>JACCPH010000010.1:258018-334300 GCA_014183095.1 Harringtonia aguacate | reverse complement strand
GTCCTTGACGTTTAGAACTGCTCGCTACTCGCCCGTGTCCAATGGTGGCGTTCCAACGGTGTTCTTGCCAGACCACCCTCTTCTGATCTCAACCCTGTATACTCCCACACTATCTCGGATATACGGTTTAACGTAAACCCCATGCGAGTGGGCCACCCAAGCGAGTGGGCCACCCAACCCCCTTCACACAACTTTTCATCTTCAAACATCAATTCCTCAACGAAAAATCATGACTGCGCAACAAAAAGAAGCACAGATACAGCTTGCCCTCCAAGCTCTCCAACATGACCAAAAACTTAGTATTCGTACAGCTTCCAAGATCTTCTCGGTTCCTCGCACAACACTAACCCGACGTCGTCACGGCAAGACTGCTCGCATAGACAGCATGCCCAATTCTTCAAATCTAACTTTGTTAGAAGAGAAGGTTGTCGTACGAGAGGTTCTTGACTTGGATACGCGAGGATTTCCTTGTCGGCTCAGCGATGTGGAAGATATGGCCAATTTGCTCCGGACGACGCGTCAAGCATCGCGCGTTGGACACCGCTGGGCGGCCAACTTTGTCAAGCGACAACCACTGCTTCGGACACGACTTTCGCGTCCGTACGACTACCAGAGAGCTTTGTGCGAAGACCCAAAGCTAATTGGCGCGTGGTTTGAGCTTTTTCAGGCCACAGTCGCGAAACATGGCATTGTCGAGTCGGATATTTGGAATTTCGACGAGACTGGCTTTCTCATGGGCCAGATCACACCATCCTTGGTCGTCACCTCGCACGAAAGGCGTGGAAAGGCTAAATCAATGCAGCCTGGAAACCGGGAATGGGCTACCGTGATCCAAGCCGTCCAGTCGCACGGCTGGGCCATGCCGCCGTTTGTTGTGGTAAAAGGCCAAAATCATCTCGAAGACTGGTACCGCGGCAATCCATTTCCATCCGAATGGGTCATTGCAGTGAGCGAAAACGGGTGGACAACAAACGAGCTTGGTCTCCAATGGCTTCAACACTTTGATCAATACAGCAGTCCTCGTACGACGGGCCAAACACGACTGTTAGTGTTGGACGGCCATGAAAGCCACCACTCGATGGAATTTGAACAGTATTGCAAAGAGAAGAATATTATTACTCTTTGTATGCCTCCGCATTCCTCTCACTTACTCCAGCCACTGGATGTCGGATGTTTTGCTCCTTTGAAGCAGGCGTACGGCAGACAAATTGAGAAATTGATGCAAGCTCATATTCACCACATCACCAAGCCTGACTTCTTTTTTGCATTTCACGCTGCATTTTTTCAGACCTTTGGTGAAGGAAACGTACGAGGAGGCTTCCGAGGCGCAGGGCTAGTCCCTTTCGACCCAGAAGCCGTAATATCTAAACTAGATATCAAGTTTCGTACACCATCACCGCCGGTATCTCCCCTTTCAACCACCAACCTTTGGGCTTCCAAGACGCCACAAAACGCATACGAAGCCACTTCACAATCCGATTTTATTAAAAACAGAATCGTCCAACACCAAAACAGCTCTCCAACCACAATTCTTAGTGCTATGGATCAGTTGGCGAAGTCTACGCAAACAGTCATGCACAAGATGGTGTTAATGCAAAACCGGGTCAACGAACTAGAGGCAGCCAATCGTGCAATAAGCAAACGCCGGAGAGCCTCAAAAAGGCGTCTCCAAGACGGAGGATCACTTAGTCTACAGGCTGCGACAAGTTTGCTCGACAACAAAGACATAGAAGCACAATTGGCGGCGGATGTGTTGGCAAGTCGTGGTGGAAGAAGGACGAGGGCGGCGACCGTACGGCACTGTAGCGCGTGTGGAAAGTCGGGACATAATGCGCGTACATGTCAGGAGGATAGAGAAACATTGGATGTCTATAGTTCTGAATGATTTGAATTAATTGAGAGAGTTATGGTGTTGTTGTATAAGATAGAAGCTGTGTGAAGGGGGTTGGGTGGCCCACTCGCTTGGGTGGCCCACTCGCATGGGGTTTACGTTAAACCGTATATCCGAGATAGTGTGGGAGTATACAGGGTTGAGATCAGAAGAGGGTGGTCTGGCAAGAACACCGTTGGAACGCCACCATTGGACACGGGCGAGTAGCGAGCAGTTCTAAACGTCAAGGACAAGACGCACGCGCCCCGCGTAATGGCGCAATTGGGGATTGTTCTCGTGCACATCACGTGGAGGCGGCAGATTTATCCGCCCCTATTAGTGTTGAAATCAGCCAATTGGCGTGAACTGGCTTTCACCTTTTCTCTCAGCTACACAGATGTATTTTAGTCCTTATGCAGTAATATATTACTACATATATCTCAAAGGACAATTGCAAGGCGCTCTTTCCTGCCCGGTAGAAAAATGTTCATCGCAGCTCAGCCGCTTATTATTCCCATTCGTATTACCTAGCTGATTCCCCTTTCTTCTATTTCTCCTTTAGGACACTGAACGACATCTTACGGCGAGCGGCAAGAGCCAAAGCCAGAAACGAAGCTAGCTAACAGCCCAGCAAGGCGAAAGATAATGCCGACACCGTGCTTCGTGTTATCTTCACCGGGAGGCAGTGATAGCACCCCGCCCCCTTTTTTGATTTGACAAGCTTTATCTCTCTTGCCTTTGGCAGAGGCAATTGCCGCGTCGTCGGACGGGGCCAAGACACCGGTGGCCGCACAGGCTCAGCCTCCATGGCCAAGGGGGGAGGGCGGCTAGACGCTGTCTAGCATTTTCACCACTTCTCCTCGACCTTTGTGGTCGCGGTCAGCTTGCCAGGCACCTCCACCCCTTCAGTAATCTCCAGTTCCTTTGCGCCTCTCAGGTTTGCGTCCTTGTTAAGCTTCACGCCATTGAATTTGGCATCGATTTCTTCGAGTGTGAGACCCTTTGTCTCAACCCAGCAGCAGGCCACAAAGACAAACTGCACCAAATCCCACGAGGCATTAATCAAATACGTCTTCCAGCCAAGGGCTTCCAAGGCAAACGGCCAGACAAAGACGCTGAATATACTGGGGAAGAACTGTTAGCCGACATACGTCGAACAAAGCATGAGAAATGCACTCACCCGCCACAAGTGATGGAAAAAGTCCAGGCAGCCATGCCGTTGCTTCGGATCGAGAAGTTGAGAACTTCGGGGGGATAAAGCAGCATGAGTGGGGTGATACCGAAGCAATAGCTTCCCTGGAACAGAAAGATCGTAGCCACAGTTCCATATGTGCCAGAGTTGTTGCCCCCGTCTCCGTACACTGAAGCCATTGCGTTAGCATCCTGGTGAATATCAGGGGTACTGCAATCGGGGGGGGGGGGGACACACATCTCATCAGACCGGCCACAATATACATGAAGCTTGTCATGCCGGCCACGGAAAGGAGGCACATGGTCTTTCGCCCAGTGTAGCCCAAAAACACAGTTCCAACAAGAGAGACGACCAGAGACCAAGCCGTCAAAACAATGTTCTAATATGGAATCGTTAGTTCAAAGGGGGATGGGAATAACGGAAAGTTGGGGAAGCTCTCACAATCTCAAGCTGGGTGTGGTCATTCGTGATTCCTGCGTTGTCGAGCATATCTCCCAAGTAATAGGTGACAATGTTGTTTCCTGGATAGGCAGTGTCAGAGCTGGTGGCATTCTAGGCGAGGAGAAGAAGGGCATATTACCACTTGACTGTGCCAATACAGCCATCGAAACGACCAGTGCAAGCCGCTTTCGCGAGTTGGGGGTCCGAAACACCTCAGCGTAGGTCATCTTCTTGCCAGCAGCGTGCTCCATTTCGATCGTGTCGACAATCTCCTTGTACTGCGCCAGCGTGTACGGATCTGTCTTGTCGCCATCGCTATGCGTGGATGCCACCAACGTCAAGGCGTCGTCCAGCCGGTTTTTGTGTGCCAGCCAACGCGGTGATTCTGGCACAAAGAACAGGACGAGGGCGCAGAGGATGCTGAAAGGGGCCTGGAGGGCGCACGGCAGACGCCACGACCACGTCCCGGAAATGTCTGCAGTCCTGTAGGTCACGCCGGCCGCGATGAGGGCCCCTGGGTCACGTCAGCAACTGATAATTTTGAAATAAGAGCAGAAAACGGGCTCGCAGCGCATGGAAACTAACCGACGTAGTAGACGCTAAAGATGAAAGCCAGACCCGTAGACCGGTAGTTTGATGGCAATGTCTCGGCCAGCCATCTGGGTTGCGTATTGTCAGCATTCAAGTTTCGCCAAGACAAATGACACAAACGACCGGGAAAACATACGTAGAAGCGGCAATAGATGACGTGCCGGACCCAGCGCCCAGAATCATGCGGCCAATGACAAACATGGGGACGTCTTGGGCGGCCGTCATGAGGATCACACCAATGATCTTGAGAATCACCGAGATCATGACGCCGGTACGCCGGCCCACACGATCGACCACCGGGCCCATGAATAGGGATATAATGGCCCAGCCAAGAAAGGACGCTGCCGAATTCAACGACTTGGTAGCCGTTGTGAGGTGCAGCGTGCTCTTGTACGAGGGCATGATGTTGATGCCATTGCTGTGCAGTTGGTCAGCCGCCTTGCCGGCCAGAAAAAAGTATTCAAAATAAAGTGTGGAAATCAAAACAAAACATACATGAGAGCGGTGTCATATCCGGTGGTCTGCCCATATAGAGTGTGAATTCGGCTGTCAGTAGATTTTCCTGGAAAAAAAAGAAGAAAAAACACAGAGATTCCCTAACTCACCGTCGCAAACACGGCCGAGGCCGTCAGAAGCAGACCAATTGTAAGCTTGCTGGACTTGAAGAACTGGAGTGGGCCCAAGGCCCCGTCGAAGATGCCCATTATGGCAGGAGATGGAAAATATGACGAAAGCTGGAGGCGGATGAGGATACTGGCGCCGGATGAGAGAGTAGAGTGGGCTCATTTTCTGGGGGGGGAGTTCCATGGTAATAAATGCCAGCTTGACGATGGGGTTTCGACGCATCTCAAAATGCACCAGGTTTTGCCTCGCCATCCCCGCTGGCTTGATAAGCCTTGGCCGAGGAGAACGACGGAAAATAATTCTGCGTAGCATAATGTGGGGCGAAGCAACGAGCTCCATTTTTTCAGATAGGCCTGGGAGCCCATCCGGCGCCTCCTAAAGTAAACCTGGAGTCAGTAAGTAGACAAAAGTGGCGATAATTGGCACGTCCTTGGTCCTCTGGTCTTGTATCTAATCTCTGAGGACCCGGAAGGTTGCTCGTTAATTGAATCTGTAAGCCCCCTTGAAGGACATCCATTCTACCCACACCAGTAGAGAGACAATTTTAAGAGTCCTTGGCTGTTCTTCATTCACACTGCACGGACTTGTTGCGAGATTGTGACCAAATGGCCTCGCTCGATAAGCCTGAAACCTGGGTCCTCTGGGGTGAAAAAGACGATGAATTTGCCAAGGTATGTCAAAAAGACTCGCGTGAAATTTGGATTGAACCTCGTCTAAATAATAGCCAAGATGATGGAACAAAAAGTGCCCCGGAGATTCCCTCCGGTAGCCGAATCGAAACTCGCAGAAATGCGGCAAATCTGGGTCGATAAATGTACGAGTGACATGGATGCCATGCTCAAGGCCACCAAAGGAAATATCATCTGCAATGAACTCGCGATACCCCTTGCAGATGGATCGTCAACTCGGTCTCTTGTCTTCAAGCCCAAGGTCATGCCTACGGCAGGCAGCCCTTTGGTTGTTCTCATCCACGGTGGCGGGTTCCTGTTTGGTGCGGCCGAGATGGAAGCGACTGCCTGCATCTCTGCCGTGGAAGAGTATGGATGCATCGCACTCAGCCTCGACTACAAACTGGCACCAGAGGCCAAGTTTTCTGTGGCTTACGACGACTGCTGGGAGGCTTTGGTCTGGGTGAGTGTCTCGCGTGGCTATTTCCACGATTCAATGCTGACAACAAAGCCAGCTCAGTAAAAACGCATCCTCTCTTGGTGCAGATTTAAGCCGTGGATTTGTTTTAGGTGGCACCTCTTCTGGAGGCCAAATGACCGCGGCTCTGTCCCACCTGGCACGCGACCGGCATCTCTCGCCTTCGCTGACTGGGGTTTATCTCAAGGCCACCTTTACTGTCTATGAAGAAGCGGTCCCTGAGAGATATCGGCATCTGTACAGCAGCATGGGGCAGAACAATGGCAAGGCTGGCCTCTCACAAAAGACAAACGACGTGTTTGAGGAGGCCGTGAGGCCAGACAAGACTTCTGATCTCTGGAGTCCGCTAAATTGGCACAGCGGTCATCAAGGTCTGCCACCGACGTACTTTCAAGTCTGTGGGGCTGATATCCTGCGGGATGATGCGTTGATATACGAGCGGGTGTTGAGACTCGAGCACGGAATCAGGACCAAGATAGACGTCTATCCGGGCTTGCCTCATGTTTTTTGGTATCTGTATCCAGGCCATTCTGCTACGGAAAAGTTTCACCGGGATGCAGTTCGAGGTATTGGCTGGCTTCTGGGCAAGTAAGGGGAGAAGAAAGTACTGAAATCAGTATTAATATCCCTATATATGTCTGTCGTATGCGTTTAGCGCACAAGAGTGACGATATCATATTCTTTTTTTTTTTTTCACGAATCTAAGATATCTCGATGGTGACCTTGTCTGATCTATATGCGAGTAAGTTAACGGCAATATAACAAACTGACAGCCAGGCAGGGTAGGTGAATATGAGTTAGTAGTTTGGGGGACCAGAGCAGGCACTGTGGGCTTGATTTCAGAAAGTGTATTCTACTCAAATCACCGGAAAGAGGCAGCTTAGATTACGTGCATTTTCATAGGTTCTGTGTCCCCACATACTCGTACTAAACGACGGCAAATTCTTAGTCTAAGCGTGGCCATAGTTCTCTTTAGCTAGACTCCAGTATTTCTGTGCTGTGCTCTCAACAGGAATATGCCAGCTTTTGCTGACATGATAGAAATCTGAGGGAATTGCTCAACGGAAGATAATGTGTATCTTACACAATAGTGGGTCCCCAAATCAAATACTAGCAGGCCTCTGTTATGCACTGATCTCTCGTTGAGGCTGAGCTGGCCAATATCTCGAGATAGTTCAAGTACCATTGACTTTTCCTTGATAACCACATCTGTTAACGGCCTCCATATCCACTTTCCAGTCAATTTCAGCAGGAGTTAGTTTGTGGCACGTCTGACATGCGAACTCGGGTGTGCGGAAATACGTCACGTCAATGTCACTGCCATTGTGAGGTGTGTAAGGCAGCCAAACAGAAAAAGAGGCACGCCTTCAATAGCAACTCACCAGAGAGCCACCTTTTGTTCAGAAAGCTGTGAGCTTGTGTTACGAGTAGGGCATTTTCATGGTGAAGTGAATTTCACCATCTTTGTTCCTTTTTTGTATTTATTCCCCTTCTTCTGCCTCATCATAACCGCATCTATCCTCCTTGATACGTCTTTACTGGTTGCGGTTACAATACTTGACGCTCTGGCTTTGCAGATCAGCAGACTGGGACTGGTCGATTCGGTTTTTTCTGTCCGTGTTTCAGTGACAAGTTCGCGGTTGTGCAGTGCCGAAAGCTCATTGTCGACAGTGCCGGTACTCTTTTGAGGCCGGCGTACACGGATCGCCCTGAACTGGAAGAAGAAGCTAGTGTGAATCAGTCTGAACAGAGTCGCGTGGTAGGTGAGGACGAAGTTATCGAACTAGAATCGACTACTTGCTGGTACTCCTTGGAGGCCAGCATTTAACACAACTCGTCGTTGTTCAAGGTTTGTTTTCGAACTCTCCCCCGAAAAAATTTTACCGAGATTGCTACTGTTAGTGGGTGCGTGGGCTCCGCACCAAAAACACTAACAGTGCGCAATTTTCGGCAAAATACGCACAAAACTTCAGAAAAACGTCAAGAACAGAGGAATTCTGGGAGTTGGCCTCTGTTCACGCCTGACTTTTTCGCGCCGGTTCGATCACACGCTCCCTCCTACGATCTTTGATACGACTTTTTCGCATTTCGATCGCCACATCCGAACAAGTCCTCGTAAGACCCAGCACGAGGCCACGTTTACCAGTCCGAGCACCGCTCCCGCGCAGGCATCGCTGCGTTTGGATTGCGACTTTGGGATTAGGGACCCAAGAGAGGAACGCTCTGGAAAGCTGGGTGATAACGGAGGAGGAGCACTGTTTACTCAGGTTTTGCCCCTTGTGGTTTCCCTGAGTCTCGAAGTGAATACTTAACAGTGAAGGAACTGGTCTGGTTTTGTGTATTCCCACCAAAGCTCCGAGAGAGCCCCACGAACCCCCCGAACCCTGAACGTCTCTCGATGAAGAGGGAATAGCAGACACGGCATGCCTGTAACAAGGCTTCGAAAGACACTAGGTGCTGGACTCCGGGGCCTATCCCCGCGTGTCCACGTCGTATACTCCTCGATTGAGTGGACAAAGGCTGACGCCATAGTCGACGACGTTAAAATAAATCAAATCAAATCATCATCAAATCAAATCAAGGTTTGTTTCACCGCTTGCCAACCCTTCAACCAAGTCCCAACCAAGAACTGACAGTGCGGCCTCTCTAGTCAAGCAACTCGTTCTCTCTCGCATGATGGCTTCAGAGCCTACCTTCTATAAGGACTGTGCAGTCTTCGCAGGCGGTCCCGACGGTCCTGTCATGGCCTGTGGGCCGGGACTCGGTTATGAACACAAAATCTCAGCGAAGATTACCTCATTTCGTGGAAAGCACCAAGATCCATGGGTCGGCTTTGGACTTGACTTTCCACTGGGAGACGCGCAAGACACCGAGAGCTTCGGCTTTGGTGTTCGTCATTATGGTATGCCATCCAGTACTTTCCGACCTTCCATTTGGCATTCGACCCTTTGTTACTGACTAAACTCTGCAGTCAACCGGACAATTGGTAATGGCACAGTCATGCCTGCACCCGTGCACAGGGTTACTGTACGGTTCCCTCGGTGGTGTACGCAAATCTCTGTCGCCGAGGCTGATGGGGTCGTGCGTAACCGATTCCCGAATGCCAAAGGCAAAAACATGACCACTGTGAGTGTGCATCTGCCGGATGATGCATCCGTTGTCATCGATGGCTATGGTATTCCGTTTGCCAATCCGGAGGACCCTGAGATCGAGGGATGGGTCAACCACAACGCACCCATCAGTGGCAAGCATTCTCTCCTCGATTTGCTTCGCCAGCGAAATTTCCACTTTGCTGTGGCCTTCAGTCCAAAGGAGATCGAAAACGCACTGGGCGAAGACCAGTTGCCACCGCCTTTCAGTTATCCGTATGGAACTGAACATGGCTGGAACGTTGAGCGATACAAGACGCTCATCGAGCGAAACCAAGGCGGGCAGTTCCTTCCGGCACGAATGTAAGGCATTTATTTTCTGCCTCGTCCTCTCGTTTCTTCCTGGCTGACCGAAAAGGTACGACAATGACAATTCTCACATTGCCGTCATGACTCAGGCGACCATCCAAGATGTGATGTGGTTAGACACGGCCGCCAAAGAAATACGCCAGATCCGATTTCCGGTGTATTTTGTTCATCAAAGCGATGTCCCCGTGGCGGATGTACCGAGCTTCTTTGCCATCCTCTCCGTGACTGAGGAGTTTCGCCAGCGGTTCGACGGTGCTTGGCGGCGCTTGAGCAAGGGTGACTTCCGAGTGCATCTGTTTGACAACGTCTGCGATGTTGAACCCGCTGCAGATTGGTATGCTACAACCTTCCATCCCAAAGTTCTCTTCTGGGTACGCCAGAATTAACCGTGTCCGCAGGGATTGCAAGATTGTCGGCTACCCGTCTCAATTCAAGGAACTCGATTCGCATTGCATCGAGGAAAACGAGCTGGTGCTCCGGGTGCGCCGTCCACGCTGGGATCAGGTCAAACGTGGGCCAGCGTACGCCGTCAAGACGTTTGGTGATCGTGAGACAGCCAATTGCGCACTTTGCATGGGTCAGGAGCACTAGAACTGCGCCGCCCTGAAATTTGATGTGCAGTTAAACGATTGCCAGCGAAAGGTTGATGCCGTCTGCCGATTTGCGCCTGGCTCTGCACCGACCAATCCTGGCCGTTTCGGGCCAAAGCCCACCGATCCCACACAGTTGGCTCGCGCTGTTGCTCAAATCGAGGATGCCATGGCACTCCATCGGTGTCTCGTCCGAGGGAGTGGCTTTTACACATGGATGTCGACCCAGAATGGCAGTCAGATCACCCCATTACGGCAGCTGCCCGAGGTGAATTTCCTGGCATTGGGGAACGACAGACTTATGCCATCGTGTCGGAAGCACTTCCAGAGGACCGCGTCCGGTTCCGGGCGTACCTCAGCAAGCGGCCTCTGGGACTGGGCCTGATCACGGGTGTACGTGTCTCATTACAGCAGGTTATACGATGTTTCACTAATATTATTTGCAATGCAGGGACCTGGCTTTGGTAAGACGACCGCTCTGGCTGCCGCTACTGTGGCCATGTGGATGCAGCGTGGCAAGACGCTCTGCTCGGGTCCAACAGATGTGGCCATTGACAACTTTGCGGCCCGTCTTGACAAGATTGGCACATCGATCACGTCCCGCTACAATCACGGAAAAGCCAAATACGGCGGTGAACGACAGCGTCGGCCTTGGGTCGTTCGCGGGTACCATCCCCAGGATGAGCTCCGGGCCTTTCAGAGCCTTTTGATGGACCCCCGCGCCGGCTCCGGTTTCAGTGAGGCCGCCAAAGACAGTCAGAGCAGACCGTCTCCTTGGAAGCTGCAGCTATCTGTCACTTTTTGGCTGCTGGTTCTCCTGCGCTCGCCAGCCGGAGGCTTCTACAAGCTCGGCCCAGACGATTCGGCTGCCCTGCACGCACTTGCGCAGAGGATTGACAGCGCACCGGATCTCGCCCGTCTCCGTGCCGTTGCGTCTGGCAAGATGACCTGGCAGGAATACTCGGCTGGGGTGATGGTAGCAGAGTCCACCGTCACGAGCATCATAAAGAGTCTTGTCTTGGCTGCAGACATGTTCTGCACGACGCCGGCGCTGAGTGAAGACGTGAAATTGGCCTACTCTGGGTTCAAGTTCAACGCCAAGGCCGTTGCCATTGACGAGGCCGGAAACATGCACCGCTCTGACTACTACTGCGTGGCCGGCAATACCCTCCTCCCGTGCTTCCTCGGGGGCGACCCACGGCAGCTGCCCCCGTTGGTCCTGTCAGCCAGCGAGACGACCAACTCAGACAAAAAGGTCTTTGTCCACCGCTTCGCCCACGACGCCAAGATCTCGCCGCTAGAGTTCTTTCAGGGTTGTGGCATGCCAGTGTACCGCCTCATTGTTCAGGTATGAAACTTGTTCACTCACGCGTATGTCTGTTGCTCTGCTAACAGATTCACAAAGCTCCGCATGTGTCGTGGCATGTTTGACCACATCGCAGACATCACCTACCCTGACGTTCCGGTTCGCTACGCCGCGAGCTGCGAGATCAGCGCACCGCTGTACAGTGTCGGGCGCATGCTCGAGTCCTTTGTCCGCGAGAGATACCCCGAGGTCACAGCAAACCCTCCTGGCATGCTCCGGCCGGTTTTCATCCACTGTGCACGCTCGCATGTCTTTACCAACCGGTTCACAGGGCCCAAGAGATGTCCCGTCCAGGTAAAACGCGCACTCGACTTCATCCGCGACTTTGTCGTGGACAAGAACGTGGACGGATCAAGGATCCGCGTGCTCTCGCCGTACGGAGCCAATGTTGGGCTCATTAACCGGCTGCTCAAGCGGCCCGAGTACGCCATGCTGTCGTCGATGGAGCCGGCCATGACCATTGACGCCTTCCAGGGCCAGGAGACGGACATTGCGATTGTCGTCTTCGGCACGGTGCACCCACGGCCGGGCCCTGACTCTACCGGTGACAAGCAGCGACTCAATGTTATGCTCAGCCGACATCGGTGCGGGCTGGTCATGTTTGGTGACATCAATGTCACGGGGACGCTGGGAGGTGATGGCCAACAAGGCGGGAACGGGGGCCGTAGCAGAGCAAAGGCGAAAGGCAAGGGTGGCAAAAATCCCGAGAAATTCCTTGTGGAGGGAATTTCTGGTGATATCTACTTCACCAGAGCAGTCGCACTAAAAGCTCTGAACCGACGCTGGTTTGAGCAGGGACGACTGGCTGGGGTGGCTTCTCGTGGCGAAAAAGAGCCTGGCCCCATTGACGAGTCTGTCGAGACTGAGTGCGCCTCGGCGACGATCTGGGGAGAATTTTAGTCTCAAGGGAGAGATTGAGGAGAGTGCGGCAGTGATCGAGGGCTACACACGGAGGATGCTTGTGGGGCGGGCGCGGCTTACAATTCATTGTTGATGGGAAGAGTATTGATCTGGGGATTTGTTTGGTTTTATCCACCAAAGACTCGGTCTGCGACCACGAACGACACTTTTCAGTCTCTAGGCTTCTGAAGGCTACTGAGAGTGACACAAAGAGAGAAACATGAAAGGGGGTAAAAATAAGGCCAAATCTTGAGAGGAAGCTTGAGAACACTTTTTGCAAGCAGCGCAAACAATAAAGAGGCATATGCAGCCTCATCTTTGTGGGGAAATGAAATAGCACAGTAACCTGAGGCCATCATAGCTGTAGCTTGTCTTTATCGTAAAACGGATATTAGCAACAATAGGCTAAACGACGGCAAATACCACAGGGTTTCAAATGGTTGGCCCATGAGTAGCCGCAATCCAACCGCGGGAAATTGAGTTTGATCCTCTTATCAACTAGTATGAATGCCGAGAAGAGGTAGCATTGTCATACGCACATCCTATCGCAACGGAGTATTAAACGGCCAGATAAGGTATTCTAGCCCTCAGCCATCCTGGAAGCACTAGCTAGAGATGGCATCTCAAAACAGAACGAGACCCTGGTACTTGGTCTGCATCAGCTCCCGCCAGTCAATAATCTGGCCCTGGTTCGCCCTCTTCCAGATCTCGTCCAGGAGCCTGTGTGCCGTGGAAATGTTTTCAAAGCCAACCGTCACTTCCATGACCTCGAGCCTGTATGCAACCGTCAGGCGGTTGGGCTTGGTCATGCTGCCGACGCCCGCCATGAACAAGGGGAACAACATCCGCGCCTCCATCTCCGACCCGGGCCGGATCAGCGACAGCGCGGACAGGATGTTGTCGACGGCCTTTTTGATCTGCGGATCGTCGTTGCGCAGATGCTTGGTCACCTGGTGGAGGCGCATGATGGACGCCCACTGCAAGGCGAAGCCGAGGGCCCGCGCTTCCTTTAGACTCCGTGACCCGTGGACGAGGTCGGGCGGAGCCCAGCTCTGGAGGGCGAGCTCGATTTCTTCGGCCTTGCGCTCGTGCGTGTCGTCCGAGCCGCGACGATCATAGTCATGGTCATGACCGCCGCTAGCGAGCTGGCTAATGTCGGCGAGCGATTCGTACAAGCTGGGTGCGAGGCCAAAGAGCGGATGGATCAGAGGCGCTTCCGAGGCACCAACTCCCCGAGCTGACTGCAATCCACCCCCGACCCTCCCTGGCGACCTCTCGCATGTGACAGAGGTGATGCAAGACAGGTAATTGTAAATTTCAATCAGCGTGTCGCCAGCCGGGCCGGACAGCTGGTCGCCTGCCTGGGCGAGAAGGGCCCTGGCTCCATAGAGATGGAGGAGCCATCTCCTCGAATTGCCTAGGCAAATCTCCATGAATTAGTGGCGTGCAAATGAAGAGAGACAGGGAGCAAGACTTGTACACACTTCAACGAGGCACAGAATCAGAGTGGCAGCAACGGCCCAGATGGAAATCTCGTTGGCCTGGAGCTCTTCCATGAGTCCCTCCAGAGCCTTTCCGCGGTGGATGCAGAGGTCGTGCTCAAAGTCGGGATAGACGCGTGCCAGGTGGCAGGCCGACAGGGCAACGAGCGACCGGCGCATCGTGGTGTTCTCGAGAGCCATGGGCACGATGACGTCCAGAAACGGGTTGGCCTCGTCCTCGACCACGACGAGGGCCCGCGAGACGGACTGCATAAAGTGGTTGAGCATGTGGCGCTCCGCAATGGTCCAGTTCTTGAGCGCCTTGGTCGTGACGCCGGTCAGGTTGTTGAGCGCCGTCGAGGGGAGAAAGGTGGCCAAGCCGAGCTCGTCGTCGCTGGCACAAAGCAGCCCCAGTCCGACCAGGGCCGTGCTGTTGGTCAGACGCGCCGTCCGGGCCGTCTCGGCGCGGTTGTCCGTCTCGACCAGGGGGAGCCAGCTGGAGAACGAGGACAGCTGGACCGTGTCGCATTCGCCGTGGCCGGCACGCACCCAGTTCAAGAACGCGTCGGACCTCAGCAGGCTGTCCGTCATGGACAGGCCGCCGCACTCATTCCAGCTGACGGCCGAGCTACTGCTACTGCTGCCGGCACAGCTGCTAGCAGGGGTAATGGCAGGACTGGTGGCAGCCGGGCTGTGGTCGAGCTCAGAGGGTCGCACGCACGGCAGGTGCAGCCGCTCGCAGTCTGTGCAGACGGGTCGCTTCTCGTCGCACTTTTTGCGTCGCCGCCGGCAGCTCAGACACCCGGTCGCCGACTTGGTATGCTTGGCCTTGGCCCGTGCCTTTGAAGTCGGCGATGCCGCTGCATTCTGACTGAGCGTGTCCTGGCTACTGCCAAAGCTGCAGGACAATGGCAGGCGCTTGCAACGTGCACAGGGACTTTCCTTTGTGCATCGGACCTTGATGGACTTGCAGGCCTCGCATGCAGTCCTTCGGCGGCCCATTTGAGGACGGCACTGTGGCAGTGTGCAAAGTACTCAAGACGCAAGGTCGCCAGCTGGCTGCAGCGACTGGTGCACTGGTTTTCCGACGAGACAGGATCGAGACATCGGGGCGTAGTTGGTGCAGCCAAGTTCTACACATCGCGACATTTCTCCGCACTTTGCGATAAGTTTCGGGTAGACGAGATAAAGAGCCTGGAAGCGGAAACGGGACTCTTATCTCGGCCCGTACTAGCTGCTAGCTTTTTAAGCCGCTGTAGTTCTGTGTGCAACAACAGGGCCTGTTCTTGACGTCCTCGGCTGTGTCTGTCTTTGATTGAATGTATGGTTAATTTTAAGGAATCGACAAGTTTTTTCAGGGAAAACCTGTGTCCATCGCCGATTCTTGCACTCTACTCTTACATCTTTGGACGGCGCAGTTGCATCTAAGCGGTCCCGGATCCGGCTCGGAGAGCGGACCGTTTCCTATATGTTTTAGATGCATAATCACTATCTGTGTCGAGGTGCCTTTAACTACAAGTATTCGTGCGGAGTTTTGGCAGGTAGCCACAAATTCTTTTTATGATAATGATCATGATAACACCATCTCTTGTTTTATTGGTTGCTTGCTCGGGAGCAAATGGCTGTAGTCACGAGATCTGGGTGTGGCTGACAAGGCTGAGGTTCTCCCATCTGTCCTTCCCCGCCTCGGACTTGCGGCAGACAACAACGGTACTCCGACACAATGCGCCTGATAGATGCGACAACGCTGGAGCTCAAAGAGTTTGTGGAGCCAGTTCCTCCATACGCCATCCTCTCGCACACGTGGGGCGATGAAGAGGTCACGTTCCAGGACTGGAAGGATTTGAAGCAGGCCAGCCGGAAAGCTGGGTATGTCAAAATTTCCGCTGCATGCTGCCAGGCGAAGCTGGATCAAATGAATTACGTGTGGGTGGACACGAACTGCATCGACAAGTCGAGCAGCGCAGAGCTGTCTGAGGCCATCAACTCCATGTTTGCCTGGTATCGGAATGCGCAGGTCTGCTATGCGTACCTCGCCGACTTCGCGTATTCGGACAGGTCCGTGTTCGATTTCAAACCCATCACTGCATCCACGGTCTTTTGTAGAAGCCGCTGGTTCTCTCGTGGCTGGACTCTCCAGGAGCTTCTCGCGCCGTCGGCCATCCGATTTTTCACAAGCGACTGGACAGAATATGGGACGAAACACGACCTCCGGCATGCCATCTCCAGGGCCAGTGGCATCGAAGAGGCGTTTATCACAGGCCAGAAGCCTTTTTCGCAGGCACCCATCGCCAAACGCATGTCTTGGGCCGCCACAAGGGTGACGACACGGCCAGAGGACTTGGCGTACTGCCTGATGGGCATATTTTCCATCAACATGGCACTTTTGTACGGCGAGGGCGGGCCGCAGGCCTTTCGACGCCTGCAAGAAGAAATCATCAAGGTATCGACAGACCACACCATCTTCTGCTGGGACAGGCCTAGCACGGCAGTGCCGCGGTCCTGGACCAGTATCCTGGCCCCTTGCCCCGCCGCCTTCCGGGGTGCCGTCGACTACTATCCCACGCCCGATCGGGAAGCGAGCCCATATGTTGTTACAAATGTCGGCCTTTCCATCAGCTTGCCAGCGCTTTTTACTGGACACCACTGCCGTGCCATATTGTGCGCGGCATCCCGGGCGCGACCCGACTTCCGCGTGTCCTTGATGCTGTTTTGCAACGAAAATGGCGGCGTTTTCATAAGCTTACCCCAGCGCGGCAGCTTGCAGTACATTCCCAACATCAACAACACTGTCAAACGCGTCCAGCTTCACGTAAAGTCCCGTCCGGGGGTTGATGATGTTGTGCCGGCAGAAGAAACCTGCAAGGTCGCCGCCGCCGCTCAGTCCAGCTTGGTGCTGCACCTGGCCTTTGATGTTCCCGTGCAGATTACAGAGCAATTCTCCCGTGGTGTCGCACTGAATCAATCTCTCGGTGTGGCCATTGCCACGCCAATGCGCTCTTCAGGCGTCGCCAGCTGCTTCAATGTGGCAACAGACAGCGGTATCGAATTCCAGCTTCTGCTGGCCCATTTTCTCCAGCACGGCAGGAGGCGTTGGTATGTGGAGACGAGCATGAAAGTGTTGCCGCGCTGGTCCGATTTCTTGCGCGACTCATTCAAAAAGGTTGTATTGCAAGGGGAACGCAGCTCGACCGCGAGATGCCCACTCATGACGTTCGACGATCATGGGTTGGTGCGGACCGTCGTGGTCCGGCACGATAGCTATGGCAGCGGAGCTGACCGTTCCTGCACAGCGTACATTGCTATCCAGGACCTGGTCATGTACGACAGCATCCGGAGCACCCAGGCGCACGCTCCGCAATTTGCGCCTTGGAACCTGCAAGGAGATTGGACCGGGTTGAAGTCGGTGTTCGAGCCAGCTATTGCTAATTGGGAGCGGGAGCAACGGGAACGGGAAAAAGAAGAGTTTGAGAAATTTCAACGTCTCTACCGTTCTGAAATCCCGCCGATCAGATCTGGCTCTGGAATACGGGGCCTGATCTGTGAACCTAGGCAGCCCAAGCCGGCGAAACGGAAACATGCTACAAGCCATAATGCCTAACAATTCTTAAAACGCATCATCTGTTGGCCATTTTTATTGGCGGGTGGAACAACACAGCCATGTAAGATATTTCACTGGAGTGGGGGTATTTGCACACCCTCCCATCACTGCGCCACCATCAGCCGCACAAAATGATTTAGAAAATGCCTTGCCCACGAGTGCAACCCTCCTGGTACATATGCGGGGCTGCAACAAAGTTGTGGTCAGCAGCAGTGATATATATTGCGAGTTGGACGTCCTGCTTTGATTTCATCTGATTTGAATCGCAAGCTCGCTTTCAACCGCCACGACTAATACTTCCAATCATTTATTCTTGCGCGACGACATTAAACATAACATCCAGTACCTCGGACATCTTCTTCTGTTTCGGCAACTACGGTTTCTTACATTCCCGATACCCCAAGAAGTTTTCACAGTATGTCGGCCGCATATGGCCAACCCTTTTTGCATGTCTCCTCCCAGGTTCCATTCTCTTCGAGCAACCCAGACGGAGAGCTCAGCTAATGGATGTAGCGACGGAATGCCTTCGGATATAATGGAGCGCCTGAATATTCGCAAGATCTACTATGCGAAGGCCAACGGCTTTAAAGCCAGTACACGCGCATACTGATGTGGGCAGGGGTGCCCACAAGGGAAGAACTTTAGCTCCTTTTTCTCCTGTGGTTACGTGAAGCCCGATCGGGCTTCACGACTGCAGCTTAGAGCAAAGGCACACTATAAGAGGCGGATCGTTCCTACCCTTTTTCTGTATTTAACAGTACTAAACGGTAAACGACACAAACACAACAAAAGAATTAAACATTCTTTTTAAAAACACGTCCTTTAAAACTTGTCAAACTAACCTCTTAGCATACGCTTCCCTTAATACAGCGGTTGTCAAATCGGACTGTCTTAGTGCTACCCTTACGTTGGCCGAAGACCGATCGGTCTTCGGCTAGTACTTGATGCATTCGCTGCCGTAAATGCGGCCAGCTCCGATTTAATACATAGATGGCCAAGATAAGGCGTGGCATTGTACGTATCATGTTCAGCACACTGCTAGCTCCTGTGGCCTGACACATCGTGTGGAATAGGGGAAAGCAAAGTTGCACTGGATACATACCCAGTGCTGTGCAAGTATCTCGGCGAAGGCATGCCCTCGAATGTGTATCGCAAGAACGTTTCGGTGACGTTTGGCGACAGCTCTTACATTGCCTGCCGTCCTACAGCCAACCAGACATGGTATTTAAACGTCGGTGCTTGTTGCACACGGGACGTGAACGAGTACGACAAAGTGCGCCAGGTGGCTCTAGGCATGGCCGGGCCCTATGTCATGGTCTACGGCGAAAATGGATACAGATACTTGGTCTCGGAAAAGTATCCGCTCTTGGATAAGATTTTGCACCAATCTAATGAATTTAAAAGTGTATAGACGGGTATGGCGAGAATGCCGGAATATAGATTGAATAGAAATGTAAACAAGCGATGAGACTGCATGTGAAAATACAGATTCGTCATTTCAGCACCAGGAGTTGCTCAAGCCTTGCCTGATACCGCCCCAATCGGGCTGTTCATCTCACATGAAAAAGTTACCTCCTTGGATAGCCATGTTATTGAAACTCTACCAGATCTCTGCCATGACAAACGCCGACTTTGTTGTTCGCTATCAGACCGCTCGTCAGGTTTGCGTGCACAATGTCCAGCACAGTCGCAGGCTACCCATTGATTTTTGGAAAATCATAGTGTATATGCAGTTGCCTCAGCTTTCTGTATACCAGATGTTAAGCATGATATAGTCCTTTCTGTAGATCGTCTTGCGTGAGGTAAAAGCTGTTAAACATAGTGAAACAAAAAAAAAAAAAAAACGATCAGACAGAAATTTTGGCTGTTGCAATAGTGAAGAGGTATGAGTGTAATGGGAAATCGCAAAAAAAAAAAAAAAAAAAAGAAGCAAGCCGTCATCGTCCTCAAAAAGGGGTCCAGTGTAATACCGGATGTTGAGTTCTTCAAGAGCAATTGTGGCAATTGTACTGCTTGGAAAGAGAGGGTCAATTCCGCGTCGGTATGCGGGTTGGTTGAAGAGCCCGCCCCGATCTGCTTTAATGCCGATACTCCACCGTTCTCTCAGAAGAATCGTGGTTCTTCTTCGGCCATCTCGTGATGAACCGCGTTTCCGGGAGATTAAGCTCTGCTCACATCCGTTGGAGCACGTGCGTTCGTTCCTTGGCGTTCAGCTAATAGTTATCGGTGTAGAATTTCTCACCAATGCTAAGGGCACACGGAACTGATGTGAAAGCATAAGACGGACACATAAACTGATCAGGGGTACGCTTTATCCGTGCGTTCATCTTATACTTCCACATAAGTACGACATAGCCACAGTAAATAGAGTGTTTCAACTAGTTCGGATTTTTTTTCTTTCTTTCAAATGCCTCTACTGTTCTTCTCTAGGTACATCTCTGGCAATGTCTCCATAAAGTAGCTCGAGCAACTTGACCGGCTGAACATACTCTTGTGGAGATGTGCATGCCATATTTACTATTGCTTCTGCTCGTAGCTTACGTCGTCCAATAATACAGGGCTACGTTAACAAGGCATTAAACAGGCTTTGCCATGGGAAATGAGCAGCCTGGGAAGCCCAGACGGTGGCAAGTAGGTGTTTGTATCTAATTACTTGTTCCCGCCAGGTGCCGCTTAGTCAGCGGGAATTCGGGAGATTGTACGAGTATGTATGGTGGCTGAGGTATATTAGTGCTCCTAAAGCTTCGAGTTTCCGGGCGGGATTGCTAGGCGCCGGTCTCCGGGTCCAGTTATTGTAGTGCCCGACCGGCCAACGTTAATATTCGCCTGGTTCGTATGACAACGACAACGCGATGCCGACAGAAATGAAGCTTGGCACAGCATTTATAAAAGTCAAGCACGCTGCCGTTGAAAATGGTGTAGTTTCCATGCACGCCGCCCATCTACCTCTTCAGATCTCACATGCAGTCTGATTTTCTCCAACCTCTTACCAGCTCTTTGATCCAAAGTCAATCATCATGTTGTTTACTAAATTAACTCTTCTGCTGGGTGTTGCACCGTTTGCTCTTGGAAATCCCGTGAATAAGAACAAATACTCGTTCCAGCCCGAGTCAGCGTCCACATACGAAAACGTATGTAGCCAGTGGACTGCAAGCGGGAATTTCTTGGCAATGGGACAGACACTTACACGTTCTCTAGGACTATGTGCCGGCGCTGGTAAACTTTTCAACCAGCCAGCTGGACACTCCGACCGGCTCGTCGTGGTGGGCGAACACATACATGACCGGCAGCGACGGCCACCAGTACATGATTGTGTCGCATATACTGAGCTCTGGGCCCACTGTCGAGTCCGAATGTCGCTCGTCGGTCTTGCAAATTGACACGGGCAACTACTGGAACAGCGTGCACTACTGTTCGCCCCACAACAGCTCCGGCGAGGCCTTGCCGCTGGACTTGCAGCTCGAGAACTACGGCTTCGTGGCCACGTCGGCGGACAGCGTCTCGTCCATGTACACCTACGGGTACGGGTCGAACTATTCGTACAACATCAGCTTGGAGGCCACGTCGACCGTACTCCTCAATGGCGGCAATGCCGTCATCGGTTTCGGCGCAGACAACGGCAACGCGACGGAGTGGGGTCTGCCCGCGTGCCGCACGGCAGGTACGCTGACGCTCAACGACACGGTGGTCACTGTCGACTCCAGCAACTCATTCACCTGGTACGACCGCCAGATTTCGCACAGCGTACCGCGCAACTGGACCTGGTTCGAGCTGCACTTCCCCGGCAGCTCCATCAAGGCCAGCATCTGGGCGTTTGACTACCCGGACTCGGCCGGCACTGTCTCGGAGCGCTTTGCTACCGTGCGCGTCGACGAGTACAGCAACTATGTCATGGCCTACACGCTCACGCCAAACATGGCCAATGCCTGGACATCACCAAACTCGAACCTCACATACCCTCTGAGCTGGGGTCTCCGCTTCCAGAACGGTGACTACCTAAACATCCAGTCCGTACGTGCTGACCAAGAGATGTACGGCCCACACAACACTGCCGACAGCGCATATACGGGATTCATCCGAGTGTCTGGCTCGTTCATGGGACAAAAGTCCGCGTTTGGCACAGTCGAGATGGTGACAGCGTATAAATTGTAATGGGAAATCTGTGATTGGAAGGGTAATTGTTAATATCAACCATGCAAATCCTAATGATGACTACCAGCCTTGGATGAATCTGTTAACGAACGGCCGATCATATTGCTGCGTGTACAGATGCCATACTTGGCAGCCCGCTTTTCCACTCGAGGGACGAAATAGCAGTCCATGTGTGCCATGCAATAGGGATGCGGCCATTCTATTTATTTCTCTTCATTTCAGCAACAAATTCAGGATAAGTCAGCCACAGTGGGCACAGTGCTGAGTAGCGGCTTATGTAAATAAATCGCCGGTAAAAAGCAGATATGAGGCAACTCGTCACCCGCTTAACTCCTCTTGACCGCGTCTTCCGTTTCTCACACTCCCATCATTGGAGACAATCAGTGAATCTTGTCCAAAAATGGAAATGGCGTCGACTGCCGGTCTGCTCGACGAGGAACACATGAAAGCATTGGACCGGGCTGTGACCAATATCCTCAGCCTGGACGTGGCTCTAAATGCGTTTGCGCAGATTGCCGACGGCCTCCCCACAGTGGACGGCATCAGGCCTGCCTACGTGCGCATCGTTCCTCAAGACCACCCGGTGCATCTGATGAAGCACGATGAGATTTGCGACGGATTTCTAGCCAAGGCCCGCAAACTGCGAGAGCAGTTCGACCCCTCTGAGCTGTCATTTGAGACATGGGTGAGTCTGTCTGCAGCACGGTAGAGACAATGTCGGCCATCTCACGGTCGGATTCCTTAGGTTATTGAGGCCTTCCAAGAGTCTACACTGGGTACGAAAGAGGCCCACCTCCGCCTCATCGAACTGGTCGTCCTCGCATGCCACCAGATTGCCGCCCACCTGTACGAAATGGACGATGGCGCCCACAAACACCAGATCACTCGCGACTGGTATGACCAGGCTCAAGCTCTGTGGCTGAGCCTCCCAGCAACGCGCCGTGGTGTGCGTCCGCTCCCAACTGCCTTTGCGCATTTCCTGTACTGCAAGGGGGAGCTCTGTCCCCGAGGGGATGCCGACATTGCTGGCTACTGGGCTGAAGGCAGGATTTTCGGAGGTGTCGTCATATTTGATCGTGGCGAGTCAGAGCGCGAGGTAACATGCTTTCCACTCCTACCTGGTATCTATGTCCCATGAACTCAACTCATGACAGTGCAAATCGGTGTGGCTTCATGGGGAGAAATCCTCCCCGCACACGCTCTATCCACCGACAGACGAACAGTTTGATGCATTGATGGCCTTTCTTCTATCCAACCCCGAGGACAACAGCTCTCTCCGCCAAGCCTGTCCCCTTCCTATCCACGCCACCGCCATAAACCGGCCACGGTGGGATCCATACGAGGCTCTCACAAAATTTCACATCTTCCGCGACAAGAATGCCTTGGAGGTTCCCGCCGTGCGGTACATGGGCTGTACCTCTTTAAGGATTGTCGACTGGCCGGAGTCTAGGGATCTTAATACCATTCGCGATCTGAGCGTGCGCAAGGCACAGGGCGAAGAGTACGATCCCGAAGAGCTTGCTGCCGCGCTAACTAGGGCACAATGGATCACCCCAACGTCGCCATATCACCATCCCAGACCTGATTGGTATGTGAACAGTATCTGGAAGGGCGCCGGTGGATATTCACATACGTAGAGTCAGAAGAAGATGGTAGGAGAGCTATGCTGTTCTTTCAGACCTCTGACCAGGAAATGGCCAAGGCGTGTTTTTTGGAAAGCAATGTATGAGTATGTATCTTATGGGAATTTTGTTTCCTGGGCAAGGGAAGCCGCGATATGCTTGTATTTTAATACCCATCGTTTGGATGTCTACGCTGGCTGGTCTCTGCAGCGACGCTGTTTGCTCTCACATTGCAGCCAGTGCACTCGTGTTAATTCCTTTTATTTTTGATTCAGCATTTCCAATGGCTCTCAACATGCCTCAAAACACTGTATCCTGGCCTGCCCCCCCCGCCACCCGCCGCTTCCGCCTCTCAGTCGAGGACCAGCCGCCACAGGCCGTCGCCCAGGTAGTGTGCGTCCTCGACGACGGGGCCCTTGCCCTTTTCGCGGACCTCCTTTGTGCCGGCGACGAGGGGCCCGATGGCGCAGGCCTCCTCCTTGCCCTCGGCCATGATGGCGACGGTCTCGCCCTTTTCGAGCTCGCGGCTCCAGTGGCCGTCGGCGTCGACGAGCTCCTCGCCGTCGGGGAGGTCGGCGCGGGGCTTGGGCAGGCGGCCGCCGGGGCTGGTGAGCCCCGGGGCCATGAGGGTGGCGCCGCCGAGGACGTAGCGGATGGCGCCGCGGTCGATGCGGATGCTGGGAAAGGCCTGGGGGAAGCGGTGGACGAGGCGGAGGTGGGGCAACAGGCCGCCGCCCGGGCGGCCGGACTCGAAGAAGAGGGGCTCCTGGTCGAGGACGTAGAGCACGGCGCGGTCGGGCAGCTTGACCGACTGCAGCGAGGCCTTTTTGGGGAAGAACTCGTCGGCGTAGGGCGTGAGCAGCGGATAGGTGCTCAAGAGCGCCTGGCGGAGCGACCGCTGGACGGACGACTTGAGCTTCTGGCGGGGCGCTGAGGAGATTCTGCAACAGCGGGGGGCGGGGAGGAAAGGGTTAGCAGAGGTCCCAAATACACGGTCCAACAGGGCTGACAGAGGCAGCGCACGCCGCTTCTTTTCTTCTTCAGGCCAGGAGCAGCAGCAGCAGCAGCACGTACTCTTTCTTGAACATGGTGACGTTCTGCAGTGTGGAAGGACGAGTATGGCGGGTGGGAACGCGGGAAGCTGCCCCGCTGTGCGAAAAACGCGTCGAAATCTGATAGCGGGAGCTAGTGGCGGGGTAGGTCTGCTTGCGGGTGCCAGCGGGCGGATCAGAAATCACGAGCCCTGTAAAAAGGGCAGGCAGCAAAAGATACAGGGGGAGGGGGGGAGAGTCGCCAGGGCAATGTCACTCCCAAGCAACTCTTTCCAGCAGGTAACACGTGCCCAAACAAGAGGGGAACTCTTCCGTCGTACGTGATTGTATTCAGCTCGCCAGCTATCCACTGCAGCTCTATTTTCTGCCCTGGCTTCTCAGGACGATACCCTTGTCCGTGTACACATCGACCACCGTTCCAGACCCGTCGACAATCACATTCAATCTGTCCGGCTCGTAGTCGGCAGTTCGTGCGGCACCCGGCTCGAGCACTCGCGATCCTTCCGGGAGGTCTTTCATGGAGAAATGCTGGACACGTCAGGAAGAGAGTAAGCAATAGAAAATCGCAGCGCAGACGCACCGTCACGGATGACGCATCACTCGTCGAGATCTCTCCCGTAAACGTCTTGCCCATGAGCTTCAGCATCCACTCTTGGGTTTTGCTGTCGCCAAGCTGGTTGGCGGTCACACCAGGCACGACGAGAGGCATGTTTGCAGTTGTTGTAGATGAAAGTGAAGAAGACTTGAATGCATGTGAAGCTTTGTGTTTGAGTCAAGTTACGAACCTGGACGGACAGGCAGGCGTGCCGCTTTCAGCTGTCGAGAGGGGCGGCTCGGGAGCTGCAAGCCACACGTGACGTAATTGTGCCAGACTTACGCCGTCGAGGCCGCTACACAGCATCCACGTTGGTACTTTAACGCTGCTGCCTAGCATAAGCCATTGGCGAGACATTGTCTTTACACGACTAATCACTTACCCCCACCACCAAGCAAAAAGGTATCTTACTAAAAAAAAAACCTAAACCTTCTGGGAGCAAAAATAAACGATCCAGGCAGGGATCGAACCTGCAATCTCTTGGTTCGTAGCCAAGCGCCTTGCCATTTGGCCACTGGACCAATTGTTATACAGTCGAGTGATATCACTAGTTAAATGCCTGTGTCAACGAGCGCAGCGGTACAGCTCGAGATGAATACCAGCTCTATCGCACAGCTATCGTGCAGGTCGCACAGGTCTACGAATAGTGGACCAGGGACTGAACGTAACTTCCCCCACAGGTGTTATCTCGACCCACCTGATGGTATCTGGAAGGCACTCTCTCGTACGAGTGCTCCTTCCTGGGACGCTGCAGCTTTATTGAGCTGCTAGACTGGTTCTGCCATGACAATTGAGCCGGACGACAAGCCAGCCGCGAAGACATTCATCCGTCCTCACACCACAGACAGACATCCGGCCAGAGACATGGATCCGCCGCCGGCGAAACGGCACCGGCCTTTGGCGTGTGCGCGCTGCCGGCGCCGCAAGCAAAAGTGCGACGAGCGGCGGCCGTGTGCCAACTGCGTGCGGTCAGCGGCCGAGTGCCAGGAGGCATACTCGCGGTACGAGTGCGGGCCTGCCGGGCCGGTACAGGCGGCCAGCCCGGCGACGACAGCAGGGACCATGACAGGGACCGGGTCTGGGCCGGAGCTGCTGGTGGGCTCGCCACACACGGCGGCGGCGATCGGGCTGCTGGCCATGTTTGCACAGCCGGGGGACGTGGGGATCAGCCCGCTGAGTGGCGTGCTGGCCGGGACAGGCGGCAGCATCACAGATGGCAGCGAGCTGCGACTGGACGCGGCCAGCGAGGCGGTGCTGTTTGACGTGTACTACGACAAGGTGCACACGCGGTACCCGTTCCTGCGGCTGGAGCAGCTGCGCAACCCGGCACGGCGGCCGGCCGAGGCGTGGACGTCGTTCTTTGTGCACATGATCTGCTCGATCGGGCTGCTGGCGGGCCGCAAGGAGGTGGCGCTGCTGCCGCACGTGGGCCCCGGCAGCCACGCCGTGTTCCACCGGGTGGCGGTGACGCGGTATCTGGCGGCGGTGTTTGCGCAGACGGACCGGCTGCTGCACATTCAGGCGCACCTGCTGCTGGCGCTGCACGCCATGTACTCGCCGTCGACGGAGCGCCTCATCGCGGTAGCGTCGGCGACGATGCGGTACTGCATCATGGCGCAGCTGCACCGGGCGGACGCCGAGCTGGCGGCGACGGACGCGGCCGCAGTGGCACGGCGGCAGCTGCGGCGGCGCGTGTTCTGGTGCGCGTACACGCTGGACCGCACGGTGGGCACGACGTTTGACCTGCCGTTCTCGGTGCCCGACTACCAGATCACAGTGCCGCTGTATGCCAACATTGACGACAGCGAGCTGGACGTGCGCTGCCGGGCGGCGGTGCCGGACGACCCGCCGGGCCGGCCGTGCCACACGAGCGTGTCGGCGGCACTGCACGTGGTCTACTGCCGGCAGATCCAGTCCGAGATCCTCAACACGACGCTGCACCGCGAGATGGGCGACCAGGGCGCGCGGCTGGACCGCATCGCGCCGCACTGGCGCCTGCGCATCCTCGACAAGCTGGACCGCTGGAAGGCGCTGTGCCACCGCTATGCCGACGACGAGGCCGCCTCGCCCGCGCTGGCGCCCACCTTTACCAGCCGCGAGTGGCTGCACCTCATCTACAACTACAGCCTGGCCATGCTGTACCGCCCGACGCAGCGCAACGTTGCTGCTGCTGCTGGCGGCGCCGGCGACTGGACAGTGCGCGCCTGCATCCAGGCCATCCTCATCTTCCGCCGCTTCCAGCGCGAGGCCCGCCTCAACGAGCTGTGGCTGGGCCTCGTCACCCAGTTCAAGTGCGGCGTCGCCCTGCTCTACTGCTTCTTTGCCACGCCCGTCGCCCTGCGCTCGACCGCCTACGACGCGCCCGCCGCCGCCGAGGCCGTGCGCGCCAGCAGCATCATCCTGGCCTTGCTGGCCGAGCGCTGGCCCCCCGCCACGCCCATGCGCGACGCCTTTGACATTCTGGCGCGCGAGGTCCCCGTCGTGCCGCCGACACCTGGCCGCCCGCCCCAGCGCATGCGGCCCGACGCGGCCGCCGACCTGCTCGCCCTGCTGGTCGTCCTCGAAAACCTCGTCGTCCACCGCGACACCCTGCGCATGATCCGCGAGATGGCCACCGAAGAGTACCCGTCTACGCGTCACGAGAGCGGCCGCACTTCTACGACAGATGTCACCACCACCACCACCACCGCCACCTTGGACACAGCCGCCGCTGACAACGACAGACAGTCGCCCAGCTGGCGCACGTCCATCACCGGCGACCTGTTCCAGCCGGTGACGCCGCACTTTTTTGCACCCGACTTTAGCCTCGACCTGGGCGACTCGCCCGAGCTGCGCTTTCCCGACGGCTTCGACCCGGGGGCGGTGTTCTGAGGTGATTACACGTACGAGGTAGATAGGGTATGCGATGTGTGACGGTCGGGGTGGATTTCGGGGTGGATCTCAGGGCATCGGGGTGGGCCTCTTCTGGCTTTCCTAGCGGCTTCAGCTCACTCCTAGCGCCCGACGCTAGGCTGCGCTGCCGACAGCATATCTTGTACGCTGTCACACTGAGAGACAGATGCACACACACACACAACATCCATGTTCAGTCAGCCTGTTCAGTCAGCCTGCAGCGACCATGCCGGACTCCCTCATCAACCTCCAGCGAGGCTGGCCGTCGCCACGTCTCTTTGCCGCAGCTGGCCTGCTCTCGGGCGCCCAGACTGTGCTCACGTCGCCGTCTGAGACGGCCGCTGCCCTCATCTACGGCCCCCATATCGGGCACCCGCCGCTGCGCCAGAGCATCGCCGCGTGGCTCACCGATATGTACCGGCCGTCCGCGGGACCGGTGACAAACGACCGCATCTGCGTCACCAACGGTGCCTCGGGCAACTTGGCCAACGTGCTGCAAAAGTTCACCGATCCGCTGTACACGCGACGCATCTTTATGGTCGAGCCGACATACTTTCTGGCGTGCCCCATCTTCGAAGACAGCGGCTTCCAGGGCAAACTGCGCGGCGTCCCCGAGGGCGGCGACGGCGTGGACGTGGAGTTTCTGCGGCGCGAGCTGGTGGCCGCCGAGGAGGAAGCCGCAGCAGCTGGCGCCCCGTCGACGCCCGTCCTCAAGACTGGGCCCTGCTACCCCAAAATCTACCGCTATGTCATCTACGTCGTGGCCACGTTTTCCAACCCCAGCGGCAAGACGCTGTCTACATCGACGCGCACGGCGCTTGTGCATCTGGCGCGCGAGTTCGACGCCCTCGTGGTGTCCGATGACGTGTACGACTTTCTGGCATGGCCCGGAGAAGGAGAACAAGGGACGGAGACGGCCGATGCCGCAGTGGAGATCCCCCCACGCCTCGTCGACATTGACCGTGCTCTTCCCGGCGGAGACGAGTTTGGCAACACGCTGAGCAACGGCTCGTTTTCCAAGGTGCTGGGACCAGGCGTGCGCGTCGGCTGGGCAGAATGCACGCCGGCCTTTGCATTGCTTCTTTCTGAAGTGTATGGCCCAGTGTTCTTTCTGTTCTTTCTTGTGGCATTTTTATGGCATCCACTGACCTCTGCAGCGGCTCCTCCTCCTCTGGCGGTCAGCCTGCACACATGGCCTCCACATTTGTCGACAAGATTCTGCGCGACGGCCAGCTGCAGCGCCACATCGCCGACGTTCTCATCCCCACGTACCGCCGCCGTTACGCCGCTCTGACGGGCGCTGTGGCCACCGACCTTTTGCCCCTGGGCGTCACCGTCGAGGCCGAGCGAGGCCCAGTCGCCGGCGGCTTCTTCACCTACCTGCGCCTGCCGCCGGACCTGCCGTCTGCTCGCACAGTCGCTGCGCTGCTTCTGCAGGAGCAGACGCTGCGGGTCGCCTTTGGCCACATGTTTGTCGTCGCAGGCGATGCCTCCAGCACGACACGCGCCGAAGAAGACGCAGCCCATGGCTTTGCCCAGTGCATCCGGCTGTGCTGGGCCTGGCACGAGGAGCCCGAACTCCGCGAGGGCATTTCTCGTCTGGCCACCGGCATCGTATCTATCCGCGAGCGCATTACCAAGGGAGAGGACGTTGGGAAGGGGATATCCATAGGAATTCGGTAGGAAAGAGTGATGACTAATACAATGTATAAGTTAAGATATCTCTCTATGTATACACTACATATATCTATGTATGCACTACATTATGAACTTTCTGGTTGCAGCTTCTTCGAAATCTCGTTCATTGCGGCCGCCTGCTTGTGCATGCCGGCTTGCATGACCGCCAGGTCACGGCCGGCCATACAGAAGCGCACGGGTTTGTGGCGGAGGGCAAAGGCCTCGAGGAGGTCGGGGCGGGGCTCGAGGCCGCCGAGGCCGATAAAGACGGTGTGGTCGGCGGTGCTGGCGTTCTGGGCGGCGGCGGCGATGCGGGCGACGGTGTCGTGGAAGAGCTGGGAGTCGTACTGGCCGGGGATGCCGAGGTCCATGCAGAGGTCGGCGCAGCCGATGAAGAGGGCGTCGATACCCGGGACGGCGGCGATGGCGTCGACGTTGGCGACGCCCTGGGCGGTCTCGATCATGGGCATGATGAGGACCTGGTCGTTGACGACGGCGGCGACGGCGGCGTAGGAGAGCGAGGGCGCGTGCTGGTACTGGGTCATGGCGGTGACCATGGTGACGGAGCGGTGCCCCAGCGGCGGGAACTTGGCCGCGCCCACGCACAGCTGCGCCTGCGCCACCGTCTCGACGTGCGGCACCACCACCGCCTGCGCGCCGCTGTCCAGCACGCGCGAGATCCACTCGGCCGCGCACGTCGGCACCACCACCACCGGCGTCACCCCGACCGCCAGGCACGACACCGCCACGTCCCGCATCGTCTCCAGCCCCATCGCCATGTGCTCCAGGTTCATCAGCACCGCCGAGTAGCCCGCCCGCGCCGCCACCAGCGGCATCTCCGTCGAGAACGCCACCCGCAGCCCAAACGAGAACGCCAGCCGGCCCTCCTGCATCAGCCGCTTCACCAGGTTCGGCCGGCACACGGAGCGTGCGAGGGCCAGCTGTTCGGGAGAGGCTTCCATGTTGCGGTGTTGTGGGGAGTTGTAGGAGAGTTGTGGGAGAGTGGTTGTGTGGTTTGTGCTAGAATGTGTGTGTGTGTATAGAAAGAAAGTCTGATAGTAGTAGCCCAGCCAAGAAACAAATCCCAGTTCACGACTTATCTACAGCATCTGCTGTCTCCGAAGTCCGACGTCTCGTCTAAATCCCCTCTCGTTCTGCTCGCTAAATGTCCACCTCACCTCTCAACCATGTCCCGATCATGTCCCAATCATGACCCAATGCCGCCCCGATAGCATCCCGACTCTGCTCCGATCTCCTATCCACCCCCTAAATTCGGCCTAACGCCGACGACTCCGAATGCACCTACGCCACCAACCCCTGCCAATCTTCCGACACCAGTGATAACGGCGCCGCTTTGAATGGTGCTCTTCGTCGCTTGGCAAAGACTGCGTATGCCTTGCTTGCGCTTCAAACCTGAGTTGTCGACTGCATCTTTATCTCCAACCATGTATTAGCGACTGCCTTGTTCGTTATCGAATGGGGAACAGAAGCGGGCCCTCATTCCAGATAGCCAATCTGGCCGTCGTCGTCACTTACAAGACGACAAGGCCATCCACAAAGAAATAGGGCCTCTCTCTTCTCTCCTTCCGTCATGCCAACAAGAATCTGCAGCCAACATGGAGAGGACGCAAAAAGTCTCGACTGCGGCCACCACCGGCTACACCACCGGCTACACGCCTCCGCAGCACATCTCCTTTGGCAAGAAGCTGCTGTATCACCTCTGGGATGCCGACCAGGCCCTCAAGTCGCCCGAGGAGCGCGCGCTCGTACGCAAGCTCGACTTTGGCATCCTCATCTGCGCCACCTTTGGCTGGTGGATGAAGTACATTGACCAGAGCAACATTACGAATGCCTGTAGGTCTGCCTGGAGTTCATTGTTGTGTTGTGTCGAGGCAGTTCATTGTGCTAATTGGTCAGACGTCACGGGCATGAAGCAAGATCTCGACATGACCGGAAACCAATACACGTACATGCAGAGTAAGCATGTCCTCCGTCCTTTATATCGTACACAGCTGCTAACCCTGCAGTGTGCTACACCATCTCCTTTGCCATTATGCAGATCCCCGCCAACCTCATCGCCCTCAAGGTCCGCCCGCGCGCCCTCATCGTCCTCTGCGAGATCGGCTGGACCGCCTTCACCTTTGCCCAGGCCGGCGCCCGCACCTGCACCCACATGTACGTCTTCCGCTTCATGGTCGGCTTCTTCGAGTCCGCCTTTTCGCCCGTCATCATCTTTTTGCTCGGCTGCTGGTACACAAAGGCCGAGCTGGCCAAGCGCGTCGCCATCTGGCACATTACCGGCTTCTTCGGCTCCGCCACGTCGGGCTTCCTGCAGGCCGGCATCCACGCCTCCCTCAACGGACGTCTGGGCCTCGCCGGCTGGCGCTGGCTGTATATCAGTAAGTTGTCTGCCTTTCCTGTTTTTGTTTTTGTTTTGCCTGTCGTATCCCCTGCTAACTCGCCAGTCTGCGGCTGCATGTCCCTTCCGGTGGCCCTGTCCGTCTGGTTCCTCCTCCCCGACTACCCGCACAACACCAAGGCCTGGTACATCTCCGAGGCCGACAAGCAGCTGGCCCTGCAGCGCAGCGCCCGCTCTGGCCGCGCCGAGATCACCGGCATCCTGGACTGGCAGCTGGCCAAGCGCATGTTTGGCAACTGGCGCTGGTGGATGCTGTGCATCAGTACGTGCTCTGATCATGCTTCATGTCATCCATACTGACAATGTAGCGTACATCTTTTATGGAAACTCGTGCCAGGCCAACAGCTACTTTGCCATCTTTCTCGGTATGCATCTTACATGTCCTGGACATCGTATGTCGCCCCGTGCTGACAAAATAGCCGACGCCGGCTTCTCTGTGACCCAGCGCAATGTCATCCCGGCCTGTGCCAACCTGGTCACCATGGTCACCGACTTTGCCTGGGGTTTCGGCTCCGATCTGACCGGCAACCGTGTGTGGTGGATTGCCGGGCCGCTGGTGGGTGTCCCTCCCTTTTTTTGTCTTTCTTCCAGGTATACTGACCTCCAGATGTGCTTCACTGTCGTCGGCTCGTCCATCCTGACTGCGTGGCCCGCCGGCGACACGGCCAAGGTCGTCGGCTTCTTCTTTGTGGCCAGCGGCTACGTCACCGCCGTCACCTGGACCTGGGCCAACGAGGTCAACAACGGCAACGCCGAAGAACGCGCGCTCACCATCTCGTCCATGAACGGGCTGTTCTACGCCACCAGTACGTGCAGCATTCCCGTACAGACTCTCGTTTTTCCTGCTAACCTCTACCCTCTAGACTCCTTCCTCCCCATTCTCATCTTCCCCCAGACAATGGCGCCTACGTTCAAGCATGGATTCCCGTCCATCTTGGCCTTTGCTCTCCTTGCCGTCGTGTTCTTGTGTTTGTGGCCCCCCACTTTCCCATGTTTTTTCCCCTCACCCTGCTAACAAACTCTCAGTCATCTCAGACTACTTCCACAAACGTCAGCTGCGGCAGGAAGCAGAAGCCATGGTCGGCCTGCCGCCGTCCGAGATCGCTGTGGCGAAGGCCGAGACAAACAGCGAAAAGGACGTGGAAAGTAAGGTTGCTGCTGGAAGCATCGAGCCTGTTCGGAGCTCTCCTGTTATTATGTAAATGTGGCAAACGGGTCCTGGAGGAGGCTTTTGTGTACATCTTTTCTTCTTTTTTGTTTTTGTCTTTGAGAATTCCCAGCCGCAAGGAAGGTTTGAGCCGGCACCACATGCACCCAGTACAACTACAGAGCATCGCTGGTCCCAAGTGTTGTACAATGGCTGTTATATGTTAATGATAGAAGCCAATTGTCGTCCCAGGCGAACTCTTAAACCGCAGAGTATATATTTGGTCACAGCTTTGGACAGGCCCATGCAGGTGTGTATGGTGCGCCAGATAAGGAACATGGAGATTCCTTTCATTATCACTCGCCGTCCTCGTCACGTACATTATTCTGAAACCAAAAAATATGGCTTCCACCTCGAGTCGGATCTTTCACGTCTCCTCGTCTGAAAAGGTCACTAGAAACTCCCGTTGGTCACTGCAGATGAACGAGTCTGACCGGTTCAATGAGCAGTCTTTGGGATAGCGCGATATCACAAAACATGCTTGGAAAGCGGTTGTTTTTTGAGGATGTTTTTTTTTTTTTCGTTTTTCATTCTTCTTTCCTTTTTTTTTTAAAAAAAAAAGCGCACTTGCGCTGTCTATGCCGACGGTGCTTATAGAGTCGTTGGTGAATCATATGCTAAAAGTTTATCGTGCTTCTGGCAAAGAATCGCCTTTTTATGTTTTATTTTTCTTTTATTTTAATCTCCCCGTAAACTTACCACCTCCCCACTCTTTTCTGGATGCCTCGAAGTCACGGGTAAAGAAACCGGTTTATTTTCTTATCTATTATCCAGTGCTCTAGAATGTTTCTAGAAGACGAAAGCACGGTCGGGGCCGCCCCAGACTGGACGCGCCTCCACAAATACGGCGTCGAAGGTGGTCTGCCACATCGAACCAGAGGGAGGAGATAGGAGACCACAAATAGGATACTCCTCTCTCACTATCCTGCCACTGTAACTCCTTTGGGAGTCTCACGAAGCGAGGTGTTCGATTTGGCCTCTATTTTTCAGACGACACCAAAAAAAAAAAAACACCAGAGTAATAACAGTATATGAAACGTTTCAAAATGGGTTGAAGACCACCACTGACAATTTGCATTCCTCCCTTCGCCTCATGTTGTGGCACCCACGAATGTGGCGCTGTGTATGTCAGACCGTGCTCGTGCGAGCATGGGTGTATCTTGCCATGTATTACCGGAGGTCATACACATCTTATTAGGCCGTCTGACTGTTGCATTTCTACCCTACCTGTGCTGCCAAACCGGTATGCAGTGAAGTACTGCCATGTAACCCTGTTGAGGCGCGTGTGATTCGTACGAGAAAAATAGGCGACATAGGATTGGCCGTCATTAATTAACCTTGGTACCCTAGCTGCCCATCTGGGGTCCCCCCCTGAGCAAGCAGCTTGCGACTAACGCGATAACTTTCTTGCTGTTGGTGATACCTATCTGGTCGAGTGAGACGGTTGCCTACACAACAAGGGGAGGAGTGGACAATATTTGTTGCAGTTTTTTTTGCCTTTTTATTTCCCAGGGTATTATTTTTTTTTACTTCTTGTTGTTCGTAATCGTACGCGTGAGCAGAGATCAGTCAATATAATGTACAAGCCTTTCTTGGCGACTGGCCAATCATCCTATGAGACTTGGTATGCTTATCATCGGCTCCAAAAGAATGGATGGGGACCGTCTTTGCCCAGACTTGTAGTGTGGGTTGTCTTATCGCAAGCTCTCTCTTCTCCCTCACTCTCAGTCTCGTCTTGCCTCCGCCTCGCCTTCTCTGCTCTCCTCCTCTGCGCTTTCCCACGGCCTCCCCGATGCTTGGACGGTTGGAGCAGGGTTATCTGTTTACGCAATGTGGAAGGTGTAAAAGCCATCTGTTACATCCGTGGCTGATGCCAAGGCATTCCTATTGCTATGACGGACCAAACAGGCCATGAGCACACGCTCCTATGTACTGTTGGCACGGATTGGATTCCTGAATCCTGCCTCCCATATGTACGAGCATGCACAGGGAAATACGTATGCAGCCGGGAGAACCCACCTTGTGGTATAAAATTAAACTGGTGCTCCTCTTCCTACCGTGTGATCTTCTTCTTTCCGGTTCTTGCTTTCTCTCCTCCTTTTCCCCACCATCCACCTTCTCACAAACGTTGTATTTTCTTGCTCGAGAATTCAAGTTTACTTTTGTTTTGTCGTGAGAGCTCATAAAGAAATAAAGAAAAGAGGCAATGGGGTCCAGCGATCACGACGTCGAGAAGACCGTCGCCACTCCTCCGGGGGACCGGGAGGTGCCTGGTGAAACGGTCGGAGACTATGGCGCCGACAGCGAGCTGCAGCGCCGTCTCAGCAGCCGACACATTACCATGATTGCGCTCGGCTCTTCCATTGGTATGGGTCTCTGGCTGGGCAGCGGTAGCAGCCTGGTCGAGGGTGGCCCAGCAGCCATCTTTATCGGATGTAAGTGATCTTTCAGTAATGGGTTGTTTGAGAGGAGAAAGTAGGAATGAAAAGAAAAACAGAAAAAAAAAACTATACATAACAACTTCTCCTTCCAAAACAGACCTCCTCTCCGGATCCATGATTTGGTCCGTGTCGCACTCGATTGGCGAAATGGCCGTCATGTATCCCCTGCCCTCTGCTTTTGTGCAGTGGACCAGCAAATTCATCGACCCGGCTGCCGGCTTCACGCTCGGCTGGTGCTACTGGTTCTCGTACTGGATCACCATTGCCAACGAGCTGCAGGGCGCCGTCACCGTGCTGGGCTTCTGGACCGACAAGGTGCCCACGGCGGCCTGGATCACCATTTTCTGGGTCGTCATCATTGCCGTCAACATTGGCGCCGTGACTCTGTTTGGCGAGATCGAGGTGATCGCCTCGAGCATCAAGTTTGGCTGGATCTTTGTCGTCATCATTTCGTTCATTGTTATCTCCGCCGGCGGTGCCCCGGCCCACGACGCCATTGGCTTCCGCTACTGGACCCAGACACATGGCTTCACCCACGGCTTCAAGGGCTTCCTGGCCGTCATGCCGACCTGCATCTTCGCCATGGCCGGGTCCGAGAATGCCGGCCTCGTGGCGGCCGAGACGGGTAACCCGCTCAAGTCGGTGCCCCGGGCCGTGAGCTCCATCTGGATCCGCCTGGCCCTCTTTTACATCATGGGCTCGCTGATGGTGACCATTACGGTGTCGCCGTTTGACGAAGACCTCTTTGGCGGAACGGGCACCAACGCATCTCCCTTTGTCATTGCCTACCGCAACGCTGGTCTGGCACCGCTGGCCCACATCATGAACGCCATCATCTTCATCTCTGTCGTCTCCACGGGCACGATCTCCGGCTATGGCGGTTCGCGGACACTCGTTGGGCTTGCTCAGATCGGCATGGCTCCCAAGGCAAGTTTCCTTTTTTCTTACTCTTCTTTTTGTTTCTTCTCTTTTTCTCTTATTTTCTCTCTTTCTCTTTTCTCTTCTAACTTCTCAGATCATGGCCAAGGCTGATCACATGGGCCGTCCATGGTTCGGCCTCGTGCCCACCCTCTTGATCGGCGGTGCCCTTGCCTACATCAACGTCGACCACACCGGCGCCGAAGTCTTTGGCTGGTTCTCCAACCTCACTTCCCTCTTCACCCTCTTCGGCTGGGGCCTCATCTGCCTGTCCCACATTCGCATGCGTCACGCCTGGAAGGTCCAGGGCCGCTCGGCCGCCGACCTGCCGTGGAAGACGTGGACGTGGCCTTGGGCTGCCTACTGGGGCCTCTCCTGGTGCATCATTCTCATGATTGCCGAGTTCTACCTGGCCGTTTGGCCGCTGGGCGCCAAGTCTAGCGCGGAGAACTTTTTCGCGACCTACGTCTCCGTGATTGCCATGATTCTCCTCTACGTCATCTCCAAGTTTACGTACTTCCGCGGACGCAAATGGGTGGACTCTAGTGCCGTGGATCTGGACGAAGGCCGCCGGTTCTATGCTGCTCACGAGATAGTTGTCCCCAAAGGTTCAGGCAACAAGCTCACGGGCTGGGTGCACCACATTTAAGAACCAGTTCTAGAAGATGCAAGTACATATTGATGACAAGCCGGGTGGCTGGCCCGGGTAAGCCCAAACAACTTCTGTCTAAGATGGTCGAGTGAATAGATGCGTCCGAGGGCATCTGCTCTTGTTAGACAGGAACGGCTGTCCCAGTCCATGCAATTTTGTGCTTCATAAATTACAGACCCAAATGGCAGCCCACAGGCGACTCCACAGCCCTTGTTGAGGTAGGCTATTTGCCACTGAGAGCCTGGTGTGACAGCTGTGGAAATGGCAACATTCCTCTTATTGAACGGCAGATTTCAGACTACTGCAGCATGGCGTATGCCGTACTTGAGTGCTGATCTGTGACCGCCTAGGAGGAGTCATTGTAGGCCTACATATTATCTCACATCGCTTCTGGAAGCATTAACCCTAGCATTCTGAATCCGTGCTCATGGATGTGTGAATCTCTGATCTTCGAATCAAGTTAGTTGGTGAGGACAAAGCTTGCCATATAGGATGGATATGCGATATCTTACATGACAAGAACTCTGGTGAATATCGCAAGCTTGCCCTGGTCGTCAAGTCGTTGAAAAGCATCGCTTCATCATCACCTTCCACCCGTGCTTGTGCCATCTGGTCCGTAAAACAAGGTACCATCACCGGAGATTTGCACCCAGTAGCCGTTGTCACGTAGCTCCCAACGGGCTGTTGAGTCCGATTTCCCCTTACTCTCGTCCAGACATGGTTTATTTTTCCTCCCACCCATCTTTCCTGAATCGCCACCATGAAATCAAGTCCCTCGTCAGGTGTTAGGATGACGAAACAGCCGCCAAGGTGAACGCCTGAAACTGTGGGCAAGCTGTATAGTTTCATTCAGACCCTAACCATCACTGTGTGGGTTCCGACCTGTTCTCCTTTGTTGGTGACAGCGTACAAATATGAGAGCGTTTGTACACGATGTTGATTGTATTAGGCCTGGGGGGGTGGCAATGCTTGAGGCGGGATGTCCCAGAGAGCGGGTGTTTGCAGGACTGGACGTGGGCTAGACGCGACGCCTCTCAAGGACCAGTTTTTTCGAGCCAATCTTTCACTAGCTCCCCCACTCATCTCCTCTTCGTCGAGCAGCATGTCGCTAGCCATGCTGTCGCCATCGTCCTCGCCGCCACACACAGCTCTAAAGTCGTATCCATAAGCGGCGCCACACAGAGCAGCAGCCTGGAAGAGGGCCCATTGCAGTTTCAAAATGTCCCAGCTTGGCACTGGGATGACAACGCCAGAAGGCGTTGAAGTCTCACGAAACTCGGATCACCTGTCCGTTGAATATAGCACGCCTGCTGCCGTTGTTGAAAATGCCCAGGGATTTGGCGTCTGACTGCTCCAAAAGCTCTTCGGGTGACTTTGTCGGATCGCGGGGGCGTGGGCTCTCGGTGGGATGCGGAAGTAAACGGATCGCAACACGTAGGAGCTTCCCGTCATCAAGTAAGTCAAGGGGCTCGAGGGCGCCGGTAGCGTTTGACCACAGGCGATGGAGATGGCAGCTCGAGGAGATCATGTTTGCTGCAACATTCACGTCGCCATCGACGAGCAAGGCCTTCCACTTAGCCACGTCTTCGCTTGCGAACGCATCTGAGCAATGATCCAGGGCAGTTCGCAGTTCAGCGGGCATCTTCTTAAGCGAGAAAGGTGCTATATGGCACACCTGTCCAAAGAAAGGTCCGCAGCTTCAAAAAGCTGCTTCCATCTCTTTTCTTATTAAAGGAGGCCACTCAAGGTCGACAAAGGCTACACTTGACTGGGTTATGTAGTGTTTCGGGCTTCCCGGGCCGGTCGGGGCGAGTTGTGATTGAGCACAACAGTAAACCATTGGGGTCCAAACGTTCGACCATCGTACGGCACTGCTGACAGGGCGCGGCAAAGCAAAGTCGGCCACGGCTCGTGGTCAGCAGAACGTTGATGTAAGATGGTCGGTGTGTGCTAATCTGGTCAAACGTCATGCGCCCTTGTACAAGGGGCACCGGGTGCCCTGGCCTGTCCAGCATGTTGTGTCGCTCTTGGCTCTTGGCTGTGCACGTACGGTGCCAGCTCAACACCTCTTCGATCCAGAGTGGTTTTCATGTCGCAACATCTCTTCCAGCAATCACAACGTACACGGCCCACGACAACTCATTATTGGAGTTGTATGTCGACAGCTGACCCGAGTCAAGACCGGTGGCAGCTCCACGCTTTCCAACGATGATGCACTCTTCTCCGTTTGGGTTCACAGTTGTCAGGGTTTTTTTTTCATCTCTGTCACAGTGATAAACCCCGACAGCGTCAGGAGACCATCTCTCCGTTGTCTTCATCGTGCGGCGTGTCTGCAGAAGACGGAGTATGCTGTCGTAGATAACGGCTGGAGGGGTGTAAACTTGGACGTGTTTCTCACAAGTGAACCCAGCACGTCTGCTCATTTTTGCTTCCATAGCAGATTGTTTGTCCAAATGTTGCATCCATTTCGGGGCAGACTCCGTTAGGGAACTTGTCACGGTAAAGTTTCATCAGGCACCAGTCCCCCGTTCACTGAATTCGTGAGTCCTGGCCAGGCCTAATAGGCCGTGTTGTAGTTCTGGCATCCCTCCTTTGAGGGAAGAAACCTCTATTTTGCACGGTTTCCGCCCGTAAAAGGCTGGTCGGGGATCAAGCCTGTCCTTCCTCCGGGATATCACTCAAGCCCAGCGCCCTTCCCAATCAGCACTGCGTACATGTTGAGCTGATATTCGTCCGGTCGGGCGGGTGCAAATGCCGCGCCAATCGAGCGCTGTCAGATCCCGTGCCGCAGATGCATCACTCGTATGCTGCCGCAATAAAGTCGACAGGCACTCCGAAATGAAGGCCAGCACAGTCACCCAGCTGGATGGTGTATCCGCTGTACTTGTTCATTCGTCAACGGCGTTTAGTCATCGGCAGCTGGCGTCTGGTAGCTGGAGCATACTGGAAAGTGGTCGAACACGTATCGTCATGATATTGCACACATGCTAAGCAAATTGTAAACGGCATGCCTCGCAGACCACACGCATCCGTCTGGTTCGCGGAGATTAGTGAAGAAGGTATTTTGGCTCGCCTCAGTCCGCCCTGCTCCTGGTGAAGTGTGATGCACCTCACGGTTAGGATTTTCATCTTTGAACCTAATCCGACGCTTCGTGCGGCCATGCATGAGTTCACGTAGCGGAAGTCGTGAACTATGCGAAACGAGTCCTTTTTTCTCCGAAATAGTGTCGGAGATGCCCATCTGGACATGCCTCGCGAGATGACACCTGCCTCTTCCATCAAGGGAAAAGTCTTATTCGCAAATGCAATCTGCTCTTGAGTGTCATATGCGGCGTTGACCGACTCACGAACGGCCGCAATCCCTTTTCTTAATGCTTCCTTAAAGCTGGTCACTTTTCAACCTTTACAGTTGGTGGGATACTTCACATCGTTGGCTGCAGATAACCGCGTCCACCAAGTTGCCTCCGATCAGGCCCTGAAACGGACAGGGTTCCAAGTATTCCACAGAAACAACCGGACGTATCTTTAACGTCTTTAGCCGGTATACTGATCGGCCTACTCGTTCGCCAACCGTAAATGGGCCTGTAAATCGCGGTTGAAATTTCTCGGGAAAATTGAAAGCCGGGCGATTTGTGCCCTCTGTGCAATCGAAGTAAGACCCGGTTGCCTAGGTAAAAAATCGCGGGCAATGTTTTGAGTCGCAATGGTACTTGGCTAGTAAAGCTGCCTTAGCTAAGGCGTCTTAAATCTGTCGCTTGGCAAGTTGAAAGTTTGATGCACTGGCGGAGGGTTAAAAAGGTGTAGCAAACCGCTTGGGAGAAACCCCAGTGCGGCTTGATTAGGTGAAGTCTGGATGGCTAAATGCCACCTATTGTTGTAATTGAATGGGAGTTGGGGCAGGAGTTCAGTCCAATCTGACGAGTCGGCCAGCTGTTGAATGAGATGACATAGAGCGGCTTGTAGGGTTTGGATGGTATGTTCTGTCTGCCCGTCTGTTTGCTTCCGCACATTTTCCCGCCGCGGTTGCAGGCCAAGGCTTATTTATCTCCACGTCCCTGTTTCTTGTGTTTTCCCACTCGATGTGGTTTCCTCATCACGCCGCACTGGAGAAGAAACCAAATTTTGTCTTACAAACCTAGGCATTGGCCAGACAGTGGACAAAGAAATCTATAATGAATTTCTTGACAGAACAAGATGGATTATAAAGGAGCCATGGTACTAGTCTTGTTAGTAATGATATTCTGTGAAAACAAGGTGAAGAGCAAGGTGAGGTATACGTAAAAGAAAACTAACCATGATGAGAGCGCAACATGACGGAGGTTTTTTCTCGACAAAAAAGGGCAGGGTTGCAAGTATTACTGTTGGGGTGTAAATTCCTCCCCAAGGACTGTGGTCGACTCTCGGAGAAATATCGTCTCTCGGATGACCAGTGTCGTCTTCACAATGTTCGACCATTGTCAGAACGGGCGAACTTTGACAAGACAGAAGTCACCCCCGTAGACTGGACGGCATGCGAATTGCCAGCCACAGCCCTTGACGCCGGTCTCTGCAGTCGTTTTTCCTTGTGTCTCATATGGTCGTTTCTTAGCCCGAAGACGAAGGGGGCCCAACTTTCACCAGACACCAGTCTCTCAATACAGGCATAATGGTATGTGGTGAGGTCGGCATCTTCCCACACAATGTACTCAGTTCAGTGCCTTTCAGTGTTGTAAGAAATGGAAGAACCAGAAAGCTCGTTTCTAAAGCCGAAGACCACTGCCAATCCCGGATTGAAAGACATAATGGGCCAAAGAATTGGTGTAGACTTTGAACATGGCGCTCGGTCTGGCTCGGTCTCGTCCTCAAAGTAATGGTGGCGTCATTGACATATCGACCGGCCCTGGGTGGCCATGTCCAGGGCTGGGGACACCCAGGTGCCCACTGCCAATCTTTTGAATTCGGATGGCAGAGCAATATCCTCAAATCGTAGCGGCCGTGTTCGTGCTTTAATACTTGTCGAGGCGGTTGTCATCTACCACCCAAGCATCCACACCACCAGAGCGGTCATTTACTCCTGTTGGGCTTTCAAACATCATGCGTCAAGGAGACCAAAGAAAGTCCGTTGGAAGATCGCTGCAACCCCGTAGCTTGAACCATCAAGTCTTTGTGCACGTTTGACCGCTGTTCTAGGAGATCTACGGGATCTGGTTTCATGTGCATGCATGTCAACAGCTTGAAAAGATGGTCATCTCCACCTCCTCGCCTAAAAGATCCGAGCTGCTCGTTTGGCCTCCACACTGTTTTACGCATATGCAGGACATCTGCAAGCGAGCGGCCCGCATCATAGCGGAGACCAGCTGAGTGGACCCGCATCCATGTCCTTGTCCACATTGAAAAAGGCAGACAGGTGCAATGAAATACAAGACGTCACATTCAAATACAGATGTTGGGGGTATATGCATTAAATAAAGGTGAGAGGTATCTTATCCCGGCGTAACGCCGCGCTGGAAAACAGCGCTTCCAAGAAATGTCCAAAAATGCTAAGCTAATAAGACAAGACCAACGATGGAACCAGTCCACAATTTGCCTTCCCAACCCGCTGTCCAGTATGCCGTAAATCAAACAAGCAGATCCAAGGTATGGCTTGAGGGGGGGATGAAGAAGAGAACGCCGGTGCGGTAGAGAACCGCCAAACTAGTCGTACAACAGGGGAAATCCGGAACGTCGAGGCGAAATTAATTACGATCCAGTGATCTTCCGCCACCAACTGTTGCGGGGTGTCGTGTCCATGAAGACCGAGTTGCGGTTGCCATTCTGGTCGCTTCCGTCCGACGCTGGTTGGCTTCGGTCGGGCTCCCGATCCCGCTCCCGTTCACGCTCCCGTTCACGTTGTTCACGTTCTCGGTCGCGGTCGCGGTCTCGATCGCGGTGAGACTTTTCTCGGATGCGATCACGGTCTCGCTCTTCACGACGCGACGGCCGTCTGCGGTCGTCATCCTCGGCCGCTGCAACGTCGACATCATGGTAGTGGTGGCTCCGATGACGGCGCTCGTGGCGTTCGCGGCGCGCAGCATCTTCCTCGGTCTCGGCTGAACGAGAGGCCTCTCCGTTTGTTGCTTCAGCCGGAGGCGGCGGCGCATCCGAGTGCTCCTTCACCCAGGAAGAAGTGCCCGAGTGTGGCCAGCTTGGCTTGCTGCTGCGCTTCTCACGTCGCTCCCGCGGATCTTCCGTGTCCGACTGCCGTCTTGACGAGCTCTTCAGCTCTTTCTCCCTCTCCCGCATTGCGCGTCTCTCGGCTCTCCGCCGCCGGCGTTCTTCTTCATCATCCCGCTCGCTCTCCATTACCTGCGCTTCTGCCTTGCGCCGATCGCGTCGGGAAGCACGCCGGGCCTCGGCTTCGGCCTCCTCCGCCTGCCGCTCTCTCTCAGCATGCTCGCGCTCTTTACGGATACGCCGGCGCTCAGCCCGCTCCGCAGCTTCCCGATCTTCAGCTGCCCGGCGTTCGGCTTCTTCGCGAATGCGATGCCGTTCGGCCCGCCGGGCCTCCCGATCTTCCTTTCTGCGCGCTTCCTCGGCTTCTTCTTGTCGGCGTCGGCGCTCGCGCCGCTCTTCGTCCTTTGCACGGCGAGCGTCCTCGGCTGCGTGTTCAGCTGCCTCTCTCTCGGCACGTCGGGCGCGGCGAGCGGCACGGCGAGCCTCCTGATCGGCGTCCGTTGTCGCACCGGTATCCTCCGCATCTGTTCCATGCGTAACGCTTCGTCTCCGAGATTCTGGGGGGGGTGGTGAAGATGTCTTCTTGCCAAACAGGCCAGAAAATCCCGATCGCTTGACAGCTGACGAATTGGAACGCTTGAGGGGGGTAGGTGTCGCAGGGCCATCGGCAGGGATGTCATCATCGTGGTGGTGCTGTAAACAAGAAACGCTGTCAGCACAACTGATGTCTAGTAATATGCAGGTGTGATGCCTGTTCTATCTTACCCTTGACTTGCGGCGCGCCGACTTATCCGGCGCGTCTGTATCGTTCAAAACAACCACGTCCTCATCGTCGCCCCGGCTCTTGGAGGACTTGCCGCTCGAGCGGCCAACGCCGAGAATCTTGGCAGCCTTGTTGGGAATGTTCGCAGGCTCAGGCGGAGGCGACACGATGCCGTGAGACATGTCCACGGAATTGCGTCGTGATGACTTGCCGCTCGAGCCGTGCCGCTTCTCGCGCGTCGTGGCAGAGCGCGTCAGCGGCGGCGTGCTGGCAAAGACGCTCTGCCGCCGCAGCGCTTTGGCCGGTGTCTCCTTGACCTTGTCCGGCTTGTCATGGCCCTTATCTGATGACGATGAGTCTTTCGATGACGACCCCTTCTCCTCCTTCTCTGCCTTCTTGTCGCTCTTCTTTGAGTCTGACTTGTGTTTAGACGACGAGACCTTGGCTTCGCGCTTTGTCGCAGGGGCGGGAGTCGCGGCTGTCCACATGCCCCACGACGATCCTTCGCGATTGATCTTCGGCCGGTCTTTCTTTGTTGACTTTTCCGGCGGCGGCGTCGGGGGACCTTCGGGAACGGCGGGAGGTGCGGGAGGTGCTGGTGGGGGAATAGGTTCCGCGGCGCTGCTGGCAGTCTTGGCCTTGGCCTTGGTGCCTTTCTTGGACTTTTTGGTGGCAGCCATGTCAATCACAGCAACCTCTTCGCCTTCAGTGACGTGATTTTTCGCGTCGTCGGCGTCGTCATTCTCTTCAACCGAATAGCTGAGCGGCGATGCGAATGACCAACGCGACGTGGCCTTTTTCGAGTGAGAGCGGTGCGCAGGTGCAGGCGCAGGTGGTTCTTCTTCTTGGTCGATGTGGATGTCCTTGTCTCTGCTTGAGCTACTCTTGGACTTGGAGCTCTTCTTCTTTTCTGCGACAGGTTCTTCTTCGTCGATGTGGATGTCTTTGTCTTTGCTGGTGCTCGACCTTGACCTGGAAGAGCTCTTCTTCTTCTCTGTCGGCGGCGGCGGCGAGTCCTCTTCAAAAGAGTCGATATCCTTATCTTTGCTCTTCGCCTTGGAGCTCTTCTTCTTTTCCGCGACAGGTTCTTCTTCGATGACGTGGATGTCCTTGGCGCTTTTCTTCTTATCTGCCAACGCAGGTGGCGGTGGCGGAGGCGAAGGTTCGCTATCTTCTTCAGGGGCAGCTTCGAAAATCTTGAGGCGGTCCGAGATCTTTCCGCTGACAACTTTCTTCCCCTTGGTCGCGGATGACAGCGGCGCGGTCGATTCCGAAGGGACAGCTGTTTTCGCGGTTGGCGCGTCTTTGGTCGCCTCCGCAACCACGCTACTCTTCTTAGAGCTCTTGGTGGTCTTAGCGCTCTTAGCGTCCTTAGCCGATTCGAGAACCTTCGCTGACTCATCCTCGTCGGGATCGACCGCCTTTGCCTTAGCGTCCGCTGCGGGTGCCTCAGGCAAAGAGCTCTTGCTCTTGCTGCCTGCAGGGGTAGCTTTCTTAGTGCCCCAGAAGCTGTACGAGTCTCCTTTGGGCGCCAAGATCTCCTCCACCTGCTCGGGGCTGAGGTTGATGAGGTCATCCTCCAAGTCCTTGAAAAAGTCGTCGTCGTCGTCCTCTTTGCCTTTGCCTTTCTTGTCCTTTTTCTTGTCCGCCTTGTCCTTGTCCTTGTCCTTGTCCTTGTCCTTATCCTTATCCTTGTCCTTTTTCTTGTCCTTTTCTTTCTCCTCTTTCTTCTTCTCCTTCTCTTCTTTCTCCTTCTCCTTCTCCTTCTTCTCCTTCTTTTTATCCTTCTCTTTCTCAGACTTGGACGATTTGGACTTGCTCTTTTTGGCCGCCTCAGCCTCGGCCTCTTCGCGCTCGCGCTCGGCCTGCTCTTCAGCCTCCCGTTCGGCCTTCTCCTCAGCCTCACGCTTTGCCTCCTCTTCGGCCTCGCGAGCAGCTTGCTCTTCGGCCTCCTTCGCAGCAGCTTCCTCGGCACGCTTGTCGGCGCTCTCAATAAGGGCATCCAGCTCTCTCTGCTCTTTCTTGGTGAACTTGCGGCCCCTGTCCTTTTTAGCCTGCAGGACTTCCCGCCTCGACTCCTCCTCAGCGATCTTGACTTCCTCAGCCTCGCGAGCGGCCTTTTCTTCCTCTTCCTTGCGGGCCTTCTCCTCGGCCTCCCGCTGCGCTGCTTCTTCCGCTTCGCGTGCTGCCTCCTCCTCTGCTTCCTGAGCAGCGCGCTCTTCGGCTTCTTTTGCCTCCTGGGCCTCCCTCTTCGCCTTTTCCTTCTCTGCTTTCTTCTTCTCCTTTTCAAGCTTCTCCAGCTCCTTCTTGGTCAGTTTCGGTTCCTTCTCTTTCTTCTTCTCCTTCTCCTTTTCCTTGTCTTTGGACTTCTCCTTTTCCTTAGACTTGGTCTTGGAAAGCGAAGCAGGTTCTGTGTCCGAAGCATTGTCCTCGTCCAATGGTGGATCGTCGTCGTCTCCAAGCGGTGGCGATGGGGCACGCGGTGGAGGATCGGGTTCCACTTCCTTTGAAGTCTTGCCCTTCTTTTTCTTCTTTCCTGTAATGCCCCAACTACCCCAATCGTCGTCTTGCTTAGTCTCTTCCTCCTTGGACTCCTCCAGGTGGCTCTTTTCCTTCTCCTCTTCCTTGGATGTAGCCACAGATGCAGAATCCTTCTTCTTCTTCTTCTTGGAGGAAGCACCCCAGCCCCACAGGTCGTCATCGGCCTCCTCCGTAGTGCCTTCCGTGTGAGACGCATGCTTGTCATCATCGTCGTCGTGGTGGTGGTGATGGTGGTGTTTTTTAGTGGCGTCAACGTCATCAAAAAAGTTGTCGCCATCATCCACGTCCTTGCTCTTTTTGCTCTTCACACTCTTCACGCTCTTGCTGGACACATCCTCCGTCGGCTCAGGTTCGCCCCATATGTCGACTGTTGTCTTTTTACTCTTTTTCTTGGCCTTAACGGGGGCGCCCCAGTTCATCCAGTCGTCATCGGCGTTCGTGTTCTCGTCTGTAGCCTTGTGAACAGAAACGGCATCACCATTAGTAGAAGCGTCATCTTTACCCTTCTTCTTCTTGTCCTTTGAAGTCGTCGTGCCCCAGACATTGTCCCAAGTGTCCTCGGAAGGTTTGTTGATAGACTTGACGCCTCCGTTTGTAGAAGACGCATCATCCTTGGCCTTCTTCTTGTCCTTCTTGTCGGAACCCCATATGTTGTCCCAAGTATCGTCGGAAGGTTTGCTGATGGACGTGATGTCTGCATTGGAAGAGGCGTCGTCCTTGACCTTCTTTTTCTTCTTGTCCTTCTTGCTGGTGCTCCAGACATCCTCCCAGGCATTGTCTTCTGTTGGCGGCGGGTCTGGAATGACATCCTTTGTGGTTTCCTCAGCCGCGGCCTTCTTCTTCTTCTTGCTCTTCGAGGTAGACAAGGACCACATGCTTCCAGCTGGGTCGGCTTCGGGTTCTGGTTCCGGTTCAGGTTCAGGATCGGACTCGTGCTCAGGCTCAGGGTCGGCCTTTTTGCCCTTCTTCTTCTTGTGGAGGCCAAAACCCCACATGTCATCCTCCGCCTCTGTTTTGGCAGACTTCTCCTTTTCTTTCTCCTCTTTCTCTCTCTCCTCCCTCTCTCTCTCCTCCTTTTCCTTCTCCTCCTTTTCCTTCGCTGCTTTAGCTTCGGCTTCGGCTGCTGCTGCCTCTGCCTCCGCCGCCGCCGCTGCCGCCCTGGCCTTTTCTCGTCTCTTCTTCTCCTTCTTACTCAAGGGCAGACCCCAGGCGTCCACTTCGTCCTCCTTCTTTTCTGGCTCGGGGGTGGGTTCGGGTTCTGGCTCCTTCTCTGGCTCCTTCTCTGGCTCGGGTTCGGGTTCGGGTTCGGGCTCGGGCTCCTTCTTCTTCTTCTTCTTGTCTTTCTTCAAGCCAGTCGACCATCCTCCCCACGCATCCTCCTCCGCTTTCTTTTTCTCCTTCTCCTTCGCCTCCTTTTCCTCTTTCTCCCTTTCCTCCCTTTCCTTCTCTTCCTTTTCCTTTTCTTCTTTCTCCTTGGCTGCTTTAGCTTCGGCTTCAATTGCTTCAGCCTCTGCCTCTGCCGCCGCTGCCGCTGCCGCCGCCAGCCTGGCCTTCTCTCGTCTCTTCTTCTCCTTCTTACTCAAGGGCAAACCAAAGTCATCAAAATCATCATTCTTCTTTTCTGGCTCAGGCACTGGCTTGGGCTCCTCCTTTGGCTCCTCGGGTTCGGGCACAGGCTCCGACTCTGTCTTTGCTTTCTCAGTTTTGCCCTTCTTCTTCTTATCCTTGGCCGTAGTTGTCCGAGAACTGCCCCAAATATCATCTTTCTCTTCTTGAACAGGCTCTGGTTCGGGTTCGGGTTCAGGTTCGGGTTCGGGTGCACGTTCGGGTTCCTTTTCTTTCACCTTGTCTCTGCCTGTTGCTGAAGCCCAGATGCTAGAGAAGAAAGATCCCTTGGACGATTCTGGTTGCGGCGGAGGTTCTGTCTCCGACTTGGTGTCGGTGGTGATGGTGTCTGTATCCGCTCCCTTGACCTTCTTCTTCTTGTCTTTCTTGGATCCCCAAGAGAAACCCCAGTCATCGTCTTCGACGTCGTTGTGGGTTGAGTCAGCTGCGGTTTCAGGTTCATGCTGAGGTTCAGGCTCCGGTTCCGGTTCCGGCTCCGGCTCCGGTTCTGGTAAGGGCTCAACAGTCTTGGATTTCTTAGACTTTTTGGTTTTCTTCGTAGTGCCCCAGCCTCCCCATTCATCTTCGGCAGGTTTGATCTCCTTGGTAGGTTCCGGCTCCGGCTCCGGCTCTGGCTCTGGCTCCGGCTCCGGCTCCGCTTTGACTTTTTTCTTTTTGTCCTTCTTCAGACCAAAAGACGTCCAGTCGTCCTCCTCAACCTTGGCTGCAGGCTCAGTGTTCTTTCCCGTTTTCTTCTTGTCAGTCTTGACGGTGACAAAAGATGGAAACTGGCTGTCGGCAGCATGCTTGGATTCGTCGGGATCTTCTTTGTGTTCTGGCTCTTCTTCCGGTTGAAAGCCAATGGTCTTTCCCTTCTTCTTCTTCTTCGTGGCACTAGCGCCCCAGCCAAAGTCAAAGTCGGCAAGGTTATCCGTCTTTGTTTCATCCACGGTGGCAGCCGGAGTATCTGTGACTTCCTCGACAACGCCTGCCTTCTTTTTCTTGTTCTTCTTGGTTCCAAACAGTTCAAACTCTTCGTCAAAAGATGTAGTAGTATCTTTGGTTGTCGTCTCAGTTTCTGCACCGATGGAGTCGGTAGCTTTCTTGGTTTTCTTTTTGTCCTTCTTTGACAGACTCGACCAGAAGCCACCATCGTCTTCGTCTTCGTGCTTCTCGGGTTCGGGCTCGGGTTCGGGCTCTGGTTCGGGAACAGGATCTGGCTCTTTCGTTGTTTTGCCCTTCTTTTTCTTCTTTGACGCGCCCCAGGTCCAGTCGTCTTCCTGGGGTGGCTCTGGATCTGGTTGCTTCACTGGCTCAGGCTCCGGTTCTGGGATTTTGGGCTCCTCCTTCTTCTTGTTCCTCTTGCTGCCGAGTCCCCAGACATCCCATACTGATTCTTCGTTTTCTGGTCCCGTTCCCTTTGCTGAGTCCTTTGCTGGTGTCGGCTCGGGCTCTGGTTCCAGGTCAAAGATGCTGCTCGTGACATTGTTCTTGGCCTTCTTTTTTGCCTTTTTAGTGCCGACGGTGGTTCCCCAGAAGTCGTCTACGGGTGCTGGGTCTGGGTCCTTGGTCGTGGTTGTTTCTTCAACGTGGGGTTCTTCGGCTGGGATCTCCTCCACGGCACCCTTTTTCTTCTTCTTGTCCTTTTTGGCCGCCGCTGGGGTAAACCAATCGTCCTCGGGGGGCTTTTCTGGCTCGGGTTCCTTTGCTTTGGTCTTCTTGGTAGCCCCCCAGGCACCCCAAACGTCGTCGGCATCTGTGCTCTTGGATTCGTTCTTTTCTTCGACGGAATCTGTGCCCCAGATATTTGTCTTCTTCTTTTCCTTCTTGCTGCTGGCGGAAGTAAAGCTGAAGCCAAAGTCGCCATCTTTCTTGTCGTCCTCCTTCTTGTCTTCAGGGGTTTCTTCAGCCTCTTCCATGGACCCAAAGCTGATGGTCTGCTTGTTCTTCTTCTTGGGTTTTGGTCGGTTTATGCTCCACGGATTGGCCTCTTCTTCCTTCTTCTCAGGAGGTGCTATCACCTTAGAGTCCACCTTCGGATCCAAGGTTGAAGCCTTTGTGCCGGAAAGTCCCCATGTTGAACCAGTATTCCAAGCGGAACCCCAGCTCCCAAATCCAGCTGTACTCTTTGTCGTCGACCCCAAGTCCAAATCTAACGAGGGGCCAGGGTCGTTGAGTTTGATCTCATGGAAGGAGTCAAAGTCACCGGTCGAAGACGGAATATCTGGCAGAAGAGAGCTGGACTTTTCGTCTTTCTTGTCCTCTTCGGCCTTCTTGCCCTTCTTCTTCTTGAGGCCCACGGCTGTGAAATCTGCCCCGTCGTCGCCTTTGGTATCCTTGTTGTCGTCGCCTCCACCACCACCACCACCACTGCCGGCAGCCTTGTCATCTTTGCTCTGGTCGCCTCCATCGGCTTCTTTCTTCTCATTCCCCCCTCCATTGTTGTTGTTGTTGTTGCTGCTGCTGTTATTGTTATTGTTGTTATTGTTGTTGCTGGCGAGATTGTTGTTCGTCTGGGCGGCGGGCTTTCTTTTCTTCTTTGCGACTTCCCGGAAGCCATCAGAAGAAGAAAAGTCAACGGAGATATCCATGCTGGGGTCTGTCAGCAGATCGGAGTTGTTGCGTCTCCTCCGGAAACCAGAGTTGCCATGTGCGGGAGGGTCGACATATGCGTCGGAGGAGGAAGGCCTGCGCTCGCTCGGACGGGTATCGAGCTCGTTCGGATCGGTCAAGGGAAGTTCATCCAGTAGTGCCGGGTCCGATGCACTGGACGGGTGAAACTTACGCGCCCACTTCGGTGTGAGTTGCGGTAAGATCAGGGGTGTGCAGTAAGGCTGGAGATTCGCCTTGGTCCTGTTCTGGGATGCCAGTGAGCTCTGGCAGTCAAAGTTAGCGATCGCTACCTACATGAGAATGCGAACGCATCGAGTGAAAGGAAGTGTGTCTCGTAAGTAAGGGGAGAGGGGAAGCAAATGCCACGAGTTGACCGATATTTGCCTGTGCAAAGGCTGAAGTGGCCCACAACCAGTCCAATATACAGCCCTCCTGACCTTCGATTAAACAACACACGACCTCCCCACCACCCACATCCTGCCCACATACTACCTCGTGGGCCAACATGAAAAGACGGCAAACACAGAGACACGCATCAGGGTGAAGAGAGGCGAAAAAAAGAGATTTTAGAAGAAAAATAATCATAAGAGTATAGGGATACAGAAAGCAAGGACGTGGGGGGTTTGTGACGCCAGGAAAGCAGCATGGCCAAATGTGTACAGACACCAAGCCCAGCCTGCCCCGCCATAGCCATAGCCATAGCCATGCGCACAAATGGGGCCATATCGCAGGTCTCGCTCACAAGCATATATACACTCTGTGTACGGACACGCGTTCCGAGAACAGCACGCGACACAGCAAAGGGAAAGGGTTGGAGTCGCGGCACAAAGAAGACAGACAAGGAGGGACGTGGTGTCTCACCCGAAGTTGCCGCCAAGCAGCGGCGATGCATTGGAAGCGTAAGCGTGTATCCTCGGTGGACCATGGCGCATTACGAAAGTCGGCCGGGGCGGTATCATCCCATCCAGTCGTCCTCATCCCAGGCTGGGTCAGCGGCCAGCCATACGTGTCGTCTCTTGCGACTGCGCTGTCGCGGCGCGGCACCAGAAGTTCGGCGGCGGCCATCGTGATTGTCTCGCAAACTGACGCTGTGCTGGGAGAGGGATGTCAAACTCATGGACGCAGCGGGCAACCGAGAGCCGGTGGGAAAGACGTCTATCGGGGTTGTCGTGGGAGGTGGCGGAGAGAGAGAGAGGGGAGGGCCTCTGCTGATATCGTGAGTCGCAAGAACAGGCAAGGCTGTTGCTAGCGGTCTCGTTGCGCCTGGTCGCAGATCGGGGTATGAAACTAGAAGTTAGGTGCAGCGGTCAAAACAAAAAGAAACTTTCCTGCTTGCTTGTTAAGTGAGAAGACACGGCGCACGGCGCAAGTCGCCTTTGATCTTCTGGGGAAAAATAACCGGGGAGGAAGTGCGACGTCGTCAAAATAATTGGGGTGTTCCTACAGTACTTAAAGTCAACTTCCATTCGCACAAGATGTTGCCTCCCCCCCTTTTCTCGGTGTTCCCGTCTCAACGTCTCCTATTTTTCTGCCACTGCAGGGACGGGAGGGCTGAAGGATAAAGGGACCAATAGCTCTGAGGCATCTCAGTGAGGGAAGGGGAGCGGAACAGGATTGGTATTCTATCGGCGGCAGGATTGGTGAGAGCGCGAAGGGTCCGTGTAATGGGGGGGTCAAAGGAGGCGAAGGGGAAAAGCAGGGCCGCAAACGACAGGTCGACGGAGTGAAGGAGGGTAGTGTTGTGTGACACACCTACTCGTACTGGTCAAGACTGCGAGTGGCTCTGCCGACCGGTACAGCGTTTTGGGACCCTATCAAAAAGGCAAGTGAGAAACGCTGAGCGGTGAGCGGGGGGGGGGAAGGGAATCAAAACAGAGTTGGTAAGGAACGATCGGTCGTCGCAAAACGGGTCCTTGCCATCATGTGGAGGAAGGGGGAAAAAAGAAGAGGGGAACAGAACGTGTAGGAGGGGAAAGAGACGAGAACAAAAGGCGCAGACAAAAAGGTGAGGAGCCGGAAAGAGGAGGAAAGAAGTCATAGGTAGACAAGAGGCGAAGTGCGGGAGGGTTGCATTCATGGGGGGGTAGAGGCCGAAAAAGAAAAAGAAAAAAAACATACCGATTATGCGTCGGTCCTCGTCTAGTTTTCGGCGTGAGGGGGGGGGGACAAGGCAAGGCAAAATAGGCTGGAGTGTAAATAGCGAAAAGGGTAATGGGCAATGGCGGAAAGACCTGCAAAGCGCAGTATCCGTAAGGTGGGACGACGCTGGGGACGGTAGGCTGGAAACCGGCTACAGCTGCAGGGACCCAGTCGACATGCAATCCAGGGCTCAGAACGAACGCAGTGTTGGTGTTGTGATGTGGCAGTTCGGCCGTCCGAGTTTAGAGGGCTGTACTTTTTTTTGTCGCGTCGTCTGATACGACGCGGTCGCGGTCGATGTGTGCGTTCGGTTTCGTGTCCCAGACGGGAGGTGCAGGGAACGGAAGAGGAAAAGAAAAAGAGAAGGAAGAGGAGAAAAAAAGGCAACAAAAACACACCTTTGCGAGTCGAAGCCGAAGAAGAATTAGGACGCATTGACGAAATGTGAGATGGCTGGGAAAGAGTCCACTCGCACAGGTGATTGGCTCTTGGAGACCACTCTGGGGGTGGTGTGGGCTGGACCGGGGGGGCGTCTACACACCAGCCCATACGCTCTCAAGGTGTGCGGACGGCGTCGGCGCACACCCTCGTTCGACTGCGGCCATGGGAATGTGATGTGCGCGTGGTCAGAGAATGTGACGATGCAGGCACTTGAGGTCGCGACGGTCCATAAAGGTCGCGCGCCTGCACCGGCTGTCCTGGGGGCGAACGGGTTGCTTGCTCCTTCCTCACTTTCGGTCCGCACGGCACACCCCCCCAATACGGTATAATACAATAACCGTGAGACACTACACGAACGAGGAAGGAGGAGAAACAGGCGACTTTCTGGCTCGATCTAGCTCGACTATTGACGCGATGGGATCTTGGAGAAACATCGCCGTTTCTCCGTCGTCCGTTTTTTAATGACTGTCATTTTAGTGTTTTGTGTGTGTGTTTATGTGTGTGTGTGCGTGTGTATCGCCCCTCGTTTTTCGCCCAGTTCCATCAGCCCTCGATTCCACCCCCTTGTTTGCCCTTATCCGCCCGTCTCAGTCGCGTTTGTGGAGATGGACCCAGGGAAAAAAAATTGGATGATCTCGTTGCCCAGAACACCAAGTGGTAGTGGCAGTGAAGCTAATAGCCGTACGAGACAAATACGGGAGCGCAACCACAACAAGCTTAGGGGCTTTGAAACACGATGGCCGGAAAGTCGCATACAATCTTCTCGAAGGCCACCAAGAGAGGAGCAGGATGACGAGAAGACAAGCTGCGTCGAGTTCTGTGCCATGCAAATAGTACGGGGAGTTTGCACGTCGCTGGCGCGTCGATTCGCGTCGCTCGCGTCTGAAAGCCATCTACGGGACGGGTCGTCAGCGCGCGTGGCAAATGGTGTCGCCCGGCGGGCAGTGGCTCTTTGTCCAGTCCACCGCATAGCCCACTGCAGGTAGGGATACATGAGACGCAGGGCAGACATGCGCCATTATTTGCGGCAACGTGTACACACGTGTACAAATACAGATACTTCCGGGCGCCCTTGCACGGGTCAGAAATGTAGGTTTTCACCAATAGACGGCAAGAAAATGCTTCAAGCCATTGCATCTGCATCCTGCTGCGGATGCACGCGGGTTTTGCAGCTGCATGCTTGTCGTGTCGCTTATGACCGCTGCGCGGTAATAATTAGCCAAGGACGTCCTGGGAAAGGGTTCTGGCGGGACAAGACCCCCCCCAAGACCCCCCCTTTGGAGAGCCAAATCGAGCAGTCGCGCTCACGTGCTCCGCAAACGAATGCAGATGCTCCCCGTTGGGTACAAATAGTAGGGTCTGCATGCCTCATGGTGTCATCTAGGTGTCATCTTCCAGGCGAGCAGAGTCGTGCTCCGTCTGTGTTTCTGCATCCTGCACACAACCATTGCCCGCTCAGACTACCCTGGATCGCCTCCCATGGATCCGCCAGCAGTGCCCTTTTTGTTACGTACCGTGCAAAGCGAGGAGTCGTCTCACCTCTGTTATTGACCCCTCCCCTCGCCTTACAAGATGCACTATTCCGAGACGAAAATTTCAGATCTCGCCCCAATCAGGGTTAGTGCCCCCTCACCGCCTCCTCAATACGACGGGGCGACAGTCCGACACGAGAGCAACGCAAACAGCAGGCAGGTTTCTCTGCTGGCAAAAGCTGCACAATGATGCCCATTGTCATTCCTGCAGGACACGAAAAGCGGCAGAAAATGCAGAATGCAGAAAAATTTTCATTCCAGGCCGCTGACCGCTTCTTGGGCCTCAGAAAAAAAGAGCGAAACGTGGGATCTGACAGTGGACGCGGTCTCATGTCTCGGGTTCGCTCCCATTCGCCCCCCCCCCCCGGCCGAGGGAGAGATGGTCAGCAGCGAACAACTAACAACTAGTAAAAACTTGTCACGGCTGCACAGCCAGGTTGTCCAGGTGGCAAGCCGGGTAGGGGGGGGGAGTGTGCAGAAAACAAGCCCAGCCTGCGCGCTCTGCCGTCGGCACCAGCGCATGCGCCAGCGTGCACCATTAGGCATCAGAGTTCAGAGCTGGTCCATGCGGCGGGACGAGGACGAGGCGTGTTGACAGCAGAGGACCTTGCTGCGGCCAAATGTTAGCCCCGGTCGGGGTCCGGGCCAGCTGTCACTGAACATCAGACCCGCCGGCCGAGCGGCGCGGAAGAACTGGTGTCCTCTCGATCACAGTCTAGCCAAAAGCATATCGCAGCATGGTTCATGACGTCTGTTATTATCCACTCCAGGGCCCCATATGCTGAGATAGAACAGCGGGCAGAATGGCACCGTCTCATCAGACAAAGGCCAGCAGCAGAACAGCCGTTGCAGGAAAATAAAAACGAGCAGTCAGCGGCTGCTAAGATATGTAACTAAAAGACGTGAAAGCAGCTGCAGCGTCACGTGCAGCCGTTCCCGTTATTACCCCTCCGCGCTAAATTTAGATACGCCAACGGTTTCATCGGCTCCTCTGGCAGGGGAGGACCGGAGGGTCTGACCCAGCCGGTGTCCACAGAGCCCGACGACTTTTGCGCACGCGGCTAAGCTGTGGCCTGCGCCTCACAATGCCTGGTGGTGAATCTGTCGCAGCAGGAGCTGCGTCCTGCCGTACAATAAGCGGTTGTGTCACGGATGCCGGCGCACGCATCTCAAACGAAACACGGGGACGGAGGGACTTGTTGCTGACGGCCCCCGTTGGATCTCACCTCTGGGTGTGTGTGTGTGGTGTGGCTGTTGCCTTTTTCGTATATGACTAGTGCGGGCGTACCATCTCTTTTAGATTTCGTGAGATCATCCCGAGTCTATTCTTCTTCCCGCCGTCGCAGCGAAGCATCAAAGCATCAGAGCATCAGAGCACAACGTAAAAGCATAGCATCAAAGCGCAGCATAACAGCAACAGTGACAGCAACAACATACAGCGAACAGCGGCTAGCCTCCCCGACCACCGCCATGCCCACCCTGACGTTTTCGTTTTCCCACCCGCTGCCCGCAGACCTGCCGCCGCAGCGCGTCGTCCAGGCCCTCCACCAGTACGAAGCCCTCATCACGCCGAACCCCTACCTCGTGTCCTACCGCCGCCGCCCCGTCGACCTGCGCGAGATCCTCGACGACACCTTTTTCCGCGAGGACGGACACGCGCTGGCCGCTTTCGAGGTGATTGACCGCATCGTGCTGGTGCCCGGGCTGGCGACGAAGCAGGTGGTCATCCCGTGCGTCATGCAGCGCTTCCACGGCGGCGTACGCTGTCGCAGCTTCGCGGCCGGCGGCGTGCGGGTGTGGAGCACGTGGCAGGTGGTGCCGGCCGGCGCCCAAACGTCTACGAGTACGTCTACGAGTACCGCCAAGAGTGCAACGTCACAGAGTGCTGCGCTGCCGCTCACGCTGCCGCTCACCCCCCCGGCCACGCCCCCCAAGGACGACGTCGTCGCCTACGAGCTCGTCGAGGACGCCCGCGTCGAGTGCAGCGCGCTCGTCAAGCCGTTTGTCGGCCGCAACTTCCAGTCGGCCCACCTCGAGATCCTGCGCAAAGTGGTGCATGCCATCCAGCAGGAGGCATAACCATAACCGGCAAGCCTCGTCTTTTTCTTTGGGATTCTTTTTGTTTGTGTTTGTGTTTCTTTTTATTTTTTTTTGGCTCCGTCTTGCATACGACTCTCGTTCGGCAGCGCACACTTTGGAAGATTGGATATACCCAGCAGGCGTTTGGATGGTTGAGCCTGTGTTGTCGGCCTCGTTACGAAACCGGCCTTGCTTTTTTTTCCCTTTTTGCTACTTCTTTTTTTCTTGCATTGATTTGCTTCTGGTTAATCTTGCCTATCTGCTTGTATTTGAATCAACCATTTCCTCTTTTTCGTTCAAACTTTTTCATGCACGATACCACCATTTACTATTTACTGGGAGGATGTTGCCGAGTGCTGCTTGCTCACATTGTGTACACGAGCTTGCCGCCGCTCACCTTGTCGGCCTTGAGCTCCTGCAGGCCGACCAGGACGCCCTCGAGCCCGGAGCCGCCCCGGTCGACAAAGGCGTGGGCCGGCGTGACCTTGCCGGCGGCAATGAGGTCACGCGCAATGGCCCAGAAGCGAACGGCGTGGGCAAAGTCGGCGGGCACAGCCGGGAACACCTTGAACTTTTCAAACTCCTCACCAAAGGCCGTGTAGTAGAGCGTCGAGGTGTTGTCAATGCGGGGGTCGACGGCGGTGAGCACCTCGGGCGGCACCGGCAGCAGGTTGCGGTAGTAGGTTGTGGTGACGGCCGGCCCGGCGGCCGCAGCCAGCACGCGGGCGCAGATGCGCGCCGTGTCGGCAAAGGAGACGCAGTCCCAGGCCAGACGCAGCGGCGGGCCGCCCTTCAGGACCGCGGTGAGGCTGCTGACGCAGGCGTCGGCGTCGTGGTAGTCCACGACGACGTCGGCGCCGAGCGAGCGCACATAGTCAAAGTTCTTGGGCGACGCCGTGGCCAGCACGCGGTAGCCCGATAGCTTGGCCAGCTGGATGCCGAGGATGCCGGTGGCGGTCGCGCCGCCGTAGATCAGGATGGGCTCGGCCTTTTTGAGTGGCTCGGTCGGCAGCGCCAGCTTGAGACCCTGGTACAGTCCTTGGGCCTACACGGTCAGTCGACACACAGCACTACCTCCTCAAATGAGAGGACACCTACCACTGTCGTCATGCCGAGCGGGATCGTCGCTGCCTCCTCGTCCTTCATCCCAGCAGGGATCTTGAACGCCAGGTCGGCCTTGGCAACAATGTACCCGGCAAAGGTGCCGTCCTCGTGCTGGCTCTGGTTTCTGTGGAGGAGAAAAAGAAGAAAAAAAAATCAGCAATGAATCCCGAGGACAGAACGGACAAATCTCTCTACAACGTACGCGCCATGCACAGCTCCGGCAATCCGGTCGCCCGGCTTAAAGTACGTGACGCCCTGCCCGACGGCCACCACAGCACCGGCAAAGTCGCAGCCCACACGGGCGCCAACCGGGTTTCCGCCCAGGCCAAACTCGATATGCTTCCAGTCTGTCGGGTTGAGAGCCACAGCTGTAGTGCGCACGAGCACGTAGCCGTCGCGCAGCTTGGGGGTGGAGACCGTGGCGATCTTGGCCTCGCCCTTGGCCTGGATAACAATGGCCTGGGTGGTTTCCGGTGTCGTGGACGCCATTGTTGCTGCGGTTAGCGGTGTGCAAAAAACAAGGTGCTGATGCTGGTAGTCTGTGAGTCGTGAATGAAATGACGTCGACAAGAGCTGCCCCTCTTCTCGCAAGGGTTCTCAAAAGTGGATGAAGAACGACTAGCCTAGATTAAACAAGCTTAACCTCGTAGATTTTGGCGACGCGCGCTTCCTTTTATGTACTCCCGTCTCCTTCGCCGTCAAAGTTCCGAGAATGTGCCGGCACATTACCAAGCAAACCCGCTTCAGTATAATAACGTGGTGTCATCTATTCCCCGTTGTTTGCCCACTTTCATCGGCTTCGTGGAGCCTGTATTTTACATCAGCCGGATTATATGGTTAAACCGCTCGTTTACCTCTCATTTCGATTACATATCACCGGAAACAAGACTGCTTTAAAATAACAATAGAACAAAAAAGAAGAGGCATGGTATCTATGACAAAGACATCCGCTCTATCAAACATGGTGAACGGAACCCTGTTTCCCAAGTACATTGCCCAAGGATATGTTTGCTAACATCAATTCATAATGCAAGTGGCCAGCGAGGGGGAATCCAACGGATCGCAAGAGACATGGACGACGTAAAACAGCAGAGCAAAACGAAAACAAGACGTCAACCGTGGCCGTACACCTGAAAAAATCCCAACTTCGTAAGCATGGCAGCAGAGTGCCAAAAGAGCCAAAAGCCAAAAGCCAGATACCAGCCAAGAAAAGAACACCGAGAAGCCAAGTCTATGAATTGGTGAGGCCAGAAACGCGCGTCCCCCGCAAAATGAAACAAGACGAAATGAATGAAAAGAGAAGACGTTAAGACTGATAGCACGTGACACGGAAGATGAGATGACCGCGTCGTAAGCATCCCAGTCCGACGGGCGACCTCAGCGTCCGCCATAGTCAGACGCGTAACCCATTTCACCAAAGTTCTCGCCCATGCCGCCATCGCCAAAGCCTGTGCCGGGCCCGGAAACATAACCGCCGTCGTCACCGTCGTCGAGGTCGCTGGCATCAAAGCTGCTGCGCCCGCTCATGTCATCTTCCATTCCGGACCCGGTCCCGCTAATGTCCACAGCTGACCAGTTGACTTGTGCAAGGGCAGGATATTGCGCAAGAAGCGCGGCCGGCAGGCTGTAGTTGCCGGCAGCGTCCATTGGATAGCCCGTATTCGGGTCTATCTGCGGCGAGGGTTGGGTCATTAGCATGTTCTGCTGTTGCGCCGCAGCTTGTGCTTGCATGTGTTGCTCCTGCCACACTCTCTGGCGCTCGAGGAACTCCTCGTCTAGTAAAGGCTTGATGCATATGCGACCTGCTTCGGAGCGGAAGTGGCGCCCAAGAGCATCGGCACGGGCAAAGCGTCGGCCACAGCCCCATTCGCCCCCCACCTTCAGCTCGCCCTTGCAGACAAACTTCTTTTCTCCGCTGTGAAGACCTTCATGGCGCTTGCGGTCGTGCTGGCGTGCAAAGGCCTTGCCGCAGAAATTGCACACGAACGGCCGTTCGTCTGTGTGTGTGCGCAAATGCGATCTCAGATTGTATGCCCGCGTGAAACGCTTCGGGCACAGAGAACACTGGAACGTGGCTGGGTGTTTCTGTGCACGCTTTGTGCCGGCGCCTGACGTGCCGCCGCCGGCACCTGCTTCTGCTGAGCCGGCCGCAGCGAAGTCTGGATCGGCCAGACGGAGCGCCATGATATTGTTAGGCACCGCCGACGTGGAGAGCCGCCTACGGTTTCCAGCCACGGCACTGCCGGAGCGCTCGAGAGGAGACAGGGAACGGGACGCGTTGGGAGCCAGGTCAGCTCCCAGATTTGGCGACAGACTGCCGGTGCTGGATGCAGACCGGGCATTGGGCGCTCCACCTCCGTTGTACGGGTCCGTGATTGCGCGACGTCTTGGCCGACCTGTTGAGTCATTTGTTAGCTTGATTTTTTTTTTGGCATCCCAACTGGCATTTTTTCTAAAAAAAAGAAAAAAAACCCACCTCTTTGCTCCGGGGGTGTGAGTGCGTCCGTGTTCATCATCGACTTGTCAAACGTATTTCGAGTAACGGTATTAGGTGCGTACTGGATCGCAATGGTGGGAGCCGCCATCTGTGGGACTGTTGGTGCCATGTCGACAGTAGTGCTGGGCAGCTGTGGAAAGGCTTCTGGGGTGGGACCCGGGGCCCCGAGGTATGGCGAGTAGCCGTCATTTTGCCCCTGGAGGATGAAGCTAGAAGGGCTGCCTTCCACGATCGTCTGCGGCAGGATGCGCGGGGAGATGGCTGGGCTGTGAGAGGGGCTTCGACCAGGTTGATTACTCGAGATGCTAAAGCTGTTGATGCCATGGAGCTCCTGGTACACGTCGCCGGATTCTTCAGGGCGGATCATGGGGGAGCTGTGGTCAATGGAGTCGGAGAAGGCGTCTTGACCCGCGAGGGACGGCGAGTGTCCGCCGATGGATGAGGCGTCCGAGTATTCTGAACCGGTCCGGCGGTGTCCCTGGAAGTGGGGCCCGGACCAGTCTTGGCCGGGTAGCAGAGCAGCCTCGGGTCCGAGAGAGACATTGCGGGAATGGTGCCCAGCGGGTTGGACGAATTGGGTGGTGTTGAAGGATGGCGACTGGTGCGCCGAGCCGGGGTGGGGGTCCACGGATAGCAGGTGAGGAGGGGTAGGGCTGTGCGGCGCCTGAGAAGTCGCCATATTGCTGATGTCTGTGGTGGCAAACTGGGCTTGCGACTGCGGCTGCTGCTGGTCAAACAACGGGGTGGCCAGCTGGTCGGAAGAGGGAGGAGGAAAGATGGTAAAGTCGTCGCCGGTAAAGGTTGGCTGCGGGTCGAGGAAGTTCTGGTTGAAGGTAGCAGCGCCGGGGTCTGCCTTCAATTGGTCTGCGAAAGACTGGTTGGGGTCAAAGGACAGGTCCTGCTGGGGCAGGCCAGGCTGGGTGGCAGAGAGAAAGGGGGCTCCGCTGCTGGCGGTGTATGTTGAGAAGTCGGGCTGGGTGGAGGCCATGAATTGCTGGATGGGAGCGTCGAGAGTCAACCCCAAACCAACGCTGTCATTCGGAGCAGTTTGTACGGCTTGTACGTTGGAGTCGAAGGGACGGGAAGGCGACGGTGACGGTGAGTGGCTTTGCTTTATATTGAGGGACGGCGAGCGACCGCGGGCGGGCTGTAGTTGATCCATCGTCTGTGTTTCTCGTGTGCTTTTCCCCTGATTCGAATCGCGCGTTTTGTTCCCGAATCCCTTTTGTGCTGCTGAGAGGGGGGGGGGGGGGGGGGGGTTCGCAGGCGCCGCGGCCGCCGGGGGGGGGGGGGGGGGGGGGGGGGGCGGTCTCTAATGCGGGACCCTGTGCGCACCCGTCGAGTGCAGGTACGGCGAGTACCTGAGTGTGGGGGGAGGGTATGAGGGCGTGAAGGTATCGTCCACGTACGCGCGTTTGGTCGCCGGTATGCTGTTGTTAGAACGAGACAAGGCAGAACGCCAGTCAGCCTTCCGCATAGATGGAACAGAGGAAGATGTGTGATGATTGTGGCAGTGCAGCGGGTATGAGGGGCTGTGCAAAATATAGCTGACAGGGAAGGGCGGCGGTAGCGCAGCAGCTGGGCCTATCAGAGCGCAGCGGGGCACAAAGATGAGACAGCGACTGTCCGCCGGATCCTACACCCTGCCAAGGCTAGAAGGAAAGAAGCGACGGAGAAGGGGGGCGGGAGAAGTCCAGCGACGGGTCCTGATGCTCCTGCGCACGTCTTCTAGTCTCGCTGATAACAGGCGATGCCGGGTTGCAAAAGTGAAGGGTGCTCGTACACCGTGTGAGAGAGAGGATAAGCAGGTGGAGCGGCAAACCTTATTTGTGACCCTATCGTTATAGAGCAAGGGCGACCTGCTTCAGGACCCTGGACACAGGCTAAGAGAAAGCTGAAGCAGCATACAGTGTGAGCGACAGACACGCACGATTTGCACATGCGCGACTGCAGCCGTCGACGCCTGCTTCCTTATGAGTGCGTGTCAAGCTGTCGCAGCTGCCGCAAAACACGTCTGCAGTGGCTCTTGAGTGTTCAGGCAGGTGGTCGGGTTGTCGTAGCAGGCGAAGTGGTGTATGCGCAGACCACGATGGCTTCAGCCGAGCGATCGCCGAGGTTTGCGGTGTGGATCAAGACCAAGAAAGTCTACAGATGGACCGGCCAGATGATACGCGCACGCAGCGGTGTGTATGTATGCGTGCTCGTAGAGTCTGGGACGGGGTAAAAAAGAATTTGCTTGTTGGCGATTATGAATCAGGTAGTAAAGGCCGGAGGGGGGGCGGGAGGGGGTGGGAGGAGGAGAGACTTTTGTACTGTTGTACTGTTTGCACTGTTTTCCTCCGCAGTCGCTCGTCTTCTTGTGCCTTGCTTTCGTTCCTTATGCCCTCACTTGTGCTTTTTTTCCTGTGATTCCAGACGCACGGGCAGCTTGCGCCGAACACCGCCCAGGTCGCTGTTTCGACACGTTTTGATTCCAGCCGGTGGCGTGCGTGCTTTTATTCCGCAAAGCGGTGGGTGACAGACAAGCGGGACTGGCGAGGCGACCTGAAGCGTAATCGTGGTGGGCTGTCGGGCGGTGCGGAGAAAGGGTGGCGAGGCAGCGGTTGACGGAGGGCGTTGGGGGAAGAAAAGGAAAAGGAAGAGCAGAGGAAGCAGAGAGTGGGAAATTGGCGACAAAACGGCTCGTGGTCGGCTTTGTTGAACAGAGTACGAGGACAGCGTCGTAGTAGCCTAATTCGTTGCTTTGGGAATACAAATACAGGAAAGAGGGGGGGGGGTAATGGGACTTAGAAGGTGGGGAGAAGAAAGAAAGCGATGAAAATCACACGTGCAGAAAGCGACCCTTGAGTTCGGAAAATACGCCCGTACGACTATTGTTCCTCGCACAATACACGGCAAGGTACTTCAGATACATACAATTACAATTACGCTGATGCGACCCTTCAAGGCAAGTCCAGTGGGCGCAGGCTACCGGGTTCGCACGGTTCGCACGGTTAGCACAGCACGGCGTGCAATTTCAGGGACCAATATTGCAAGCTAACCGCTCTGAAACGACCGCCCAAAACGGTGCGCTGGGAACAGGTGGGAGAATTTTTGAATTTTAAACTGCTGCCTGTTGGCACTGTGGCTCATCTTGGAGCTACTGCAAGGCAAGAGCAACCTGATGATTCTGGTCGCAGATTCTGGCCGCACACAAATCTACTTTTAGAATGCCAAACCCGCCGAATGTCACCCGAGTCAGCGCTTCCCCTGCATGCCTTAGTGGAATACGAATGGGGCTTGGCTCTCATGGTCTGGTATTAGTGACGTAGTGCTCTCCAGAATAAAAAAAATGGACGAGATGGGGGCATTTCAAACGGGAAGTCTCGCAGACTGAAACCGCAGCAAAGACCACACAATTTGCGCGAAGCGACCTTGAGATCTCGAGATTCCAGCACAAAACAGCGCCACAGGCTCGGCCGTCCCCATTCGTCGCCTCATCCGGTTGCCTTAAAGGCAGCCCGCAGTAGAAAGGCAATTGATGCCTGAATGGCAGCTTCGAATTCAGGTTGAGCCTCATCGGGTCAGAATGATGCGCAAGCGCAAGGCATTCGTCTGACCGCACAGCAGAGGTGGAGAATGATGAACAGAAGAAATGGAATTATTGCCAGTCGACCGGTCTACGTGTATGTGTAGCTGTCATACCCCTTTATGCCTCGTAACCGTCTTCTTGTGTCCTTTTGAATGTCTTTTGCGCCATTCCCCGGGCGCACCCGTCCGGGACCGTAAAAGCAAATCTAGTAATACAACACTATCTTACAGCAGCGGAGTCGAGAAGTCTATATGTTCATGGCTCTTTTTTTAAAAAAAAATGTAGCCTTTTTGAGTAGAGAGGTTCCAGCCCGGGTATTTGTTGAAGGAGAATGCCAATGGAGGGACACCAAAGGAGCACCATGCAATGGGAGAGCAAACCGCAACGCCATTTGGAAAACAAAGGAGAGAAAAAGAAAGGGGAAAAAAAGAAATAAAAAAAGGTAGCTCTTGTCTTTCTCACAAAACGTCGGCCCGCTCGTAGCCAGCTGGCTGGGTCAGCGCAGAGGGCGCGTGACGGCCAGACTTGTACTCGCTCACAAACGGGTTGGGGTCATCCTTCTGGTTGAGATTGCCCAGCGTGTGGTTGACGCCACGGTGGCACGCCTCATCAGCCTGTGTCTGTTAGCAGGTCATTTTGTTTGTTTACGAACAGGGAGAGGAGAGGGAGACACGACATACCCGAATGTACAGAATCAGGTCCTTCATCGTCCGGTGGCCCTCGGGCATTTTCCAATAGCGGACGGCAATCTCAGGAACAGTGAAGCGTGGGTCTGTCCACGCAGGCGTGTGGCCGGCGTCGATCTCCGCCAGACAGCGCGTGTACGTGTGGACGGCCTCCTCCTCGAGGTAGCCGACGAAGCGGTGGCAGGTGCGCGGGCTGAGGAGGTAGCTCACAAAGATGAGGTTGCAGTAGACGCCCTGGGCGCCGAGCAGCATAAACTTCATGAACCAGCCGGGCTCGCACATCTTCATAAAGGTCAAGAGATGCATCCGCTCGTTGTAGGACTCCTCCAGCAGGGACTCGATCCAGCCGTTGTCGCGCTTAAGGCGGCGGATGGAGTGCAGGTGGCGGATCATGCCGGCCACCATGCCCGGCACGCCAGCGATGGACTCGAGAAAAACGAAGCGGATCAGCCATTGGGCCTCCGTCAGGGGCTTCTCAGCCACGACGGCGGTTGTGGGGTTCTTCTTGTCGGTCTTCTGGTCGCGGGTCATGCCGGTGGCAAAGTCCATGCAGATGCGGCAGATACGCATCAGGCGCCAGGCGATGTGGTCACCGATGGTCTGGGGCGGGCGATGGCCCGGCGTCACCGAGAGCATCTCCTCCTCGGAGAAGCCATGGTGAGCCCAGGCTGGAGGTGTTTGGCGGATGTGCTCGGTCTCAACGGTCGGAAAGATGTCCTTCATGCGCAGGTTGGTTGACGTGGAGAAGTGAGAGGAACATGGAGGGCTGCGGTGATTCACGGACGGCCCGAGGGCCTGGTAGAGAGAGGTGTGGGAGGAGCAGAGGAGAGGAATGGCACGAGCCAGGTGCTTGCCGGCTGACGGCTGGCACAAGCGTGAGGGGTTAGTTGCAAGGGTGTTCATGGTGTGAGTCGAGGCCGGTATGGCGCAAGATGTAAGATTGTGGAGGGTTCGTGATATGCTTTGTGTATTAGTGATGCCTGGCAGACCAAACCAGGCACGAGATGCTTATGGCAACAAAGTTTCGTCGTATATATACGTGTGTGGCTGCCGTTCCAGAATTTCTACGGTCACAAGAGGTGCCAGATAGGAGAAAGACGGAAGGTCTCAGCGAGACAGTCAAGTCAGACAAATACCGCTCGGTCAAATGTTGGTCCTAGGGATTTGAAGAGGCGGTACTTTGTCTGTCTTACTGGGCAGTAATCGCAAACTACGTGATTCGCCGAAGCTGTTGCGGTGACCAGCCTGCTGGCATGTGCTCAAATGGGCCAAAGACACCGGGGCCAGAAGGAACCCGTCAGGGGTAGATGAGGAAAAACGCTGGCTTTGTTCGGCGATCATTCTCCAAGCAAACGCCGAGCTGTGTCAAAAATAAGATGCCAGCTGAATTAGGAAAGTGATGATGTCTACATTGTGGGGGTGGCCAATCTAAACGCTTGAAATTATGGCGGAGGCAAGTCGCTAAAAGGTCATGTGATGAGAAAGAATTCGGATGATTTCGGGTGGTATTAGGGGCCTCGAAAATTTGCCCATGCGGAATTTCGAATCGATAAAGAAATGGTATTCACGTGGCCGTCAAAAAAGACGCCGGTTCTCGTACAGCATGGCGTACCGCAAGTATGGTTCACTGACTAAGCGGGCGGGATCCAACACTTGTATTTGATGTATTACTTGTACGCCCGCCGTGTCTACCCTAAATACGAGGCCTGAAACAATATCATTTTTCTTGCCAGTGTCACGCGCCGCCGAACCTGACGAACCAACCCGATGGCTATTTGGCCTCTAGTCGCCCGTGTTCACGTCCCTTTGAAGGTAACAAAGTGGGCAGGAGGCGGGCAAGCAGAAGCGGAACAGCAGGCCTCTGGCCGCGAATGCTGACGTGCTGAGGCCGGCAAAGACGGGAGGCGAAGTGATACAACAGTGATTCAACATGATTCAACATGATTCAGCAGTGATCCAACGTGATCCAGCAGTGATGACTGCCCAGTCCAGGGTCGGGCGCTTTCTCACGGCTCGTCACTTCGTCTCATGAGTAGTAAAGGTTGGGCAACAAAGCCCACTGACAGAATACCCAACGGACAAAAATGCCCTCCTGGGGGTCGTTTCCTCTACACAACGCCCCGGTTTTGTGAAAGGCTGAGGATGCTTCCGGCGCCGGAAGCCTTAGGGCGTTCAGGCTGCAAACGGTGCCTGGCACTCTCGACAACCATTGGTCCTGTCTGCTTTAGTTTACTTTTTTTTCTTAGTCAACCCGACGGCTTTACATGGCACCGTCATAAATATTTTCGAAGCCACACAAACTAATAAATCCCGACTTCTTTTCTCCCTCCATCGCATTCAGTCCGTTTTCAGTCTTGCTTTGCACACAAAGTGTACGCTGCCCTCGCAACACAGAGCACACACGCGAACAAACAGAGACGACCGCGAAAATGCCTGCCGGCCGGTGGGGTAAGTTCCAAGACCCTCTTATACTGCCCCTCCTTCCACTTTTTGCAGCGCTTCCGATCGCGGGGCACCCATGAGGCTCGCTAGGCACGCGTCATATATGGGACTGCGAGATGCCAGGGCGAAGAACATGCAGAGCAAAAAGGCGCAAAAATGAGCAAAAATAAAAAAATGAGCAAAAATGAGAAGAAAAAAAAAAGAGACATGCCGGAAAAATGCGGAATAGGCAGAGAACAGAGGCAAAGAGATCGCCGTCCCGGTGATGCGTGTCAGGAGATGTGGACAGAGGCGAACCAGAGCCCGAGGATGCGATCCTTTCACCGTACATTGTGTTGCTGACAGCTCGTGTTAGACGACGAAGACGGGACGACTAGCGGCTCCGAGTCCTCGGTCGCTCACGCCCCGGCTGCCACTGCGCGTCGCGCCAACAAGTTCGACGACGAAGAGGAGAACGACAGTGACGTATGTTCGAAAGCCTTGCACATAGAGAGAGAAAAAAAAAGAGAGAGACGGAAGGGGCCAAAAAAGAGAAATGTCTGACAAGAGCAGGTTCTGGACTCATGGGACGCCGACGACTCAGACGTGGAGCGCGAAAAGGCCAAGAAGGAGGCCGAGGCCAAGGCCAAGGCGGAGGCTGAGAAGGCGGCCAAGGCAGCCAAGAAGAAGCCAAAGGGCCTGCGCATCGCCGACCACATTGCCGACAGGGCACGTCATCAGGCCGAGGAGGAGGCGGCGGCGGCGCTGCAGGCGGGCGAGACCGAGGCCGAGCGACGCGAGCGGCTCCGGCGCAGCGAGCAGGACGCCGATCTGCAGCACGCGGCCGACCTGTTTGGCCAGGTGGGTCTGTCGGCGGGCACGGGCACGCGCAAGTCGGCGGCGGCGCTCAAGGCGTCGGCCGTGGCCGTGGACGCGTCGGACCCGCACAAGACGGTCGACTTGGGCTCGCTGCCGCTGCTGAACCCGGCCACCAAGGCGCAGTTTGACCTGCTGCGGCAGACGCTGGCGCCGCTGCTGGCCGCCAACGCCGGCAAGCCGCACTATGCGCTCTTTATGCAGGATCTTGTCAAGGACCTGTGCCGCGGCCTGCCCAGCGAGCAGATCAAGAAGACGGCCAGCGCGCTGACCACGCTCGGCAACGAGAAGCTGCGCGAGGAAAAGGCCGCCGACAAGGGCGGCAAGAAGACAAAGGCCGCCAAGACCAAGACGTCGCTGGCCGTGGGTCGGCCCAACATTGTCGACACGCGCACGTACGACGATGACGCGTATGGAGAGTATGTCTTCCTTCTATTTTTTTTTTTTTTACTTGGCGCCCCCCTTACTGCCCACTTCATTCTTCAGGGGATGCTAACCAACGCAGTGACGATTTTATGTGATTGGCGGCCTCTTGCCAAATACCCCCTACCCCCCCCTTGCAGGAACACCATGTGCGGCCTTGTGCATTTATTCACTGATCTATTTTGACTCTTCATGATTCCTTTTCAAAGTCTGTCTTTCAAAGTCTGCCTTTCTGATTTCAGGGCGTTGGGACCCCCGTTTTGTCCCCCGGATGCATACAGCAACAAGGGGTTGCCGAGAGTCATGGTAGCATAATCGGGGAGGGAAGACCGACGGCTTGTGTATCTTACGACCCATGAGTTCCGCCCGGTGGTGCATTTGCCCTTTGTTGTTGTGTCTCTTCTCCCGTGTCTTTGTTGCATCCCCCTTTTGGTTCCCTACAAAAAACAGCCCGAGACTTCTTTATTCAGACAGCACCAGCCATGGGAGTGCAACTTGATCTAAAAGCAATAAAGCGCCATTTTTTGCATCTTCTTCTTTAGTACGTGCCTCTTTATTGATTTACTTCATGCTCTGATACCCGTTCCTATTTTTGGACCTGTACTTTTTCTTCCGTCTGCCGGATCCCCAATTAGAACGCCGGTATATTGTGACAAGAGGAAAGAAAAAAAAAAGGGGGAAAGAGAGAATGGATAAGAATAGAAAGCCGTGTCCTGTAAGATAGGGACACTGTGAACCTCCTGTCCCCCCCCCCTCCTCGCCCCCTCATTCAAAAAAAAAGTGCACGATCAACCCGAAAAAGAAAAACGCCCATGGCTCCGGAATCTCCAAAACGCAGTGCTGTCCCCCAAGAAGCCCAAAAAGTGGAGTGGTATCCTCGTGTCATGAAGTTTCGTAGAGCATTCTCATCGCCCTTCCTTTTCCTTTTTCCTTTTATCCCTCACCTTGTCATATCCCCTTCTGGCCTTCTGGCCTTCTGGCCTTCTGCCCTCACATCAGGTCGCCTGCCACGCCCGCCAGCAGCGCATGCACGACCATGCTCAGCGTCCAGAAGCCCACCTTTTTCAGCCGCCGCACCCGCGAGTGCTGGTCCTCGACGTCGCGCGCAAATGCCGCGTACACCTCGGCGGACGCGTCGTCCATGAGCCCGCAGTCGTAGATGGTCCAGCTGCCGTCCCAGTCCGACAGGTGCTTGACGACGCGGCAGCTGATGGGGATGTAGGTGCGCTTGGCGTTGATGTAGGCCACAATGGGCCGGATCAGCGCCGCGTTCACGTACGACTGCGCCCGGGTCTGGCCGAGCGACCCCGGGAAGAAGGGCACCGCGGCCCGCACGTCATTGAGGTGCAGCCGCATGTCCATGATGACATACTGTGGCAGCGGCCCCCCGGGCGTGGAAATGGGCATGGCCATCGCCTCGGCGGGCGATGCCGAAGCAGAAGCAGAAGAAGCTGTGGCGGTGTCTGCAGCAGCAGCCGCCGCAGCGGTAGAATCAGAAGTCAAGGTCGATGCCGCCCGGGCATCGCTCTCGGACCAGCCCGCATGGTCCTTGGCGTCCTCTGACTGAAACGAGTCGTCCACGTCCACGTCGACGGGCACCTTGCCAAAGGCGCCGTTGTAGTTGCCGTCCAGAATGCGGATGTAGCGGTTGCTCGTAACAGCCTCCTCCATCTTGTCATAAAAGTTGCTCACCACCTTGACGATGCCTTCGCTGGCCTCGGTCGGCAGCATGACGTCGGCCACAATGTCGACGTTGCCCTCGTAAATCCAGCCAAACGGCCCGCGGTCGCCCCGGTTCAGGTGGTCGATCTTGAGCCCGTCGATCCGCAGCCGGGAGAATTTCTTCCACTCGAGGGGCGACTCGAGCGACATGGGGTCGTTGATCGGGTTGTTGATGTTGTGGTGGGTGTTGTCGACCACGTCCGTGGCGATGGCCGCGGCCGGCGTCATGGTGCCGTTGACCATGGTGGGCATCGGCCGCTGGACCTGTCGCGGGTGGATGGTAAACAGCGAGCCGTCGTACGAGCCAGACACGTGGTTGGCCGAAAGGAAGTCGTAAAAGAGCCACTGCTTTCGCAGCTGCGGCAGTTCGCATGAGAAGATGCTGATGGAAAAGGGGCGGAAGTTGTTCGAATCGTGCATGGTCACCATGAGGTCCTCGATCTTGAAGCGCTCAATCTCAAAGTCGCCCGGGTGGTGCGTGTGGCGGAAGGAGAAGGGGTCCAGCGGGCCCTCGCTCCACCGCACATGCGTGCGGTCGATGACGCCGCGCACGCCCTTGACCTCGACATCTTTCAGCAGCCCCTTGCCGTTCCACCACTTGAGGAAGGAAAGCGTCACGTCGACACTGTTGATGGTGACGTCATACTGTGTGTAGTTGCCGTCGTCGTGCTCCTCGACGTCGGCGTCCTCGTCCGCGGCGTTGTCATGGGTGTGCCGTGCAGCAGCAATGGCGGCCGCGTTGGTGGAGGAGCCCTTCATGACCGAAGACTTGACCTGGCCGGGGCGCCGCGACACGAACACGTTGCGGAAGGAAATCACGCCGTCCTTCCACTTGGGCACAATGGCGGATTCAAAGACGACCGTGATGCCGGCCGACTGGGTGAGGTAGTCTCCCACCCACCGAGCCAATTCCTCTGTGAGCGTTGTCAGCGATCGTTGCTTGCTTGGGCACATGATACGAAAATGGAAAGGGGGGGGGGGAGGAACCTACCTTGTGCAAAGACGGTGTTGATGGTGATGATGAGAAGAGAGACAAACGTCGTCGTCCCGACCAGAATCCATACGAGGTGGCCGAGCATGACCCAGGAGACAAAAGCGCCCCACTCGTCGACATTCCACGGCCGCATGCTGCGGATGGAGTGCCACTTGAAACGGACGGTCATGCGCTGCCAGAATCCCGTGGCGGCGGCCAGAAACTCCTCCTTGGTCGGCCGGGGGGGGATTTTGGGCAGGTGGGACTGCAGGTACTTGGACATGGAGCTGGCGATGGAGTCCTCGTCTCCTGGTGTGAGTGACGGTGACAGTGGTGGCGGTGGCGGCAGCAGGGGTCGAGAGGCTGAGCTTCTTTCATGCCGCTGTGCTGGTGGCTGCTGCCGATGGTCTGGCTCGGTGAGGTTCCAGCGGTTGCCATTTCCATTGCCGTTGCCGTTCTTGTAGCTCTTCTGTCGGGATGAAGTGCTCTTGTTCCTCTTCCGGAATGAATTTTTCGACGAGGAGCTCTTGTGCCGCTGTGCAGCGACGCCAACCCGAAGGCGGATGCCCCGGCTCGGCAGCCGCAGCGTGAAGAGCAGCCCGCCGTGTGGAAGCGGCTGCGGCTGTGGGTGCTTCAGCTGCCAGGCTTGGCATGCGAGACGGCTGATGCTGCTGGCCTTCTGAGTGGTCGGCCCCACAAGAGCGGTGTCGGCCGCTGCTGTGCACGTGGCCACGACGGAGGGGGACGAGTTGGACGGCGAGCTCAGGCCGAGAAGCAGGAGGCCACCCGACGTGCAGCTGCGCCGCACGTTGTTGGGCGAGATGCGGTTGGCGACATGGCGGACGGTCCGGCTGCTCACGGCATCGGCTGTAAACAGTCGCCGGTTGCCCGAGAGAAGTTGCCGTCCAGCCGGCGGTGGTGGGCGGCAGCCCGCATCTGCGACAAAAGACTGGCCGATTCCCACGCTCGTCAGAGGCCGGCGGTTTGTCCGGGAAGGGGCTTGCCACGCCCACGCGTCAAATGAATCCCGGAGGGAGGCCCATAGCTGGCGACCCAGTTGATGGGTCTGTGACGGGCTAGAAGGCATGGCGCATTTTCTGGCAAACGAGCGACGAGAGAGTTGTTTGTGCACAGCCAAAGTTAGCGGAAGCCAAGGAGGCTCATCTCGGCACCTTGGGCATGTGTTGAAAGCGCCGTGCACGTCGCCGTGGTCGTCGTCGTCGTTCGCTTCTGCGGTGTTTGTTGCATGACAACAGAAAGCATACCGGCTGATCTAGAATTTTATCTCGCTATCTGTGGGGGGGCAAAAGTCGAAACTGGGGAGATCGCGCCGACCAATAGATAAGCTCCGATAATAATTGTGGTCCAGTGAATTTTCCCATCCCACCGACAATCTTCAAAAAAAAAAAAAAAAGTTTAGGCCCCTTGTGCCACACGGAATGACAAGCCGGTACTTTCAACGTGCGCGACCGACCCGAAACGACTCGACGCCTGCCGACTCCTGTTTTTGAAACATATAAACACTTTGTTTGCATATATACGCCATGCCTGCCCCGACAGCGCTCAAGACGGCGCAAACTGCCCCGCCCGAGGGCCAAGTCCCACTCCCAAGTACGTGCGCCTATCTGCGTGCCTTGCGAGCATCCATGGCTAACCGGGTTTCCCCAGTTCAAGCCGACAATGAGCTGGTCCTCGATGCCCAATTAGGCCTTTTGTCTGACGATGTGATTGTTGCCGCCCCTTCAAGCGGCGAGATGGTCCTTGCCGACGCCGACGCCAGTTTCGAAGCCGAAGCCGACAACAGCATGGAGGTGGACGACGAGCTGCGGCCGCGGTTTGCGGCGGCCAAGGATGTCGAGAAGGCACCGCGTAGAGAGATTCGAAAGATCCGTAAGTGCGGCCGGGGTACAACCAGAGGGAGCCGCGGACCGGAGGCCCACGGATGCTGACCGTTGCATTGCAGCCATCCCACCACACCGCATGACGCCGCTCAAGGCGACATGGAGCAAGATGTATGTTCCCTTTGAACCGCGACCTTGATCTGTTCTGTCAACCAGCATCTCTGACATCTTCCCCCCTCCAGATACACCCCTCTCGTCGAAAACCTCAAGCTGCAGGTGCGCATGAACATCAAGGCCAAGGCGGTCGAGCTGCGGACGTCGCGCAACACCACCGACCCAGGCCTGATCCAGAAGGGCGAGGACTTTGTGCGGGCGTTTGTCATGGGCTTTGACGTGGAGGATGCCGTGGCGATTCTGCGGTTGGACGGCGTAAGTCGATCGGCCTGTACTGTCTGGTGTGAGCAAGCAAGAAAGCTAACCGTGTGCAGATCTACATCCAGTCGTTCGAGATCAAGGACGTCAAGTCGCTCGAGGGCGACCACCTGGCGCGCGCAGTGGGCCGTATCGTGGGCAAGGACGGCCGCACAAAGTACGCCATCGAGAACACGACAAAGACACGCATTGTGGTGGCGGGCGGAACCAAGATCCACATCCTGGGTGGCTTCAAAGAGGTGAGACGACAGCAGAACCCATTCCCCCCCTTTCCCTTCCCTCTCCCTGTCTCGTGCACGACTAACAGTTCATGAAAGATCGGCATGGCCCGGGAAAGTGTGGTCAGTTTGATGTAAGTGTCTTCCCCCTCCCCCGGCTGTCTCCACTTGTGTGCCTTGCTAACCACTTCTCAGTCTCGGTAAGCCACCCGGTAAGGTGTACGGTAATCTGCGGTCCATCAACTCCCGGATGAAGGAGCGGTTCTAAGCACAGGTCAGGGACTTGGCGGGAGCACTGCGTGCAGAGAAAACGGACAAAAGTTTATACGGGCTGGCGTTGTAGCGTTTTTTTCCCCTTGTTTCTTGTTTCTTTTCACTTATGTCGTTTAGGGGGGGGGGATTCATGACCTGTGTCTTTTGAAATTTGGATTCACATTCGCAACCGCTCTTGACTTCATCCAGGGGGAGGGGGTCTTAAAAAATAAAATAGAATATGCAAAGTCCCCTTTTTTTTTGGTATCATGTCCACATGTCCACATTGTCCCATACGTACCCAAACCGAAAAAAAAACTCCCTGGCCAACACCGTTTGCAGGAATCAAATCACGCAGCAAGTCCAGCCCAACCTCAGTGGATAAACACCTCCACGTTGTCCATGTCTTCCATCTCTGCTTCGGCCACCGTCATCTCCTCGGCCAGCCGCTCGCCGTCCCAGTGAATGGCAATCGTTTTCCCCGTCGGGATCTGGCGCTGCTCCCGGAACGCCGCAATCAGTGTGGCCACCGTCGTGTCGGCATGCGCCGACATGTTGAGCGGCTCGTGGTCGCGGGACTTGAGCACGAGCCGGACAGGCTCATGGCCGCCCGCGGCCGACGTGCCACCAGCACCCACGCCTGCCGCCCCCTGGCCGCCGCCGTTGCCGGTCCCGTTGCGCGCGTCCTCGTCGTCGCTGCTGTCCTCGTCGTCGATGACAATCTCGCCCAAGTTGCGCTGACGCCGCCTCTCCTGCTTCTGCAGGTAGGCCTCGTAGAGCTCCTCGGTCCAGGCCTCCAGGTGCAGGCCGCCAGAGATAAAGCCGGAAAGCGCACTCCGTGTGGACGCCATGCTGGAGGACCGCGAGCCTGACCCGACGTCGTCTCGAAACCGGCCGTACGCGTCCGGCCGGATCCCCAGCGACAGGCCCGTTGTCCACGAATAGGTCTTGTTGCCCTTCCAGGTCAAAATGATGCTGGCCGCTTCTTCGTCGGTCAGCGGCAGGCCCTTGCCCCGCACATGCTGGATAAAGGCATCCTGCACAAGGTGCATCTTTTGGTTCATGCGCACGTTGGCGATCAGAGGTGGCACGGGCTCGCGCAGATGAGGGGTGATGAAGATGCGGTAGTTCTGGTCGCCAGACGGCAGAGAGCTGGAGGACAGAGAGCCAGACGGGTTTGGTGTCGGCTCCAGCGACGGCGACAGGCTTTCCTGCGACATCGTTGCCGTGGTGGCTGCCGTGTCTTCCATCGAGTCGCGCACCGCTTCGATCGCCCTGGCAGCCGCATCCCGGGCGCGAGCACGGATGATGTATTCCTCGAATTCGGGGTCGATGGCCTCGGCGATATCACTTCCATCGTCGTCAACGGCCAGGCTTTCATTTGCGTTCGCATTGTTGCCGTCTTTGGGCTTCGCCAGCACCTGCTCTTCACCATCCTCTTCACTATCCTCTAGGACAATGACGGAATCGTCTGCTGCGGCTGAGGAATTGTTGGCTGCGGTCAGGGAATCATTGACTACGACCAGGGGGTCATCCGCTGCCGCCGGTGTGTCGTCTGGTGGTGGCGAGGCATGAACATCTTCAAAGACAATGTGGGAATTGACGCTATGGGACTCGGAAAGGCCCTTTCCCTTCTTGGCGGACCGGGGTGTCCGTAGGAGCGGTGACGCGGTGGGCGACCGAAGCGTGTCGATCTTGCACTGTGCCGGAGAAGGGGAGGGGGGACCCGGAGGGGTCTGTGAGCTTCGGACACGCGCACTCTTGGGGCTGTCGTCTGGCGTCTCACGCGACACCTTTCTGCGCTTCGTGCTGCTGAGGTTGGGGCCAGGGCTCGGGCTTGGACCAGGACGGCTGCTGGTGGGAGTGTGGGTGTGCTTGTGCCGCTGCTTCTCGGCCTGCAGTCTCCGCGTCTGCTCCTCGATTGCCCGTGGAAAGAAGTTCTTGGACCGACGAAACAGGTCGACGCCGCTGGTGTCGTCCGTCGGTCCGTTTGCTGTTGTCTTTGGGGGCTTCGGGGCTCCCAGGAAGTCAGAGTCGGACGAATCAGAGTCGAAACCGGGGGCGGGCGTGCTGGCGGAAACAGGAGCGACGCGCCGCTTGAACAAGAGCTTTTTCTTTGCTGTCGACATGGCAGGCGGTGGAGACGGGAGACTTCCAAAAAGGAGAAGGCCGTGCTCACAGAGGAGACCAGGTGACGCGATCGCGAAGAAGACCCAATTGCGAACCGCGGGGCAGGAGAGAATGCGCTAGGGACCGTCTAGGTGCGCGCCCATTTCTTCTAGGTGCGCGCCCTGGCTGACGTAATAGCACGTGACAATTTACGTAATCTAGAAGGTGCGCGCCCCCTATTCAAACGTTAATAGCAGAAAACATTCAAAAAGAACTGAAATCACTAGTAATTACCATACAACTACTGTTCCCACGCCATGCCCTCCGCTATTACGTCACGAACCTCCTGCGTGCTAATCCCTAGA
>JACCPH010000010.1:144496-254919 GCA_014183095.1 Harringtonia aguacate | reverse complement strand
TCTAGGGATTAGCACGCAGGAGGTTCGTGACGTAATAGCGGAGGGCATGGCGTGGGAACAGTAGTTGTATGGTAATTACTAGTGATTTCAGTTCTTTTTGAATGTTTTCTGCTATTAACGTTTGAATAGGGGGCGCGCACCTTCTAGATTACGTAATTGTCACGTGCTATTACGTCAGCCAGGGCGCGCACCTAGAAGAAATGGGCGCGCACCTAGAAGAAATGGGCGCGCACCTAGACGGTCCCAATGCGCTATGCTATATTACATAATCAAAATCGCTGCAGCAGATCATCCCCAGGTTGCCAAGTGAATTGGGGTATTATTAGCAGATGGAATTGATTAGTGGTCCAGAAGCCGAGGCAGAGAAGCTGGCAATAGCTGACAGCGACAGCCCTGGGGGAAAGTGCTCCGCCCAGGTTTGATCCTGGTTCCACAGCGTCCAACAAAGAGGACACGGAAATACACCAAAGCAAACAGGACGCAAATCCGTCTTGTTTGGACACGTCTCCAAGCCACATCTGACTGCGCCCTTTCTCTTTGCATAGTTTGCAGCGTATTTCTATCGAGAGCCATGGGAGTCGATGCGGCCCAGTTTCTGAGCCCAGTGTGGCGGGAGGGCATCTTCAGTACGAATACCGTTACGCCTTGGAAGGTTTACGAGTGGACTGCTGACTGCTCCAGACGGTCGTGTCGTCTTTGTGACAGGCGGCGCAGGCGACATCTGCAGTGCCCAGACGCGGGCCCTCGTGCACCTGGGAGCCAATGCGTGCATCATTGGACGAAACGCGAGCAAGACGGAGGCAGCGGCCCAGGACATTGCGACCGTGCGGCCGGGAGCCAAGGTCATCGGGATCGGCAGCGTGGATGTGCGGAATGTAAGATAAGACGCGCCACACGTGGCAGGGGCACGGGAGCGCAGCGTAAACCCCGCTCACTGATGTTTCGCAGTTTGAGAGCCTGCAGGCTGCAGCTGAGCGCTGCGTGGCCGAGCTTGGCAGCATCGACTTTGTGATGTAAGCTACAGGCGGCAGGCGAAGAGCACCAACGCAAAAACGCTGACGTAGCAGAGCGGGTGCCGCCGGCAACTTTATCGCGCCGCTGGCCGGCCTCTCACCCAACGCCTTCAAGGCCGTCATGGACATTGACACGCTCGGCACCTTCAACACCATCAAGGCGACCATTGACCACCTCGTCGCCTCGGCTGCGCAGCACCCCAGCCCCACCGACCAGGCCACGCCGCCCGGCGGCCGCTTCCTTGCCGTGTCGGCCACGTTCCACTACACGGGCATGCCGCTACAGGCGCACGTGTCGGCGGCCAAGGCGGGCGTGGACGCGCTGGTGGGCTCGGTCGCGCTGGAGTACGGCCCGCTCGGCGTGACGGCCAACGTGGTGGCGCCGGGCCCGATCGAGGGCACCGAGGGCATGTCGCGGCTGTCGAGCACAGAGGCCGTAGCGGCCGAGGCGGCGAGCACCACGGCACAGCTGCAGGCATCGCTGCGGCCGGGGGCCAAGGGCGGCTCCCCCGGTATCCCCACGGGGAGGTGGGGCACGGTCCGGGACATTGCAGACGCCACCGTGTACCTGTTCAGCGCCGCGGCGGACAATGTCAATGGGCACGTCCTCGTCGTGGACGGGGGCGCGTGGCGGCGGCAGGGCGGCTCGATGGGCGTCGGCCTGGACCCAAATATGCAGTATCCGCGCTTTCTGCTGGATGGCGCCTTCTCGACACAGCTCAAGGACGGGCGGAAGCCGCCGGGCAGCGCGAAGCTGTAGGCAGGCCAGGGCGGGCGAGGGGTCGGTCGACCCGGTGGACCGCCGGGAAGAGTACGAGTATAACAGGAGAGAGAGGTTGGCCAGTCTGGTTTGCATGTGGCCAAGACCGCGGGCTGGTTTGGGTGTGTCATTTTTCTGTGGTAATCGCGGAAATCTTCTCCGCACAGACAGCAACACGCATGGACCAACTTCCTGTTCCAGACACTGTGCGGGTGGCCACTGCTAGGTCGTCCGCTGCCGACACCAACCTTATCACGAATGCCGCACTAGCAGACGGCAGAGCACGACCAGAGGGTAGTCCAGACGGCCCTAAAGAGCGAATTTTGTTGGCAAAGTGGCCTCACCCCGCCGGACTAGGGCTTTGCTCCGGCATGGGAGGTGGTAATGTGCCGGCAACAACAGGGAATGTCGAGCACGGGAGCATTTGCGAGCATTGGCGAGCGTTGGCAAGCGTCGGCCAGCATTGGCGAGTATTGGCAAGCATTGGCAGGTATTGGGACTGCTGCGACCCTGTCTACGGAGAAACAGTCCACGGAAACGCGGAGATGCGCTGTTGGGAGGCTGGAAAGCTCTGTTTCTGTTAGGGTATTTTTCCACTGATTAGCTTCACTCTTATTTTGGCCTCACACGGCTGTTCTCCTTCATAATGAGCAATGGGAAGCCGCACCGGACAATCCGCCAACCAAAGCGGATTTCGTAAAACAGACCCGGAAAATCAGCAGAATGGGACAGCAATGCACGGCTGTCCGTCATCCTGAGCGTCATCCTACCTTGTCCTGCACACCATTTTCCGGTCGTCATGTTTTCCCCTCATGGCTTCCCCACCCTTGCTGTGATATCTCTGCGGCTTTAGTGGCCCGCAGCTATCTGCCGCAGAGGTGGGGTGGGCGAGCGCCGTTGGCCGCCGCCGATTTATTCGCAGCTTCTGACTTCACAACCTCATTATCAGTCATTATCAGCGTCACATTGTCGCCCTGTCCGCCACAAAGTGCAGAACGCGCAGAGCTAGTGCTCTCTTCCTAGTGCACACGCTTCTAGCGTGCCACCAAACCATGCGACCATGGACCCCTCCACAGCTCAGTCGTGTGAGAACCGACCGTTCTCTCGAGTTGGCTCGTCTCGGCAAGGCTCCACGAACTCACTCGACGGCCCGCTCAGAGCTCCATGACTGCATACATTACATACATATTTGTTGCCACACCCCCCATCTCCACTCTGGCTTTTTCTTTTTTCTCTTCCCTTCCTCTCGCAGCTGTTCCTGAGCTGTGAGCTTTTTCAGACTGCCTGCGGACTCCCTGCGTAGCTTCACTTCTGCCTTCTCTCTCTCCCCACCCCCCTCACAGCTTCACCAACCCTCCCCCAATGGGTCGCTCTCTTCTCGCGGCCGCTGTGGCCACCCTGCTGGCCGCTGCGCCGGCCGTCGCTGACGAGTCCGTCATCGGCATCTACGTCTTCCACCGCCACGGCGACCGCACGGCCAAGTCGTGGCCGCCGACCTCGCTGACTGCGCTCGGCGCGGAGCAGGTGTACGAGAGCGGCGGCTACTTCCGCGACCGTTACGTGGCCACCAATGCGACCAACCGCATCGCCGCCGTGGCGGCCAACGTGGCCGTGCTGTCGCAGATTGGCGTGACGGCACCCACCGACAACGTGCTGCAGACGTCGGCCGGCAGCTTCTTGCAGGGGCTGTATCCGCCGGCCGGCACGGCGGCGCAGCAGACGCTGGCCAACGGCACGGTGACGGAGGCACCGCTCAACGGCTACCAGTACATCCCCGTCAACGTGGTGTCGTCGGCGTCGAGCACGTCGGGCAGCGAGTCCAGCGGCTGGCTGCAGGGCAGCAGCGGCTGCAACAACGCCGTCGTCAGCAGCAACGACTACTTTTTCAGCAGCGAGTACTACGACACGCTCAACAGCACACACGACTTTTACCAGGACCTGCTACCGGTCATCAACACGACCTTTACCAGCGCCAAGGCGACCTTCCTGAATGCCTACACAAGTGAGTGATATGAAGGTCTTTTCTGTTCTTTTCTGTTCTTTTCTGTTCTTTCCTGTACTTTCCTGTTCTTCCCTGTTCTTTCCTGTACTTTCCCTGTACTTTCCCTGTACTTTTCCTCTGCTCCCTGTTCTCCTCGTCCTCTCTCCCCGCTCTCTCCCTGTGCTCTCCCTTCTGACCCGCCGCCAGTCTTTGATTACATCCACGTCTCCGAGATCCACAACGCCACCATCAACGGCTCCGACCTCCTCACCGACGACGTGCTCTTCCAGCTGCAGACCCGTGCCGACCAGCACGAGTGGGGCCTCGCCTACAACGAGAGCGAGCCCGTGCGCGCCATTGCCGGCGCCGTGCTGGCCGGCCAGATCCTGGCCAGCCTCAACACCACGGTCAACGCGCCGCCCGGCAAGGCGTCGACGACGCGCCTGACCTTCCAGTTTGGCGCCTACGGCACCTTTATGGCCTTTTTCGGCCTGGCCAACCTGACCGCCGCCGACAGCGACTTTTACGGCATCTGCGACTACGCCTCCGCCATGGCCTTTGAGCTCGTCACCAACAGCACCGACGTCGCCGACAAGACCGCCGCCCTCGACCCCGCCGACATTTACGTCCGCTTCCTCTTCTCCAACGGCTCCGCCGGCCTCAACGACGGTCTGACCGCCTACCCCCTCTTTGGCCAGAGCGACGTCCTCCTGCCCTGGGCCACTTTCTCCGACGAGATGGCCAAGTTCTCCATTGGCGACACCGTCGACTGGTGCTCCGCCTGCGGCAACACCACCGGCATCTGCAGCGCCGAGGAGCTCGGCACCGCCACCTCCTCCAGCAGCAACAGCTCTTCTTCTTCTTCGTCTTCCTCTGGCAGCGGCAGCCACATCTCCCGCGCCGTCGCCGGCGTCATCGGCGCCATGGTCACGCTGGGCGTCATCCTCGGCGTCGAGGCCCTCGTCATGGTGGCCGGCGGTCTGCGCGTCGTCAAGAAGAGCGTCGCTGCTGCGGGCAAGGCCACGAACCCGGCCTAGAGTGGATGCTGACACGGCTTGGCAAAGGATTTGGAGGATATACCACATTCACCCCACAGTGGGGGGAGACAGGAAAATAAAAGAGAGAACAAAGTAAATGAGAATGCAGATATCTAATCTATTTGAATCTTCCATGATATCAGCCCACTGTTTTTTTGTTATTTTTTCGAGGCTGACAGGCAGTCTTCACGCTTCTGATCCTGAATATTACATTAGTTGAAGAGTTGGACCCCCGCCTTGGGACCAAACCTGCTTCGTAACTGCCGTTTGAGGGAGAGAATCGGGGGACCTTCAAATATGCCCAAAATATTAATCGACCCAAAGAAGAAACTCCCCATCTCCCGGAAATGCTCCCGTGCCGGTGTTGTATTACCCGGTTCATGGCTTACTTTTTTTTTCGTTTTCCTTTTTTTCCTTTTTTTCACAAGCTTCATTTCAAAAGCTCCACAAAATAAATAAAACAACACATAGAACGAGACAGATTATGAGACAGGTTGCGACCAGTTGCGACTGCTTCACCGGAGCCCCAGCATCTTGAGGATGTCGTGGCGGTAGAAGAAACTCCGGTTGCGTTTGCCAAATATGTCTATACAGTTAGAGGGATTGAATTGTCAAGGAGGGAATTCCGTAGAGCAGCAGGGAGAACTTACACATGGGAACGGAAAGCAGGCAGACGACCAGCTGCACGCTGCCCAGCGCGTTGAAGATGGGCGTGCCTCTGTTGTTGTTTTCGGCCAGCCAGTCGTAGGCCTTGTACGTGAGGCCATAGCTGAAGAAGTTCTTGAAGATGATCGAGCACGTGAAGCCCTCGATGGCGAGGTCGCGGTAGGCATCCACAATGTACAGGCTGCTGGCGACGGCGCCGATGACCATGCCGCAGACCTCGAAGCCGAAGAACATGAGCGGCACCGAATAGTTGTACTTGAGCGTCAGCATGCCGTCAATGGTGATACCGAAGCCGTACAGGCCCATGACGCCAAAGATGAGCTGGGGGATGACGAGCACAATGCGGAACTCGGGCTCGTAGATGCCGTTGTTGTGCTTGGTCAACTTCCTGGCGCTCCAGTCGGCGAGCAGGCCGGCGATGATGAAGCCCAGGAGGGCACCCACAAAGGCGCCTGTGTAGGCATAGCCCGTCTTGACCTCGTCCCACCACAGCGGATAGCTCATAAAGAACTCCGCCATGAGCACGCCGATGAAGACGGTCCAGCCGATGAGCACACCCTGCGTGAGGCTGGCCCACAGGAACGCCGGCTGGCAGAAGAGCGGGAAGGGCCGCAGCACCAGCTTGACAAACTGCTCATCTGTCTTGCGGCCGTTGAACAGGGCGAGGCTCCCCAGGAACGACACCTTGGGTGTTTGTGCGCCCGCGTGCGCCGCCGCCCCGTCCGCAGCAGCCGCGCCAGAAGAGCCAGAAGAGCCAGCCGAGCCAGCCGACGAGCCGTTCGTGTCGGCCGCCGTGCTTCTGAGGCCCTTTTCCTCGTCGATGCCCGACGAGTCACGCTGGCTGGACTGGCGGGTGTGGTCTTCGCTGACAGGGACAGAGACGGGGGCGGCGGAGGTGTTCAGAGGGATGGCGGCACCTTCTTTGCTGAGGTGGGGGACAGTGGTCTCGTCCGTGTCGAGGAGGTCCGTGTTGAGGATCTGGTCGCGGCGATACGCGGTCTCGGGGCAGAAGAAGAAGATGGCGACCAGGGAGGCGGCGCAGAAGATGGCATCCAGGTAAAAGGTCCACCACCACATGATGGTGTGCGTGATCTTGCCGACCAGAACTGGCGTGAAAAAACAGCCGCCAAAGACGGCCAAGTTTGTAAAGGCCATACGCTTGCCGCGTTCCTGTCGCCGGTTAGATCAGGGGGGGGGAGGAGAGACAAGAGCGAAGACTAGACGACCAGACATACGTGGACAAAGTAAAGGTCACCGACGGCCGCGTTGACCAGCGCCTCAAACGGCGCTGCGCCCACGCCCTGGATGATGCGCGCCCACAGGAAGCTCTTGTAGCTGCCCTTGGCGGCGCCGCCCCATGCGCTGCTGGCGATGAGGATGATGGCACCGATGACAAAGGCGTGGCGCTTGCCCCAGATGCGGCTGGAGGGCACCCAGAAAGTGGCGGCGACACCGACACCGAGCAAGAAGTAGCCGGTCAGCAGGGCGACCTGGGTAAAGGCCCGCCCGTACCACAGCGAGAGCGTGAGGGTGTTCGCAGCCAGGATGGGGCCGAGAGCGGTGCCAAAGATGGCCGACATCGAGAGGATGATGCAGATCATGTCGCGCTTCCATATCGGCCAGTTGAGCGGGTCGTTGGGGTCGTCGGACGGCTGCGGCACCAGGATGATGGGCTCGGGGCCGCTGTTGTCGCACTTGAGGCCGTGGGTGTCGCCATGAACAACTTGTGGCCGGTCGGGGTCGTCAAAGTACCGGGTGGTGCCTGGCAAGGCGGCATGTCAGCAGCGTGCCAAGACCAGAGGCGACGGGCGGCCGGTGGCCGTATCACGCAGTTAGTTTGGCTATCTGGTTAGCTTACCCGGTACATGGGCCATGACCCGGTCCTCGAGGATGCCGAGACCCATGGTCAGCAGAATGGTCCGAATTGAGTGGTAACTTGCGAAGCCAAAGGCGTGGGAACGATCCGGTCGTGGCAATTCGACTCCGGCGGATGACGGCCGGCGGGGTTGCAGAGGGAAGATGCAGAGACGACAAGAAGGGAACGGTCCGCGTCGATGGAAAGGGGATAGCGAGAAAGCACAACTATGTACAAATAAAGGTGAGATGCACAAGGGGTCGCCAGATGGAAAGGGCGAGCCAAGAGAAAAAAAATGCTGTGCGTAATAATTAAAAGCAATCACCCCAGAGCACGAGCTAACGGTCCGATCATGCGCTCGTCGAGCACCTCTTCACATGCGCTCACATGCGCTCACATGCAACCAGCCAGGATCTTCAGGCGATGGCCCGGTTTTCCAGTTTTTTGTTGGTAGGTGTGCAACCGCGCCGATAGTCTCTGGCCGCGACACGTATTACGCAAGACGCAAAACCGCACACAAAAAAATAAAGTAAAAGAATGCTGCCGACCACCGTGAGCACCCGATTGCGGACCGCCGAACAAGATGGGGGAGGGGGGGAGGAGGAGGAGGGAGGGAGGGGGGGCCGGGACCCGAATCCAAATCGGAAATGCGGACTGTTGCAGGACCGCGACAGAGATGCTATGTAAGCTTATGGCGCAAATCGCAATATATGCTCTGCGAGCGGTGGACCAGATGAAGAAGCGAGCGGTGGGCCAGAGACAATGCGAGCGGTGGACCAGAGGAAAAAACGAGCGGCAGTGCCACCGAAACGCAGCCCTGGGTCGCCAACTGCGGGAGAGGCAAGCAAGGGATGTGGGCTGCAGGAAGGGAGGAAGGGAGGAAACACGAGAAAAACAGGAGCAAGGGCCACAGGGCGAACTTTGGCGGTGACGGACGACGGTAAATGCCGTTTGAGGGATAGCGAGTGTCAGTGGTGCATTTTTCCTATTACGATGAGAGTGGCTGTGCGACCCTCGTCGCTTCCAATGACGAGTACGAGTACGAAATTGTTGAGGAGAACCGGTGACGGTCATCTCACCTGCCGATGAGCTTCCTATTCGTGCAGACGTTCCGTCGGCGTCGTCAGTGTTGGGGGGGCCCATTCGAGCTGTGATCAAGTGGTGTCCCGCTGTTTCCATTACATCACTCTGTGCGCTGTGGGGAACTAAGGCCACAACGGCCTGGAAGCAAACAGAGTGGATAGACCCAGTGGACCTGGCACGGGCTTTCTGCTAGAGGGACGGAGCACGGAGTCATAGTAGAGTTACTGGTATTAACCTTTGTTTATACACTTAAAAGCGGGGCCTGTCGAGGCGCCGTTTCCATGGCTTCACCATCGCATGTTCAGCCTTCGGAGACCTGTACAAGCTAACCACTGCTTTCGCCGTGCATTGTTCCTGCATGCATGGCTCGTATCTGTAGGTATCTTGCTCGGTCGACCGCGCTCTGCAAGTTTGCGGCCGCAGAGATCTCCATCGCGCGAGCCGATTCGGATGCCGCAGATGGAGCGCTTCCACTTTGTAGCTTGCCCGTATGTACATATTCCAACCTGGCCATTAGTCATGGAAGCCAAGCACCAGACGGGAAACGGAAGGGACGCGAACTCAACCGGGAAGCTGCCATGCAGCTAGGCCCCTGCTGCCCCTGCCGCTCTCCGCAAGTCTCTCCCTGTCCCCTGGTCACAAGCAAACACAGGCGACACAGGCAACACCGCCAAATACACGTACGAGTAAGTATCTCTATGGGCTTGGCTCCAACCACCAGTGGTGCGATGGACTAGCCATAAATATTCGTTATATACCCCCCCCATCTCCAGTGTTAGCTTCACACCCCCGATTTAAGGGCCCTCGCATCTTCTTTCCCTCCGTGGTCTCGTTGTCTCGCCGCTCTTGCTTGCTCTTTGCCTCTGCATAATACTCTTGTCTCTTGCCGTTCTTGCCGTCTACTCTCAGAATTTTGTTATCATCAAACATCATTCGCCTCCCCAATTTCGTCACCATGAAGTCCTTTACCCTCCTCGCCTTTGCCGGTCTCGCTGCTGCTCAGCTGACTGCGCTGCCCGAGTGCGCGGTAGGTTTTTTCCCCTCACTCCAGTGAGCTGACCAGCTCGTGGTGCCTGAACCCCCTCCCCTTCTCCCGCCTCTACCGCCTCTACCGCCTCTCCCACCTCATCTAACCTCCCCTTGCAGCAAACTTGCGCCAGCTCGTACCTGGCCAACGGCATCGGCGACTGCGGCTCCTCTGACGTCGCGTGCATCTGCGCCAACAGCGAATTCATTGGCGACATTGCCTGCTGCCTGCTCGCGACCGGCGGCTGCGACACGGCCGACCAGTCCTCGGCCATGGTCTTTGCGTCGCAGCTGTGCGCCGCCGAGGGCGTCACCGTGCCCACGGCCGTCTCCTGCACGACCTCGGCGACGGGCGATGCCACCGCCGCCTCCACCGCCACCGCCACCGCTGCTGCCACCGGCACGGACACTACTGCTGCCACCGGTTCCACCGCCACCGCGGCTACGGCCACGGCCACGGGCGGCACGTCTACGAGCACCGCCTGGGCTGCGCGCGAGTCGGCCGGCGTCAAGGGCGGCCTGCTGGGCGGCGTCATCGCGGCGCTGGCCATGCTGTAAGGAGAGAGAAAAACTTGGAGGTGTTAATGGTCAGCAGCTGAAGGGTTGAAATTGAGCCATGCATCTTTTTGGATAGGCCTGATTTCGCGCGCTCACGCATGTGGGCGATTAATCTTCTTTCAGGTGGTGGCTGTCGCAGCAGTTTCGCTGCGACATTGTTTGTACACAAACCAACAGCGCATGCACTCAAAAAGCGCTCTTAATTACAGTAATTGAATCGATACTCTTGGCATCCCTGGCAGGGAATCTTCCGTTTCCTTGTCACACCTGTCAGGCCGGTCCGACCAGTCCGACCCGTCCGACTTGTTGGGTCTGTTGGACCTGTTGGACCTGTCAAACCTGTCAAAGCTGCGGACCGAGGAATACGAGCCGATGGGATCAGCTCTCGAACAATAACATTGAACAATAAAGTTGCGACAGCCAATCGCAACGGGGCGCATCAACAGGGGCATGATTGGCTCCGACATGGGAACGAGTATTTGTATCATTTTGTCTATTTGTAGCTTACATCAGGACTTACAGCACTGTAGAGCACTGTACGAGCAGAGTGCTCGCACTCGTATTTGTAAAACACGTCTCGGTCTCCAGCGGCCAATGGCAGTCGACGGGCGATAGATAGCAATCTTCGAGGCGCCTCTCGCAATCTCTGATCTGACAGTGCTTACCCGGTTCGGCATTCTCTACCGCACGTACAAAGTAAGCAAGTGGAAAGCAACTCGATGCGAACCGACCATGCATGGCAACGCATTGTGACCCTTTCCAAGGATGCACTTTTCTACATGAAACATGAGAAGCAGGTCCATACAGCAGGTCCAATGGGGGCACGACACGCGTGTACAATATACACGACATTGTCAAACAGGTAGCATTTGGAAGGAGCTACAGCTTATGCTTGCGAGGGCAGAGGGGCAGACGTCATCTCTGTGCAGACCCGGTATTCGGGACCACGTTGTTTGTCATGGTTGGCCAGCATGGCCTGCTATCCGGGACGTCGGAGCACGTCGAACAGGTCCAGAACGACGCAGAGCATATGCTTAGCTATCCGCCCAGTACGTGTGCTGCGAAAGCGAGGCTGATAGGTCATATTTCCTCGCTCTCGGACACGATCGGAGTCGGAGGATCTAAGCTAACCGCACTGCATAAGGACAGCTTATGTGATAGGTCTCCATCCTCCAGAGGCGACCACCCGTCAGGGACGGCCTGGATAGGCATGCAATACTCGTATTACTGTCCAGTAGCAGCCGCTACGATACGTCCACACGTGATGTTTGATAGCAGCGCCGAAGCCTGCCAGATCCCCTTTGTTTAGCTGCCATGACCGCCAGCCTAGCCTTGAACTACGGCTTCCCTAGTCCCAACACAAGCCTGCCACTTTCCGTACCGTCAAACACCCGGCCGTCTCTAGCTGGTGCCAAAAGGTTGTTGCCGTCGTTTCTAGTCATGGTTGCTCATGTCATGGAGACGGGCTGTTTCACGACGGCAAAACTGGACATGGCATGACCTTCATCATGACCCGGCCCGAGATTCCGTCTTTGGTTGCCTGCTTGGACACTTGGAAGTTTTTTTTTCGTCGCATAAGCCACATATAATCTATACTTGTAACCTCTATATATACACAGTGCCAAAATCTATCGCCGTCACAGTTGAAAAGCTTCGAGCACGGCCAGACTGACCGCTGGATACGACATGATGCGGTCGTGCAGGCCGTGTCGCAGGACGTGCTGCGTGAGCACACCCTTTCTTGTCCGCCGGGTGACGGTCCAGCCGCCTTGATCACCCAGCGCCGTTTTGGTCTGCTCCTTTTCCTTGTCGAGGTCCTCGTGGCCGATACCCAGCGGCGTGCTCGCATTCACCGCGTGCCAGTACACGGTCTGGCTGTGTGTCCATGGAATGTCGTAGTCGTCTTGGGCGTGCAGGATCGTAATGTGGTAGCGGTAGCGGTTGTGACGGCCGTCGTCGCCGTCGTTACCGTCGTCGCCGTCGTCCGGCAGAGCCTCACACCGCCGCACAAAGTCGGCAATCTTGTGGCGTGTTGGCCACTGGGCCTGAATCAGCGTGTGGAGGTATGCGAGCACGCTCGGCGCATAGCGGGCGACAGGGCCCAGCAGCGGAACGGTGCCCGCCACCCGGTACGTGGTCGTCAGCTCGGCGACGTCGGCAAAGGGCGCCACGAGGACCAGGCCGGAGAAGAAAACCGGACCGCTGCCGCTGCTGCCGCCGCTGCCTTCTTCTCGGGCGGCCAGGTGCTGCAAAGCCGCCACAGCCACGGCCGTGCCCAGCGACTGGCCAAAGACAACAATGCGCGATGGCGGTATCCTAGCCACGTGGACGGCCCAGTCGACGAGCGCCAGCGCATCCGTCAGCAGTCCTGCTTCTGAGGGCGTTCCCGAACTCGTCCCAAAGCCTCGGTAGTCGACGGTGACGATGTGGATCCGATCCGGCGCCGCCGCCGATATGGCCCGGTAGCTGGGAGGCCGGAAGCCCGAGCCCAGCGTCCCGGCCGCGCCGTGTAGGTACAGCACAAGTAGCGCATCCGGGTCGTCACGCAACAGCTTGAAGCTCAGGCGGTCAGCCACGTCGTCGGCAGCGACACCAGACGGCTCCCGGACCAGGGCCTCGGCATGGCGCCGATACACGCCCAAGGGGAGAATATGCCAAGCATGCAGCGACTCGCCGTCGGGGGTGTCGATGTAAAAGGGCGTCACCTGGTTGTGGAGGAATCCCCACTGCTCGGGGTAGTTGACATCCTGGAACCAGGTCAGCTTCACCTTGTTGAGGTAGATGACCTGGTTCTGGACGGCGGGGATGGCGAGGGCGCTTAAAAAGAGACAGTAGAGGCCGAGAGATCCAGCAGCGGCATAAATGGAAGACAGAAGAATAGTGGCGGCCTTCATGACGAAAGCATCAGGCTTGAGGGCAACTTTGGGTACAATTGAAAACAGAATTATCGGCAGTAAATCCTTTACACGACAAGAAAAGGAAGCCTTTGAACCTTTGTACATGGCCGGCTCGACTACAGCTTTGACCCCTGCATAATATTTGATGTGCGCTATCCTGAATTCTATTGGTTCTGAGCAGTTGCCTTTAGCCATTCCTACTTATTATGGCCTCGCGAATCTGAACAGCTTGCGGAGCTCACCCTTGTCGTCCTTGATTAAATGCATCGACAAAGCACAAACAGCCGGCCCCGGGGTGCCTGCGACGGGAGACCGACCCGGGCGAGAGGCAGTATGGCGGGTGTTTGAGAATAGAACTTGGCTGAATTCGACTCTTCTCACTTGTGCAGCCTTGCAGGAAAATACAGCGCGTGCCACTAATTCAGTGGAACGCGAGGGTGGTTAAATTTTGGGCTTGTGGCTGCGCTAAAACTTTGCCGCTAACAACACAACAACCTCACAGCATCAGCTCCTGCCTGCACAGAGCCGCTCAACGCTGCCCACCTGACGACAGAACACGATGCGAACACGCCAGCGCAACCGTCGGGCGGCATCGCCGGCAAGAGATGTGCAGATGCAAGAGGGGGGCCTTTCTGAAGACGACGACGCAGCTGCTGCCCCGCTCAGTGGTCCTGAAGACGGCAATGCGTCTGCGGAGGGCGGCAGCTCTGACGAAGGCAGCGAGTACAGCAACGACTCTGTCGCTGCCGGGACGCGTGGTGATGGCGCGCAGAGGCGGCCACAGCGGCGGCGGAAGCGGCAGCAGCAGCAGCAGCAGAGCGGTGGAACGCCGCCAGGGGCAGACAGAGACGGCGAGGACGACCCGGGCCTCTGTCCAGAGCCTCCGCCAGACATTTACAAAATCCCGCCGTACCCGTCGGAGAGCCGCAACACGCGGGTGTACGCGGGTCCTCTGAAGAAGTGGAACCGCTTCCGCTCGCTCATCGAGGTGCTCTACGGCTCGGACCAGGCCTCCATCCGCATCATCAACGGCCTGCGCTGGCACTGGGACGCCTTCCCGGTGCTGCCCCGCAAGACCATCCGCAGCGGTGACTACGAAGATGATGAGGAGGGGGCCAGCGATGACGACGAGCCGGGCGGTGTGCTGCCCAGTCCCTGGCTGCCCGAGAACTTTGAGCGCGAGCAGATCCGGGCCTGCCGCGACTGGTACGAGCACCTGTACCGTCAGCCGGACGCCAGCGGCCTCGGCTACTACGACGAATCCGGGCAGCAGCAGCAGCGGCAGAAGACGACCCTCGTGAGTGCGGCCGACGCCCAGCCGTGCCTGCCCCAGTCCGCTGGCAGCCTCGTCGCGCTCGTGGGGCCGTCGGGCCGCCAGCAGGCCGTCCATTTCCGGCCGGGAGAGTCCCTGGCGTTTGGAGCATCGGGGCTGCCGGCGAGCCAGGAGGAGACGGCCAGCCGCGAGGCGCCAGCCGGCTGGATGTTCGACGTGGGCGGCATCGTCGTCTCGATGGACTGGGCGCCGCTCGTGGGCCACGTCGACCAGCTGCTGGCTCTCGCCGTGCTGCCGTTCAGCGACCAAGAGCAGCACCAACAGCAGCACCACACCACCGCCGCCGCTGAACCCGACGAACAAGGGTACGACGCGAGCAAGAAGATGGGCAGTCTTCAGTTCTGGCGGGTGTCGCTTGGGCGGAGCCACCGCCGTCGCAGAGACGCAGACGAAGCCGACAGCCTGCTGTTGCCCCCCTGCCTTGAGCGCGTCCTCTGCTTCGACTGGGGCCGGCCCAAGCGCGTCCGGTGGTGTCCTGTGCCTCTGGTGACAGATGCGTCGTCTGTGTACGGCCTGGTGGCCGTGCTCACGGGCGATGGCCTCGTGCGCGTGGTGGAGGTGGAGAAGAGCACCGCAACAGAATACCGTAGGTCCTTTTCTTCCCCCTCTTTTCCTTTTTTCTTTTCCCCCCCTTTTTTTTATCTACCTCTGACAGCCAGACTGGGTCGAGCAGCCGGTGGCCACGCTCGGCCGCCTCGACGAGTACAACATCTCCGTGACCTGCCTCACGTGGCTCGGCACCAACCGCATCGCCCTCGGCCACAGCGACGGCTCCATCACGGTGTGGTCGGTCGACCCGGCGCTGGTGCTGCAGCGCCACGCGGTGCAACCGTCGCACGTGCTGGAGATGTGCTCGGGCTATCCGTCGTACCCCTACATGGTGGCGTTGTACCCGCTGGGCGGCGTGGCGCGCCTCGTCGACCTGGCGCGGCCCAGCACCGAGCACACCTTCCACACGTCGCCCGTCATCGCCTTCCAGCCGGGCCTGCTGCGCTGGTGCGACCACATGCAGGGCTTTGCTGGCGCCGGCCCGTCCAACAACCCGCTGAGCGCCAACCTGCACTTTATGCACGTGCGCTTCTACGCCACCTCGCGCACCCTGTTCCCCGGCCGCGGCCTGGCGCCCCCCGTCTGCCTGTCCGTGGGCAGCGCCCACCCCTACATGCTCGTCGGCCGCGCCGACGGCAGCCTCTGGGCCGGCAGCATGATCGGCAAGGCCTTTCGCAACCGCCACGACGTCGCCCACCGGCTCAAGGTTTTCGAGGGCGAGTTCCGCCCGCAGCCCCCGGGCACGCAGGACGACCTGGACGGCGGGCCGGTCCGGGGCGCCGTCCGCATCCTGCAGGGGTTTTTGCCAGAGCGCAACGAGATGCCCCGGCGAGGCGGCGTGGCGCCGGCGCAGAAGAAGGCTAAAGGAAAACCAGACGAAGACGAGGACGCTCCCAGCGAGAGCACCGAGGGCGAGGGCGAGGGCGAGGGCGACGACGACGATAATGACGACGCCGACGACGACAACGCGCCCGACGCAGCTCGCAGCGGCGGTGGTGGCCCTAGCCAGACCGTCATCCACGAGCCGCTGACGCGCGTGTCGGCCGCCGCCTGGAATCCCAACATTGAATACGGCTGGTGGGCGGCAGCCGCCATGGCGTCAGGACTGGTGCGGGTCATGGACCTGGGCGTGGAGCCGCGGCAGTGAGGTGAGCAGTCGACGCACTTCTCTTCCCATTGCCCACCAAGGACACTCACAGCAAGAACGACAAAGTCCATGATGTTCAGGGTTCCTCTATCTACAGCTTTTGTACAGTACATACCCACCCACACACACCCTACATGTTGCGCCCGCCCGTCACCATGATCGTCTGCCCCGACACATAGTCGAACAGCGGGCTGGCGACGGCGAGGATGGCGCTGGCGGCCTCGGTGGCGGTGCCGGGGCGGCGCAGGGGGATGTCGGCGTTGGCGGCGTCCTGGACGGCCTGGGGCACGGTGGGGATGCCGAGGGCAATCTTTTCGCCGTCGGGCCCGGTGACAAAGGCACCCTTTTCCTTGGCCTGGGTCAGCCGCGTGAGGATGTGGCCAAAGCCGACCGTGTTGACGCGCACGCCAAACTTGGGCCCCCACTCCTTGGCCACGGTCTTGGTCAGGCCCGTGACGCCCGCCTTGGCCAGCGAGTAGTTGGCCTGGCCGGCGTTGCCGTTGATGCCCGACGTGCTGCTAATGTTGATAATGTTGCGGCGCTCGCCGTCGGTCACGCGGAAATACGGCGCCGCCGCGCGGATGAGCCGAAAGGGCGCCTTGGCGTGCAGGTCCAGGATGTTGTCCCACTGCTTGTCGGTCATCTGTTGGCGTGTCAGCGTTAGCAGGTTTCTCAAGCATTCACCATCCCATCAAAACTCACCTTGTGCACCACGCCGTCCCACGTGTACCCGGCGTTGTTGACAATGATGTGGATCTTACCGCCGCCAAACGCGGCCGCCTTCTTGACCAGCTCGTCAATGTACGCCTGCTCCAGCATGTTGCCCGGCACCGCCACCGCCTGCCCGCCCGCCTTGTTGATCTCGTCCACCACCACCTGCGACTTGGCCGCGTCAATGTCCGACACCACCACCTTGGCCCCCTCCGCCGCAAACAGCCGTGCCGCCTCTGCGCCGATGCCCTGCGCCGAGCCCGTGATGATGGCCACCTGGCCCGCGAGCAGGCCCTTGCCGCCGCCACCGCCACCGCTTGCAATGTGGCCTGCAATCTGTGAGAGCCGTTCTGCCATGGTGAGCGTGAGTTGTTTTGTCGAAGAACAGGACGAGGTCAAATGCGAGAGAGTAGCGTGTACTTTAAGTATGACTCCCTGAACTTTCCGGTTGCGTCTTTGTGGGAAATGGCACGTCACCGCCGAGGCATGAGTGAGCACGTCTGGCGCGCTGCCGCAGCTTTGTGTATTACTCCCGGCAGCCGAGGTATCTTGCGGTTTGCCTGCGCTGGAGCTTCCCCGCACTGCAGCGGTCCCACTTTATCCCCATCTCTTCAGCGCAGTCGGCATTCTGGGTCTTGGCTCTCAGCCTTGACATGCGCATTGGCCGTTTCAGCTCTGCCATTCGTGCTCTGGCTCTCGTGGATGTGCGCATAGGTACCGTGTAGTCTACCGGATCGGCTCTGCTACGTTGAGAGCTGCCGTGTCTGGCCTGACTGCCATTGTGGCTCTGGGTAGAACTGCATCCCTGAAGCACTATTCAGCCTCGGCTTTCAGTGGAGACGCGGGGACCTGTCAGCGAAGCCTTCCAGCAGAACTTGCGATTCATGGCACGGCACCACGACGAAAAATATGGCAGCGCATTCCCTCAGCTCAAATGACAGACATGTTCACTCCAGAGAGATCGTCTGGCATGTGCTTTGTGGTTTGGCCTGCTCCTCGGCTAGAGCACTAGCCACGGCCTAGTGACGGCAACGCCACACCCAGTGTTGTGGCTGTGCATATTCGCAACGACTGCTCCTTCCATTTTGACAGCCAAACAGCGATCGCACGCTCGCTTCCTCGTCGTCGCATCATCGAATCCGCAAGCCGTGTCATGCAGCACCGCTTGGCAGTATTTTTTGCACATTTTTAAGCCGTGCCCCTCTAGCATGGCCCGCTGCACATAATGCCTCCTCGTCGTGGTCCTGGCGCGTGGGGCCGATTGCGGCCGGTCGAGCTCGACCCCCTCGATGTCTATGGACTGCCGTCAAAGGGGGAAACAAGGTCTGTCGAAAACCGAGCCGCATGTCGGCGGAAAGGTTGCAGGCATTGCTGACCTCGAGGACAGGCTGCTTGACTTCAAGACCCAGGAGCGCTACTACACCAAGATCATCGAGCGGTACCTGGCGTTCTGCACCGAGGCCGACGGCCGAGACGGCCTCCTGGAGCGGTTTGCGTCTCTAGAGATTGCGAACAAGGCCGTGCCCGACGTCTCTTCGTCAGTTGCGGTGCAGCCGAACTCTGCGCAGCCTCGGGGCACCGTCATGCCCTCGCCGTCGGTGGTTACGGTGGCAGCGGCCCAGGGCGGCAGCGGCGGCGGCAGCGGCGACGCGTCCAAGGAGCTGTCGGCGGTGCTGATGGCCCTGCGCAAGCTGCGAGAGGCCATTGTGGCCACGAAGCGCGCCGACGACTTTGCGGTGCAGGCCTATCTCTTCTGCATCCGCCTCGCCGTCCTGGTCCGGCAGCCCGAGGCCTACCACCCGGCCATCCTGCACCTGCTGCGGTACATGCGGCGCTACCACCCCCTGACCCACGTCGAGACCCAAGAGGTCGTCGCCTACCTCGTGCTCGACGCCGCCTGCCGCCGCGGCGACCTGGCCGAGGCCTACCGCCTGCGCTGCGTCTATCGCCTGCGCCCCAGCGCCACCTTTGACGCCGTCGACGCCGTCCTCGCCGCCCTCGCCCGCGACGACTGGGTCGCCTTCCGCCGCCTGCTGCAGCGCGTCGACGGCCACCAGGCCCGCCTGCTGGCCTTTGCCGACGACGACCTGCGCATGCACACCCTCAAGTGCTTTGGCCGCGCCTATCTCCGCCTCGAAGACGTCTCCTACCTCGAGTCCGCCACCGGCATGGCCTGGGCGGATCTGCAGGCCAAGTGCGGCGTCGGCTGGGAGCGCGACAACGACGCAGTGATCATCCGCAAGATCCGGCCCAAAAAGCCAGCCCCGGCAACCGCATGAGCCGGCGGCTGGCGTCGACGGACGGGATGGCGCTGTGAGCATAGACTACATCAGACGCGATCATTACAAATACATCATAGATGCGATGTTGCAGACACGTTATGGCATCACGTTACCGTCGCTCTGGAGCAGGGAAGGGGCTGTCTTCAGAATGCATTGAGGCAATGAGCAGCTCCCCATCTGTCATGCGCCCTAGCATATCATTTGCCGCGACTGGATTTAGCCGTGTCCTTGAGATGATCAGAGCACGGCTGTCCACTCCTCTCTCACCTTGTGAGCTACTTGCACAAATTTCAGTATTACCGCTGCATACGTTTTCAGAGATTCGCTGTGCAGTAGATGGTGCCTCTACAGCAGGGCTACAAAGGGAGACGAGGCTGTCATCAGGTTTCACGTGACCTCCGTCACAGTTGGCTTCAGAATGGCAGACAGCGTGCATTCCATGGCAGGGAGGACTGCAAAAGCAAATCAAGTCACATAGAACGATCATGCATATCGTCGTGTGCAACTTTCAGCATAGCCAGGGAGAATGGCACGGCCTCACAAAGTGTCGGTGAGAGCAACTCTGATAACAAAAAGGGCAGGAAGGGAGACACATAGACTGCTTAGTCGAAAGCATGGTTTTCAGCTATCCGCGTTGGCTTGTAGAATGTATACGAATATGGCTATTGGTTAAGCCCCTTTGCGAGTCTCCAGGGGCACCACTACACGAGACATGGCGGTGAGGACAGGCACACGTCGATGGCATATCGGCAGCATATCGGTGGCATCGTGTCTTCCGAACCGGGTCCGGCACCTTTGCGTGGATGCGAGTGGAGTTTACTTACGGGGTCCACGGACCCGTCGCCACCTTTCGCTCCAATGGAAAACAAGGACAGCGGCTTGCCATGTTGGGCATCGTGATCTCGAAAGAAGGGCCGCGCAAAGTTCCGCCAGTAGTCTCATGGAGTCTCCCAGCCACGGTGGCAAAACACCGAGAAACAGGTCACTTCCCCTTGCCTTGCCCTTGCATCCAACATCGGCCAAGCCACGGCCCTCTTTGCTCTCCTTGCGTTGGTGATGATTCGCAGCTCTCACATGCAGAGTAGTAAGCGGTGGGGAGAGAAGAGAGAGAGAGAGACAGAGCGCGCTGCGCGCTTTGGCGAGTACGAGTAATATGCATTACAAACCACCAACGGCCAACGGCCAACGGCCAACACTGTTAGCCCCAGCCGCTGCATTGGGAGACGGAGCTTCCTCATCTGGGCTGCCTCGTGTTCAACTGCCCAACAACCAACAGCCAACAGCCAACGCCCGGGGGAGAGAGAGAGAGACATTGCAAGCAAAATGAAGCGTAAATGGGAAAGACGCGGGAGGGACAATATTGGCAACAGCGGCACACTTTCTCCCTTGCCAAATGCCACGCGAGAAAGAAGACCAACGGAATTCTGCTTTAGAAGGCGCTGCCGTCTTCGACCAGTAAAACAGTCAGAGGAAGCAAGCGTTAGTCGCCCCGGGCGATAAGCCGGATGCCCCCCCCCTTCCCCTTCCCCCTTACCTCCCTCCATCAGCTGTGTTTCTGTCGTTGCGCCCATTGTCTCCAAGTGAGACAGCATGACCGAAAACTAAATGAAAGGAAAGCGGCAGCCAAGGGATCCCAGCCTGCTAGCCTGCTAGCCTGCTCGGACCCCCTTCCCCCCCCCCCCCCTCCGCACATCTTGCAAACTACTGCGTAGCTCGATGCGACCGGGCAAATGCGGTTATCGAGACTGCGCCTCGTGACCAGCCGTGCCCCCCCCCCCCTCTACGAGCACAGAACTAGTGCTCCTGCACTGCAACGCGTGGCTGGCTTGGCCTCGAATCCTGAACCACCGTGGAAGGAAGGAAAGAAGGAGGGGGGAGGGGGGGGAATCCATTAGCATCTGCTACGAGGTGTGCCATGCATATCTCCCAGCCAGCAAGCAGCACGCGGTCGTCGGGCTAAATCCAGACGGTTGCCAATACGACGCTGTGTGCCGCAAGCTTGGCTTTGTCTACCGCCAACGTCATCGCCTCTGCACCCTCTTTCTTTTTCCTTCCTGGTCATCCGCCAGGACAGTGAGGGGGAACAAACAAGAAAACGCCCCGAGCCAAGTCGGGCAGGAACAGCGGGTCAAGGACCCCTCCTCCCCCTCCAGCAGTCCTGCACAGCCAAGAAAGAATCAGGCATTTTTTATTCCGGTCCTCCTTTCGCATGGCATCTTTCATCACAACAGGTGGGCCATGGCTGAAAGAAGGTGGTGGTGGTGGTGCTCGTCGTTCTCGCTCTCTCAAGTCTGCTTGCGCTGCCGTCTCCTCTGTGGAGCTCCGGAGCGGAAGCCCGATTTGCCTGCTATCTCTGGCGCTGCATGCTCTCCTTGTGCAAATCCTGTTGAGCAGCCACGATGACGCGGACCGCGCGCACACACACACACACACAAATTCACGCGTCAAGAGGATGAGAGACAGGGCGGCATCGGCATCTGTATCCATGCATCCGCGCGACGCGAGCTGCAGGAAGCCATGGATGGGGCCATGGGCTGGGTAAGGCATAACGGCAAAAAGTAAGATGCATACGAGCAGGGGAAATCGGTGATACTCGCCCGTGCTGACGTATCTTACAAGAGGCAGCACTGGAGGGGCTGTCGTGGTGGGCAGAATATCCACTTGCGGTGCTCCAGCATATCCGCACTTCAAAGTGCTTGCAGGAATTCGAGAACCTTGTGGATGAGCTCGCGGTCGCAGATGCACCTTTTCACCACTGGCAAACAGAAGGGAAAAAACCCAATATCCACCGTTCTGACGGGGTGCCGATTCGTATCCGCAGCCCCAGCCTCCGCCTATGCATCTCGCTTTTTTTTTTTTGCTGATATCTCGTCTGCGAGCTGCGCTGAGACTTGTCTGGCGCACACCGCCATCTTCCCACGTCCAACGGCGGCTGCGACCAAGACATGCAGAAAAAAGAGCCACTCGACCCGCTTGGCTCTCGGAAAGACGGCCTTGTTTGGGGCCAGCCAGCCCAGCCCGCCCAGTTAGTCGGCCTAGCCAGCCCGCCAGCCCGCCAGCCCGCCAGCCCGCCAGCCCGCCAAATAGTCCACCAGCCAGCCTGTCGTGCACTCTGTCTCGCGCTTGCAGAGCAGCAAAGTGCGTGTTCGTGCAATTGCATGCAACTCTAGCCCTGCCTTTCTGCTCCGCTCTCGTGAAAAAAGTGACTTCACTTCCTGCCGCGCCTTTTTGCCACTTTGGCGTTGCATTTTCTTCCCAGTCTCTTTCCTGCTAATAAGAGAGAAAACGGGAAATCCGGGGCCGTAGCCGACAGTGGGTCCCTTTCCTTCCTTTTACTCTGTTCTGCTCCTTCCGCACCTGGTCGTCCTTCTTCTCAGCAGCCTCGAATGACGACTGCGACTGCGACTGCGACTGCGACTACGACGAGGGGGGGGGCATGGCGGAATTCTCCGTGTGATGCTCTTGAAGGGGGGTCCGCAATTTGTTTGAAACGGGGCAATCTAGAAAAGCACAGCCCTGTGTTTCCCTCCCCTGCCATGATAGCATACACAGACACAGTAAATAATACAGTACATCAACTGTATAAACACTGTTCAAACGTGTCGATAAAGTCTCCACTTTTCGTTTCACCTGATAAGCCAATCAAGCGGGAGGGGGCACTCTCGTCCTCATCCTCACCGACTCTTTGGGGTTCCTCAAAGCGAACGTGGGAATGGGATGTTTCTTGCATCAGCAATTTTCCTCTTTTCCTGCCTTGCCCTTCTCTGGACCATCATTTCCACATGCAGCCTAGCACGGGGCTGGTGCGCCCCGTGGGAAGAGGAGCAAAATAGGTGATTCTTGACCTCCCGCCCCCCCTCCTCCTCCTCCCCCCCCCCTCTAGCGATTGGTTGGGAAGGGACCGCTGGGTTCGTCCGCCCTGCTTTTCCATTTGGATGGTGCGACGGCAGATACCTTGGCTGGTCCTTTTTTTTTTTTAATTTTCTTATTTTGCTGTAAGATATCTCACGGGGGGGCTGGACGGCTCCGATTGGGCGATGCAAGGGAGGGGGATGCTGGAATGATGGCCCCCCCCCCCCAGCAGATGAGCCGTGCCAGGACTTTTGTTTCCTTGGGCGTGTGTGCCAACAGCAATTGCGCCTTCTCGCGGGGCGGCGGCCTTTTGGTTCCACGGGGCGCGTAGCGCGAGAGAGAGATATTCTTGGTGCATTTGGTGCATTTCTTTTTGTGGCTGATATTGCCCGTATGCTCACGCACCAGAAGGTCCCCCCCCCCTTTGTTGGCAGCTCCTGTTGGACGGAACCTCCTCCACTTGGCGTAGTGAAGACGCCCCGGACAAAAAAGTTAACAAGCAACGGCAGGCGCGGCCATGCTGGGGGAGGGTCCCGGGGGAGCAGCGCAAGGCAAAGTCCCCCCCTTCTGGGGATGGCTATGGCTTTGCTGACATGCTGTTTGATAATTCTCCGTCATCCAAGCACCTTCTACATGCGGTGCTGCGTATGAGTACGCGTCCGCATGTTGGCTGTTGGAGGGCATCGACAAAGACACGACATGCCTGTTAGAAGGAGGACATAATATTGCACAGTTGTATTGGTAGAATTGCTTTCCCAGAGTCGCACGTGCACAAAGACAAAACGACACAAAATCGTACACCCAAAGAGACACAATAATGGCTGAATAGTGTTCTGGCGGACAGCCTCTGGAAAAACAGGCAAAACTCCCCTGTAAAAAGCAAAGAGACATCGTCCCTCAGATGGCCTTCCCATATTAATGCCAACAGTAACATACAGGACATAAATTCCAAGTGAAGTTCGTGAAACGAGGCGAGGGGGGGGGTCTGCTATTGCCAACCAAGGCGGTCCTAGGATCCAGGATGAATATTCCATTCCAGACGTAGCAAGGGGGAGTGAGTCCTTTGGAGAAACTGCATGTTTGCAGATCTGTGGAGCAGAGCAAAAAATCAATGTCGTCTTCACGAAGAGGTTCTTTTTAGTGCGTTCTTGTCCTGTAGTCCAAGATTTGGGTTTTGGTTGGCAAAAAAAATAGGCCACGACCCCTCGGGGCGTTTCTGTTTTTTCAATTCATGGATGCGAACCAGGTAGTAAGACAAAGAAAAAGAGAAGAAATGCAAGGCCAGTGAATGAACTCCATGTATGTCTGGGCCATCTGTGTGAACCCCTCCACTCCCAGTAGTAGTTATCCCGCCATATGCGCCAATGCAAAATCAAAGAGCCAACGTGACAAGAAAATCAAAAGGCGGTTTTGGCCTCCGGTCATCACCTTCCAAACCGCCCAACTCCACGCTCTAAAGACAAAAGAAAGAAAAGAAAGACAGTTGGTATAATGTCATAGGAGAGAAGAAAAAAAAAACATTTGTGAAGTGAAAAAACCATCCCGACACTTTTTTTTTTCCTTTTTTTTTCTGTACCAGGGTCACCCATTAATTTGGGGTAGTTAAAATCAGAGAATCAGCCATGATTCATAAACGTAAATGCTCTCTCAGTAGCAACCTTGCATGAACATTGTGTGTTGCAAGGGGAGAATTGAAAGGTGGTGGTGAGCAGGGTTGAACGGCTGCACAGGCTGCGCGTTCTTCCCCACCATCCAGTCCCACAAGAAGAATTTTGATATGCCGCCGCACGGCGGCGTTTGACGAAGTGCCTGCTGTTGCAGGTGTTGTGGAGGAGGTGCGTGAGGTAGAGGCATAGACACATGCTGCTGAGGGAGCAGCTGCTGCATCGGGGAAACCGGAGTCATGGAAAGTGGCTGCTGAACCGGACCAGGAATAAACGGAACGTAGTTTGGTGGCATGGGGACATTTGTAAAGTGGTAGCCTGGCGGTTGCGACTGGATCTGCGGCGGGATCGGCGGCTGAATCTGTTGCTGAATCTGCTGTTGTGCTTGGAAAGGGGAGTCCATGCCGACCATATGCGCATCCTCGGATTCGTAGACTGAGAGGAGATCGCACTGCACAGGCGGAGGGTGGGCCACAATGGGAGGCGGGGTCGCATTCTCGCACAAGAAGACGTCGCTTCCATCGTCATCCACCAGAGGATCCACCGAAGAGCAGCTGCTCGAGGTCGAGGTCGAGGACGACTCCAGAGAGCTCTGGTTCGAAGACACGGGAGAGATGGGACCAAAGTCATCATCATCCACGATGGCATCCTCATCCTCATAGGCGGCATAGCCCGAGTATGTCGATGCCTGAGCCGGAGTGACTGCGATAACGGGTTGCTCCGGCTGCTGGTGAATCACCGGTTGCTGCTGCTGCTGCGACACGGTGAATCGCGGGCAAGCCAGGATGCGCTGCCGCAGCTCGGCCAGGGAGATGCGCTGCTCCGGGATGGGGTTGAAAATCCGGGCCAGGATATCATCCAGCTCATCCGTCAGGGGAAGAATGGTCTTGAGAAATCCCCGGTTGCGCATGTATGCCCGGTAGGTCGAGTCCTCGGGAGAGGCCTGCTTCCAAGGGTTGCGTCCGCAAGTCAGGTTGACCAAGATCACGCCCAGGCTCCAGACGTCGTTTGGTGCACAGTAGTAGTATGGCCTCTTGGAATTGGTCTGTCCCAGGCACTCTGGAAATGGGGCGTCCCGGTTAGGAGAAGGGAAGAGAGAGAAAGAGAAAAAAGATCTAGAGTAGACTTACCTGGAGACATGTAAAATGTAGACCCACAGCCATAATCTTCGGAGCGGTCCGATGCTGTAGCCAGACCGAAGTCGGCGAGCTTCAGAGTCTCTCCTTGGTCAGCTACCAGGATGTTCTCCGGCTTGAGGTCCCGGTGGTAAATGCCAGCCTGGTGGAGATATTGCACAGCATCCAGGATCTGGAGGAACACCTTCCGGGCAAGCTCGTCCTTGCCGACAAAGTGTCCGCATTCGGTAATGTTGTAGAACAGGTCACCCTCAGGGCAGTACTCCAAGACAACGAAAAGGCAGTCCGGATAGGCGTCGACGATCTTGAGCATGGAAACCACGTTGGGGTGAGCCGAGGCCATGTAGTGGAGGCGGATCTCCCGAGTCTGGTACTCGTTCTGACGGGCATCCAGCGGCGTTCCATCCGGGTTGAGCTTGCTCAGCGCCTTGACGGCATACCGGGCGTTCGTCTTGATGTCCACAGCCTCGTAGACCACGCCATACGCACCAGTCCCGATGATCCCGGTCAGCTGGAGAGATCCCAAGAAGGTACCAATCCGATCCTCTGGGGCAACCGGGACGTAGTGCGGCTGGTGACGATGAACTATTGCTGGGCCGGACTGCTGGTAGACATGCTGCTGTTGAGCCGGCATGCACTTGGGGTGGTCAAAGGACAGGGGCGACGCTGGAGGGGTCGGGAGTCCGCTAGGAGCCAGGACATGCTGCATGGTATTGGATGAGGTCCCTTTTGGGTCGTTCTTTACTTCCTTCGGTCAACGACAGGAGAGAAGAAAAACAGAAAACCGTTCCTGGTAGGAGGAAGAGAGTCGGCTCTTTCTCGTAGGAAAAAAAATTATGATAATGCAGCCCCGGAGTCCCGGAGAGAGAATCAAAACCCAAATCCCAAGTGGTCCGAGAACAAAACAGGAACTGTTGAGAGAGTCCTACACAGGAAAGTACTCAGGATTCCATAGACCAGGACGGGGAGGAATGTCCTAGGTGAGCTGTGATAGGAGAGAGAGACGCGGTGAACTTCGACTTAACGAGTCCTGACGTGTTGTAGAGAGACGGCGGTTGTTGATGAGGGTCCTTCAAGACGATGGTGGGGTGGGAGGTGTCGACGTGAAGGAAAGAGGAAGGATGAAAGAAACAAGTGAAGGAGAGAAGAAGAAAAGAAAAAGAAACAACCGAGTGCCAGATATAGGGAACGTGTTGAAGAGTCAAAAGGTGCACAAGGCGGCTGGGGAGGAGGGGGGGAGGTCGAAGATATTGATAGCAAAGCTGCTGTTCTTGATATATCTCTGTATGCGGGCAGATCCAGCAAGAGGCGAGATATATGATTAAGTGCAGGAGGCCACACGCTAAAAGGCACACCTTGGAACATCCGCCAGCGTGAAGACGAGTGAAAGTCTGCACAGTCCGCCGGGCGTCCTGCCGGTCTTACTCGTAGAGGGCTAGTGCAAGAAGCTAGCTGATGGAGGGCAAGAGGTCGTGTTTTGTTGCGTGGTTTTGGATTTGGAGAGAGAGAGAGGAGGAGGAGGGGGGGTACCCATGCCTAGACCAGGGTGTGTCGCCTGGATGATAAACTGGGCCAGGTTCGCAGAGGGAAAGTCCTGAATGCCACAGGACGAACAAGGGCGGAAGGCAATAAACGGCTACACCCCTGCTTCTTAGTGGGCATGGGGCCAAGAATGGCCAAGTCGACAAGAAGAAGCAGACGAGGGAGGCGCCCCACCTGGTGCATGCCGCTAGCGCTGGGGTGTGAATCGGCGAGGGCGAGTCCAGGCGGGCACATGCAGGCAGGCGAATGGCGGACGAGGCGGGTGGGAAGGGCTGTGTCTTGGATGGTCCTTTGTTTGGGGCGTCCAGTCAGGACAAGGAGGGCGAACCGGGGCTAAAGGGAAAGCGGCAAGGCGCACAGTTGGACGGGGTGGAGAGAAAGTGGATGTGGGTGGTGACGACAATGATGATGATGGGCGCGCTGGGGTGGCAGACAGAACGGGGCAGAGGCGAGGTGGTCGACCACAGGACGCGCATGGGCGTTGTCTGACACACGAGAAATGACTGGTCCACTTGGAGGGTGTGTGGATGCGGTGGAGGCGGGAGGGTGGTGCCACAGCCATTCACAAGCACCGGACTGGCACAGAGGACGCACGACGACGGGTTTCTTCCTGCACATCCTGCACATCCTGCACAAGGAAGAGAGCCTGCGAGGCGGAGGAGGAAGACTGGCCACAACGTCGGATAGGCAGACCACTAAACGCCCGTTGTAAGAGACCCAGGTCCAGTAATCGCGCCCCCTTGTGTCTCTGTATTGGTGGCTCACCCCCCCTCCCCCCCTACCACACACACACACACACACACAACGCCTGCAGGTCGTCGTTGCTGCCGCAGAGGAAGATGTGTATTTTCGTATGATCAAGAAAAAAGTGGACCGGAAATGCGGCTTCTGGCGGCAGGCCAAGCGGTGCTGTGTGTCAGCCAGAGTTTGCACTCCATCTGCACTATCTGCTGCTGCTGCCCCCCCCCCCCTTGACTGACCCGCCGTATTCCGCTGTGATTGGGGGCCGGTGACCAGAGGGGATTTTCCTTGCTCTGGTGATGTTCGTGGGATGCGGTGGTAAGGAACGCCACAGATGAGCCCCAGCGCCAATTAAAACAAAATGAAAATTAAACAAGAAAATCGGAAAAAGAAAGATTGGAAATGAGCAGAGCGAAACAGGAAAGAGCAGCCTGCAGCTTTGTTGGTCACCTGTCTGACCGGTACATCCGCACGACAGCCAATGGGTGCATTTGTGCACAAACAAACAGGTCACCACCACTCCCTAGGGCGACTGCGCTGGATGTCTCGGCGCTGTTAGGACGCGCTGTGCATTCCGGCGCGCAGACGCTAACTACTCGTAACTTGCTCGTCGTCGTCTCGCATGCGGCACCACCAATGCATGTTCCGCATGCGAGAGGAATGCCTCAGGCTGCGGGATTTTCGTGATTTTCGTGTTTTCCCGTTTTACATGGAAAGCGGACGCGTTGGCGATTGGGCGCATGGGCGCATAGGCGCATGTCGCTGCATGACGCTGCAGACTGCTTTTGCTACTAGCGAACAGCCGACTTGTGTCGACACCGAAACGCTATCGCTTCAGAAGCCGCCTCGCGCTGTTTCGAGCCGGCCATGCCCTCTATCTCTCTCTCGCTGGCCATGAAGATCGTCTACTTTGTCCCGCTGCTAAGGCGGCCGGGCCAGGACGGGTCGTGTCTCTGCTCTGGGCTATTGATTGCCGGCCAGCTGAGAGATTCCTGGCGCTCCTGGTGTTTCTGGTGTTTCTGGCTGGTGGGTGCTTATCCACAGCAGCACCAGCAGCACCACCAAGCGGCTGGCGTTGGTGGTGCGGGCAGGAATGCTCACGACCCCTTCTCGCCCGCTTACTGGTCGGGCAATCAATGCAGGTGATGTGTGTGTGCCCTATCTCTCTAGCTGCCCGGCGTGTCTCGTGTGCCGTCTGCTGTTTCTGCGGGCGGCTGGCTGATTTCGTTTCAGCAACGAGACGGCGCATGCACTATCGAAGAAGGGTGGGTGAGCACTATACGAGTACGATGCAGGAGGCCATGCATACGAGCAATAATACGCCGTATGCCTGCAGGCCTTTTTTGCTCTGGAACGGCTCTCGTCCGTCCTTCCTTCCTTGCTGGCTTGACCGCATGGGAGAAAGAGCGATCGCCTCCGACCCCCCCCTGCTGGCCATTCAGCGGAAATTACAGGTTAATCCGTTGAGAAATAAAATTGCGGTAGACAACCTGGACCGGCCGCTGGACCACGACACGGCGGAACCCACGGAGAAGCAACGGCAGCGCTGCGCGTGGTAGCGCCGGGGCCAGCACAGTTGGCAAGTCCCCGATGCACCTCCACAGCGCAACCCGGGCGCCTCCAAAGTCCACAGTGAGTGTCAGCACGGACGCATCTGCAGTGGTCACACTATTGGGTAGAGATCTTTCTCGCCAAAAGAAAAAAAAAAGGCAGAGTTGGTCCGAGCTTCTGCATATTTGACGATGCCGAATGCGAAAAGAGGAGCGAATCAATACTGCGTATCCGCCGAGTGGCAGACGACCCACGCCACCAACCCCCCTGCACGTTACATTCGCAGCGTGCGGTCTGCAGCCTCATAAAAACATAACTAGAACCAGCCCGCATTTTCGCCCCGGTGGCTGCGTGCGGTGGGATGTGGGTCGGTTGGTGGTTGGAAAAAGGGACAGAAAAGAAAAAAACGGCAAAAAGTGAGGCTGTCGACGCAGAGGCCACGGGAGCAAAAGGACCACTTGTTGGACAAGTCCAGAAATTTCCAGAACAGGATCCACAGTCTCATCTCAATACGAGTGCCGCTGCGTACCGCATTCGTGCAGACGTACGTACGGGTACGAGTGCGGATACAACATTGTAGAACTGTCCATAGCAGAAGCAAAAACAGGTCCATTTTGGGCAGACGTGGAGAACAGATAGGCAAAAAAAAAGTGAAAAAAAGTGAAAAAAAAAAAAAAAATAATAATAATAATAATTAAAAAAAAAAGGAAAAATAAACAGGAAAATAACCCGGTCGGTCCAGATTGCAATACGAGGATGACTCGTCCATCTCTCTGACACCGCAAGCAGTTTTGCCTGTCCGGCCCCTGGGCTGATCTCGGCGCACGGCTTTTGCTGTACCTTGCTCGTTGCGACATGTGCCCTGGACCGGGCATGCACAGACGGGGCAGACACCACAGCCCATGCCTAGGGTCTCTGTCGCATGGCCGCCTTGCCGGGGGCTGTTTCTGCTAAAGAAAAAAAAAAAGGGACAGACAGGGGCGCTATTTGGGCGTAGGCAATGTGACCAGAGCCCTGGAAAAACAGGCGAATCCAAAACAAGTCTGCAGTAGCGGCCAGCCAGTACGAGCACAAAGCATGTAGAGAATCAGGGGGGGGGGGGAGACGACGACTGGGGTGGCGCGTCTTCAGCGTTCCATCGGCGGTCGTGCAGGGAGACACCGCCTAAAGCGACCGCGGTTGAGTGTGTTTGCGTGCGACGGCCGTCGTTATGGAAATCGGCACGGTATAGGGGTAGGGCGACCGAGAGAGCCGAGATGGGTGGCCTAATATTAGATGGGTGGCCTACGAGTACGAGCACAGGCGTGGAGTGGCAAGTGTGGCACCGACCGTCAGCAATTGGCAGCACACCGGGAGCACATGGGAACACTTGGGAAGCACTTGGGAAGCACTTGGGAACACTTGGGAACACTTGGGCAGGTTTGGGGAACGCTTGGGGAACGCTTGGCGGCACTCGGAGGCGAGCGATTCCAAGCGGCTGACGAGTGCATTTTTTTTTTCGGTGCAAAGAGGGGTCCGTCGGACCTCTCGGGATGCCCCAAAAGTGCAAGAAAGAAAAGGACAGAGTGAAAGAGAGAGAGGGCGACAAAATTCACGGCCCCTGTGGCTCTGACAGATCCGACACCACCCATGCCACCATGGCAGGCAAACAGGTGGTCTGGATTGTAGGAGTGGCGGCGATCTGCCCGTCACAGGACCAGAAATAGAACAGGAAACAGCTAGGCCGTTGGTCGCTGCCTGCTGGCTGCGCATCAAAAAAAGGATGGCGTTCTCGATGGCCCTCGCGTGTGTACTCGTAACCGTATCCTGCGCCGCAGCGCTAAAAGAGGAATACGACCACCTGGTGTCTAGGGCGGCGGCTGCCCCTGAACGCATCGAGCCTAGGCTGCGCTGGCGAAAAAGCTGCAGAACTCGCCTTTTCCCCTCATCTTTCTTGCTATAGCGCCTCCCCTCTATAGAGGAGGGACCCCCTCCTCTGTGTCGTCATACGAGCAGCCGTTCCTCCACCTCCAAAACCAAAGCCGTTGCGCACCAGCGTTTTTGCTGCCCATCCCTTTGCCACAGCGCCCCATCGTATTTGCCTTTTTTTTTCCTCTTTTTTTTCTCTTTTTTTTTTCTTTTTCCTTTTCTCCTCTTCTTCTCAGTCTACAAATACGTTTTTTAGTCGTGTTCTTTGTGTCTTTATCGGGACTGGCGCGAAGTGGTGTGTCATAGCGCTCTGCAGCAAGGCGATCAGCGCTCTAAGCCGTCAACGAAAGCTGCTGCTGACGCGCGCTGCACTACTCGCTAGCAGTGCCGAAATACCGACCACCAGCCAATAGGAGCGCAGATCCGTCAGCTCTCCGGTGCGGGCGCTCTGCTCGTAGGCTGCTTTTTCAGGCTTGTCAGTGTCAGGCGAGCCAGACGACGCAGCATATGAAACGTTCTGTCAAGCCGTGCAAGCCTCCCTCCCTTTGCACTTCACAGTACGAGTATTTGTACGAGTACGAGCATTCACCGTGTAGCCTGGCGCCGATTGCAACTCTTATTTGTATTTGTATCGTACCTTGCACTGTGCGTGGGCGATTACTCAAGCCGTAGGCAGCTAGGCAAAATCGGGCAAACGAATCTCGATGGGCACGTCTGCTTCTCGCAGTCTGCTCAGATATGCAAGTGTTGGTTTTTGGCAGCGATGCAGCTATTGCGCGTTCTAGACCCTTTGCTTCAAATCGGGAGGTGATAAGCGAGGCAGCAGGCAGCAGGCAGCAGCAGCAGCAGCAGAATCTGACATTTCTTCCACACGTGAGCCCAGTCAGCCCTCCGCCCCTGCGCCCAGGCAAGGCTCTCTCCATGACGCTTCTGCGCCCGTCAACCTGCGGTTCTGCCGTGGGTTGCCGTGCCCGACAATACGAAAGGCGCATGAGACCAAGATGAGCGCAGCGCTGGGGCGTGTGTCCTTGTCCTGCGTACGATTTGCTCGGGCGGGAAGTGCTCCCTCCCGTGGACATGGAATGGGGAGGGAGCCGCGTGTAAGTGGGCGGCCAGGCACACCCAAGGCGGCCTCTCTCGGGCAGGAACTCTGGCAAAAAAAAAAAAGGATAAGCCAAAACGAGGCTCAGCGCAAAAGGGGTCGCCTGTCTCGGCGGCTCCAGCGAATGAAATGTTGCCAACTGAGCAGCAGCTTTTCTTTTCCCATTGTCATTCCAATATTGGTATATTGGCGACGGCAAGGCGGAAGCTGTTGCTGTTGGGACGGCAAATTTGTCTTGTCTTACTCTCTGGATTTCACAGCATGGGTGTCTTGCGCCAGTATCTGACCGAGGCACAACCATCGCCGTCGCCTCGCCTTGTACCGCTTTGCCGCGGGTCCTGTTGTCCATGTATTGCTTTTCTGCAACAGCAGCGGACGGCGGCTGCTATTTCTGGCGTCTCGGACCTGTTTTGCCACTTGGCCCCATCTTTGAGAGGAACCTCTTTGACATATCAAACGGCGAATGCCGTCCACTCGAGGCTGGGTAGCCTAAACTGGCTGACGACGATCAGCCAATGCCTCTTTGATGTGTTTACTTTCTGTTTCAGGATGTTTCTTTTTTCGCTGCAGGTCATCTACCGGGGGGGGTGCCCGGCTCTCGTATTACATTTACGAGCTCGTAAGATACTCGGACACATTCAACTGCCTCCGAGCAGGGCCGATGGCGAATCCGACGTGCCGGGCAGTCAGGTCCGCATGCCCTGGCAGTGTGGAGTCGCATGCGTAAATATGAGACACACAACAAGGCAGGCTGGCGTGAAGCAAAAGGGGGGGGGGGGGAACAGGGCCAAACGCTGGGCGGCGAGAGCCAAAAGTCAGGGACCGCAGGCCTGAAACACCTCTGAAGAACGCCACTCTAAGATCGCATTCTTGCCGTGGAATGAGGGGAGAGAGAGTGGAGGGAACCATCCGAGACCCAAAATGATGCCGTATTTGGGGGAACGCGGACCACTCGTCAACATGCCTCCCGCTCGTGATTCTTTTGTTCGGGGTCGTCGTCGCATACGTCGCAAACTCTAATTGCGGGCCAATCAAACACGCGGCTGTGCGTTGTTCGTCTCCCCCCCCTCCCCCCCTCCTCCCCTCCCCTGCATTCTGCACATACCAATACGAAGTGTTGACGACAAGAAAGAAAGAAAAAAACAGGTCTGGACTTGCCTTTCCATTCCTCCTGTGTTTCTAGAATGGTTTCCTCTTGGCGATCATTGGCGTGGTCTGCTGGAAAAGGCAGGTGCTTTTTTGTCGTGTTTACTCGTCTACTCGTATCTTACATTACAGATGGAGCAAAGCCCGCAAGAGTATTACTCCCTACCCGGGCTTGGCATCCAACACCCTTTTTGCCTGCTGAGACACCAATAACGCAGCGGCATCATCCGTCAGCTCTCTGCTAGGACCAAAAGGAGGAGAGGAAGGGTCAATAGCATAGGAATAGGGGGATAGGTAGTCTACGGAACATGCCATGACGCTGCAGCCTGTCTCGGACACGCTTGAACGGCTGTTTCTGTGCACGGATACCGGTAGAGCTGGCAATATTGGCAGCGATATTGGACGGAGACAGCCGCTAGACACGGTGATTAGGCTACGTGCCATGTGCTGGTCTTGGTATTGTTGTTGTTGCCGTCATTGTTGTTGTTACATAGTGCTGGTGGTGCTGGTGGTGCTGGTGGTGCTGTCTTACTACGTAATTGGCGTTGACTTTTATTAGCCAAAACGCCCGTGTTCATGGACATCTGCCGTGCTAACCCCCTGGGTCGCATGGAACGCGAGGAGAAGAGGACAATGGAGGCTTCCGTCTAGCCTATCAGTCGGCCGGCACCGACGGGCCTGGTGAGATCTGTGATGTTGTGACGCTCGAGAGCCGAGTCACGCAGGGAAGGGGGGGTCAATGCAAGAGAGGCGCTGCCATCCATCGGGATGCAACTTGGAATGCAACTTGCCATGCGACGTGCAATGGCGCCTGAGAGCAGGTGACGGGAAGAGACTTTAGGAGGGGGGGGGAAGTGGTTGCGTCTGCTGCTGGCCTATGGCAGACGTCTGCGAACGCGATAAGGATGCAGAGGGTGTGCGCCATCGTGGGTTGGACCCTGCGGCAAGGCTGCCCAATCGCCAGACAAATCAGCAGATGGGTCAGGCCAGCAAAAAAAGCGGGTGTGCTACTGAACAGGAACGAGTACGAGTTACGAGGGGGGGGGGAGGGGGGGCGCGAGATATGCCTGGGAGACATTCAGCTGCGCGTAAGACGTCGTTCCATCGGAGCGGTGCTCTGGGAGGGAGGGCACCAGGGAAGACGGGCATCCCAAGGCGACATGAAACGGCAACCGTGAAGCAGGCTCACCACCTGCTACCCATAAACGAACGACGACAACGTGCCCCTCTTCTCGATCAGCCGTCGATCCTGCCGCGGACGAGAATACTAGCATACTAGCATTCATCATTTGTTGCTGTATTGGACTGGCTCCTTCTTCCCGGAAGCTGGCTCTCGCATGGACCCTCTGAGCCCTGAGCTGTCGTGCATTGGGGGTCATGCTATTTTCGGGACAAGACGGAGCCCCGGCGACGGGCTGAATTGTCTATTGTCTAGCACGGCACCGGAATGGCATGGCGCAGCACCGGCAGAACAGAAAGCGACCTAGCCAGCCATGTGTGTGTGTGTGTGTGTGCTGGCCAGTGGCCGAAGTCTATGCACGCGGGCTGTTGGCCTTCCTGCAGGAAGAAAGCCCACTAGCAGGCTAGCAAGCGAGAGAGAGAGAGAGAAAGCTCCGTCGTGTCTCGTCGTCTGCTGGAGGGACCCCACAATACGGTAGACTGTGATCACCAGATGCGAGATGCAATCGAAGGGAGCTAATCAGAGCTTGGACCTCTCTCTGTCTCTCTCTCTCTCTCTTTTCCTGTTCTTCCCCTCCCTTGCCAGCCCAGGCGCCCCCCCCCCCCCCCTCTTCTTTCCCCCTCACGTCCACAAGCGCCCGTGCTTGGGTTAACGCCCTTTCAGCCGTACGGGTAGCCCCTGTTTTCGAGAACCTGCTCAACTCGTAGCACGTATTGCTTAGTCCTTAGTCCCGTCAGCGTCTCGGCTGGCGGCTTGATCGAACAAAGAGGAGATCGGTGAGCATGCGGGACTACGAGAGTAGCCTCGGACTGCTCGTCCTCGTTGCCGTGTGCGAGTGTACATAGCGTACTCGTGCTCGTATGGCGTACTCTCTCTGGCAGGCAGGTTAATCACAAAGAATGCCCGTTTTGCCTCCCATCCCTTGCATCCCTGGATTCTCGTCTCCTAGATTCCTCTCGTAGATTCTTCTCCTAGATTCCTCCTCTCCCCTAGGGATGCCCCCCTCCTTAATTCCTCAATTTCTTCAGCACGGGACCCTCTCTGACTGGATTGCCAGGCCAGGCCAGGCCCGGCCATGGACGATCTGCTCGCCTGTCTCGTCTCTCTTACACAACAGCGCCACCCGGTCGACTGACGGGCTCTGTTGGTTCCTGCTTTTCCGCTCAGGTGTAGCGTCAGGTGTAAATATGTAAGCTCCTGGGCTCTACGAGTAATAGGCGCTGGCTCCTGGGTGTTGGCTCTTGCATGTCGTTTCACCTGCCTCGTGGGAATTGGTTTGCCACGGCCGCCGATCAGAGACCCGTCTTAGTGCGCTATTGGGGGTACGCCTTCCCAATCAGAAGGACGTGGTGCTGTGTGACGGAGAACGCCGCGTGGAGCATGTTGGTTGGGGGGGGATGGAAGGCCAGTGCAGGATGGCGAGACGGACAGACGAGCGATCTCCGATGTCTCCAGGAGCGGACTGTGTAGACTGTCGACCGTGTCGACTGTAGACTGTGGAGACCCGTGACACAAGCCACACACCTGTCTGGCCACGGCTGCTGTGGCTGTCCAGACGGTGATCCCTCTCCCTTGCCTCTTGCTTTCTGTAAGCGCCCACGAGATGGCAGCATCGCACCGCAGCTGCCGGGGGGGTGTGTCGACAGGTCGCGACGGAAGATTGTCCACTCGTGCTGACAGAGGTCCATGGGCAGATGTCGTGTCAAGCGTCACATCAGCAAGCGTCTCGTGTCTCTGTCTCCCTTTTTTCAAACGTTGATTACACTGTCAAGACAGTCTGCCCTCGGAACACCAAGATGCAGAGGAAACGAGGAACCTCCGCTTCGACGGTGCCGAGGCCGCCGTGGTTGGGAACCATGGGCAGTCCGGCCAGGTCGTCGTCTGTGTCTCTGTGTCTCCGTGTGCCTGTGCCTTGCCGGACATCCCTCTGCATCGTGAGACTCTGCAATACAAGACAAGCAGCACAGCTCATGGAGCGGTGCCTTGGTGCTGAGCAGTAATAATATGCGCACGGAAATACGGGAATGGCAGGCAGCTCCAGAGCTGGCCAGCCCAGACAACCATCGCCACGGCTTCTCACACTGGGACGCCTCTCTTTTCTTGTCTGCTACGTAGGACGGCGGCGTGCCCGGTGAAACTTTCAGGGGCGGTAACGACCGAAGCTCGCTCTGTCTCTCCTGCCGATGTCTGCTGTGCGAGAACGCACGAGCAATGCCTTTCTGCTTGTGTCTGCCTAACGCCACCACGGGCGAGGCTTCTTCGTTGCTTTGCTGCCGGCTGCGTGCATGTCCTTGCCGGTCAGGACGAAAAGTACTGCATACAGGGTCGCCACACCGCTCTTCTCGTCTTTTCCCTTCCCCCAGACGCCTTGTCCTGACACCGCATCCGAGAATGGGCGGGTCTCGACTTCCGAGCTCGGTGAGGGATGTGAAGCTGTCAGGTATGACCAGAATCAAACAAAATGTACCGTGTAATAGCTACAGCTGCGGCGAGTTCTGTCCGGAAAGTATCTACACGGTTGTCGCATCTGGTGGCACTCGTGCTGCCAGAAATGATAGAATTCTTTTGAGGGACATCTACAAACCGGAATCTCTGACCGGTCCACCGCAACCTCTGGCAAATACGAGCAGTCCACGCCTTGAACGGCCCCGTCAGCCGAGCAAGATTGCATGGCCTCTTGTGCTTTTCGCGGTGGACGAGAGCGAGAACACAAAAATGTGCGGCATTAAATCAAACAGAGGTTCTGGGCTTCCATTGGAAGTGGCTGGTCGACAAGGCCAGTGCTGCATGCTGCAGACCGTCACGGCACACAAAGTGGACGGTGAGCGATTGGGCGCGATTTGGTTGACCACAAAAATCCCAGATCCTTGCAGACAGCAAAGTGCAAATTACCCGGCAGCCCATTGAAAAAAAAAAAAACCTCATGGGACCACAGCAAGTCGCTGCTCTGTCGGATGGGGGGAGCAATACTCCGTCATAGAGTCCAACAGATGTGAAGCGAGTACTGGGTCGTCCGTCGAGGACCATGGCATCCAAGCAGGCATCATTGCAGGGGGCCAGCCACCAACTGCATCATGGAGTGATGACTCCTCCATGTGCAAAAGACTCATATCATGAGGTTCATGCGTGAGATGAATATTGATCCTGATAGCTTCTGCTTGGCTTTGCACACCCCCTGCTTGACCGGGTCGAGAAGGATGCTCACGCTCTGAGAATCCTTCACAAGCAATGTGCATGTGCATGTACATTGCCGGAGACGTTCGGTTTTGTGACTCGGAAGCGCGCGGTTCTACAACGACGAGCGTTGCCATGAGGAGTGACTGTTGTGACTGTTGGGCGTTGGCCACCGGAGGGGAGGGGTGTGTCACCCCGGCTGTTCTTGTCTGGCCATCCAGGCCCTATGGCCCATGGTAGGACTCCTACCGTCCCGGGCATGGGAATATGGGAATATGGGAATACGATGCATGATGACTGAGATGGACGGTCTCAAAAAACACGGCCGCTCTTTGGAATATTGGACAGGAATGAATTCTCTCGTCGGACACGCGTCTGCCTTGCCTGAGGGACAGGAAAACTGACAGCTCACGCAACATGTACAACCCGGTACGACCAGGAGAGAGAGAGAGAGAATTAAAGAGGTGGCGTGCGAAAATAGAAGCAAATAGGTCCAATGGATGTGGTCCAAAAAATATCCAAAAAAATGAAGTATTTCCATCATGCATGTTGCAGAAAATCGTCACGAGCCGCTGTCGACCAGGCTGCCTGGTTTCGGTGCAAGACGCCACCTCTCCCCCCTGCATTCTGCATTCTGCATTCTGCATGGCCGCTCTTTCCCCAGCCAGCCCCGTGAAATCCACAAACTGCGACTGTTCTGGTATACGTTTCTGTCACATTGTGCTGCTGACGAGACAGCTCCCCCCCTTGGGCGTACGACGCCGCACCCGAGTCGGCTCGACGATAGGCTCGCCGTCCATCTTGGGGAGAAAGGCACACTGCCTATCCTGCACAAGACCAGTCACATGGGACGACGACAAGCCTGTGATCCTGGGCGAGCACATAAAAACTGGGCGGCTAGAAATCAAAGGGGGGGGCGGGAGGGACCACCTTTTGCTGACCCGGGAGGTTGGCCAGCTTTCGAGACCACTCACACAGTATCAGTTCTCGTTGTCACAGCTCCGCTGCCACAGCTCCGGAAAGCGCAGGCAAGGCAAAAAGTCCTATGGGGGCGGCCGCAGCCCAGGACTTTTCGCTTCCGAGAACAGTCCGCTGGGAACCCGCACCCCCCTCCTTGCAGACAAGAAAAAAACATGGTTGCAGGCGCTTACACGGACAGCATGGCGCAATCCCGATCTGCCCATGTGCATGTCAACGAGTGATTGGACGTCTACTATGTATGTTATATGTTGTATGTACGGGGTGGTCTAGACGTGTACGGATATGATGGCCTAAACATGTACAGGCGGGCGGCGACTCCCGTAAAAGAAAAAGAGGGAAACTTCCAGCAACAGCTGCATTGCTACTGTGTGCATTACCGCACCGGCCGCTGTGTGAAGAACGGGTGCTTGAGGGCGTCGCTGGGGAGGATGCGCTTGTCAGGGTTCAGGCTGAGACAGCGGTCGAGGAGGTCGTAGAACTGGTTGAGGTCCCTGGTCTCGGCGTCGTCCATGCCGACGGACGCCGCCAGGAGGCGTGTGCGCAGGTCGCGCGTGGTCTTGATGACGGGCAGGATCTTGACCGTGGTCTGAGAGAAGAGAAACCAGGGTGTCAGCAGAGCAGCTAAATCAATTCGACTCGGCATGCAGGAGCAGTCCCGAGCCACACTGGGGGTTTCGTTAAGCGCCGGGCAGGGGCCGCATGCGGTCTGTGGATATTTTGGGATGCAGGGATTATGCGAGACCCAGCGGCTGGCAAAAAAAAGCGGTCCACCACTTGGGGACCACTCGAAGAAGCAGTCGTGGGGTCCAGTGTAAGAAATTGACGCAACATTGGGGGCAAGCTGATATGTGAATGGCAAAAATAGAACACCCAGCAGACAAAAATGAAGATAAAAATGAAGATAAAAATGAAGACAAAAATGAAGATGAAAATAAAAAAAAGGTGAAAAAAAATAAAAAAATAAAAAAAACCCACCTTGGCTTGGAACTTGTCGTGCTCGTGGCTCAGGAAGCCGCCCTTGTCGTCAAAGTGCATGGGCCACAGCTCGCCGCGGCGGTAGAGCTTGGGACTGATCTTGCCGCGGATTTCCATGATGGCCTTGAGCATCTGGTTGTTGCTCTCGCCGGTGAACAAAATCTTGCCCGTGTAGAGCTCGTAGAGGGTGCAGCCAATGGACCACATGTCGATGGCGGCGTCATAGGGCATGCCGAGGATGATCTCGGGGGCGCGGTAGAAGCGGCTGACGAGGTAGGGGGTGATCTCCATGTGGGCGGTGGCGGCGTCGGAGCGGTCGATGGCGGTGCCCAGGTCGCAGATCTTGAGGGTGCTGCGCGAGTCGTTGACGAGAATGTTGTCGGGCTTGAGGTCGGCGTGGATGATGCTGCAGCGGCGCATGTGGGCCAGCGCCACAAAGATCTGGTAGGCGTAGACGCGCACGCCGTGCAGGTTGATGCCGACGTTGTTGCCAAACTTTTTGAGCACCTCGCGCAGGTTCATCGACAGGTTCTCAAAGGCCATGCAGAGGTGGCCGCGGAAGTCAAACGCCCGCTCGAACCGCACAATGTGCTTCTTGTTGTCCGCGTCCGCCGCGTTGAGCTTCTGCAGAATGGCAATCTCCGTGTAGCCGCCCTTGCGCAGCGCGTCGTTGTTGCGCATAATCTTGATGGCTACCAGCGCCTTGTCTGCGCTCGCAATGTCCCACGCCCGCGCCACCCCCGAGAACATGCCCTTGCCCAGCGTCGCCTGGATCTGGTACCGCCCGTCCAGCACCTCGCCGCGGCGGATCTTGTAGTAGCCCTGGGGGTCGTCGCCCTCCAGGATGCCGCCGCCGTTGGTCGCCACCGTCGTCGGGAGCGTCGCACTGCCGCCTGCCGCTCCCGCTGCCGCTGCTTCGGCCTTGCCGGCAGCCGCTTCGGCGGCTGCCTTGGGGGCCTCGTACTTTTTCTCGACAAAGTCCTCGGCAAACATGTCGTCGTCGTCGTTGTCGTTGTCGTTGTCATCGTCGTTGTCGTTGCCGTCGTCATCGTTGTTCTTGCCATCGTCATCGTCGTCGACAGCGTTGTCAGCAGCCTGCTTGGCGGCTTCGGCGGCGGCCTCGCTCTTCCGGAACTGTTGCCGTTCCGCATCTGCGCCTGCCGTCAGAGACTCACGCCGCTCGGCCCCGTGCAGCCCGGCGACCGTGCCGCCGTGGCGCAGCTCCTCGCGACGCTCATCCTCCTCCATGTCGCGCGTGGGGTCGTAGTCGGCGGCCGAGGGCCCGTCTTCGTTGGACGTGTCGTTCGTGTCGTCTGCTGCGGCAGTCACGCCGCCTGCATTGTGCTTGCCCAGCGCGTTCATAAAGTCTTGATCGTCTGCAAAGTCCAGCCCGTCCGCCCCCTCCTGGTCCGAGGCGGAGGCGGCTGCGGTGGCTGTCGCAGGACTGGCAGGAGAGGCTGTCGCCGTGGCTGTGGCGGCACCAACAATCCCACCGTCAGTACGAGAGAGAGAGAGAGAGAGAGAGAGCCTGTACACGAGAACGGACATGGGCACTCACCTGGACCAGGCGTGTTGTCGCCCGTCTTCTTTTGCGTGTTGACCTGTGCTTTAGACTCGACGGCCGCCGGCACGGCCGCCTTGTCAGCTTGAACGGATGGGGCGAGCATGGGAGTAGAAGCACGAGACTTTCTCAGGATTTCCTCTCGGCGCTGTCGGCGGCGTCGGATCTCAGCCTCTTCGTCGACGGGCTTCTGCTCTACCCAGTCCTCTTGAGGCAGCGGCGGCAGGCCGCCAGCAGATTTCCTGCGGCGAGTGTTAGCGCACAAGACAAAAGGGGAAAAAAAAAGGGACCAGAGGCGTTGCCGTACTCTCCTGGGCGGCCCGAGCCATTGCGGCTGGCCGGGTCGACTAAGGCTCCCCTGGCAAGTTTAGCAACACCATCTCCAGCAATGTCTGCCGCGTTGGCTCCAAACCCTGGCTGTCGACGGCCGGCGTAGTCGACCGGATGCTCTCCGTTTGTGTGCTGGCTGAAGCGGTGGGCGAGGTCCTGGTCGCGGCCACGGCCGCGGTCGCGGTCGCGGTCACGGTCTCGGTCCCAGTCGCGGTCACGGTCTCGATCCCAGTCTCGATCTCGGTCGTGATTACGGTAGTGGTCCCGTCGGTCGCGGCCGTTCCATGCCCGGGCGTCGTTGCCGCGGGGCGAGGCCGGAGGGGGTGACCGGCTGTGAGTGCGCGGCCGCTTGCTCGTCGTGTTTCGGCTGTCAACATCGTCGTAGCGGAGGTCTCCTCTGCGACGCCTCTGCCAGTCTCCTCTGGCGTCGCGGCCGTCGCGGCCGTCGCGGCCGTCTCTGTCGTCGTTGTCGTCGTATCGTCGCTCGCGCCGGCGGTCGTTGCCACCGCCGCGTGGTCCGTCCCGGTCTCGGCGGCGATCTCGCGGCCCGTCGTCGTATCGGCCTGGGTACCGTCGCCCATCAGGGCTGCCGCCACCACCGCTACCACCGCCGCCGCCGCCGCCACCAGTACCACCACCACCGCTGCCGCGTCGGTCGCCGCCTCGTCGTCCGCCGGGCGGCGCGTCCCAGTCGTCTCGCTGCCGTTTCAGACCGCGTGGCGACACATTGCGGTGGCCATACCCGGAGGAGGAGGCGCGGTCGGGAGACCGCGACGATCTACCTCGATAGTTTCTGTCGCGGCGGTCAACACTGAAACCGTCAACGTCATCGGGCAGAGCGGCGGCTGCCGAAGCAGCAACAGCACTTGTCTGTGTCTTGGAATATTCAGCACCATGTCCTTCGACAATCTCGCCTTCGTCGGCGCTCGATCGGGGCGAGGCCATGGCCGGGTCTCTTGTCGGAGGCCTTGTCGGGGCTGTGTGGGTCTTGAATGTGTTTTCTTCTTTTTTCTCTCTTTTTCTTCTTTCCAGAGCAGGACGTCCGCAAATCGCTGTGATATCGAAGGGAGGGGGGTGCAAGACACGCCAAGGCGCCGAGGAAAGGTTTTGTCAAGCGTCAGCCAACAACAGTCTTTTTTTTTCTTCTGCCACCACCGGACACCACGTCTTTCTCCACCGGCAGGGAAATCAAGAGCCGAACCGGAACAATCCTCTGGGTTTATCCCAGAGACTCAGGACATTGAGCGTTTCTTAGGAGGTCGTGCGTTGACCAGCTAGTCGGCGGTCAAGGGTGCGGAATCAGCAGGTTGCCAACAGCATTCGCTTGGTTGGGACGGTCGGACAATCACAAAAAATGGCGTCGTGGTGTCTGACTAAATGGCCAAAGTCGTTGGCGGCCTGGCCGCCAACACACGTGATTCGCCCGATACGGTTGGATTATTCATCCGCCCGTATCGCAGTTTGGCGGGGCACGTTTTTCGTTTTTCTCCGGCTTTGGCTGTGCAAATCACGTCGGGGCAGACAGACCACCGCATCACGGCAAGACTCTACGTCAAAGCAGGAAATAAATCCGAGCTCATATCCAACAAGAAAAATGGGTGGCCAAAATCGTGAAGGTGAGCATCTCCTCTGTCCTCTTGTGTGCGCCAAATGATACCAGACTGGCTGATGCGTTTCTTCCCCTCTTGCAGGCGGCAAGGTGAAGCCGCTCAAGCACGCCAAGACAGCCAAGAAGGAGCTTGACGACGACGACAAGGCTTTCCTCGAGAAGAAGCGCGCTGGTGAGTCAACTCGCTCTGCTGGGTACATTGTTGCCCGACCATCCCCCGTCTTGTGCTAACACTGCGCGAACAGAGGAGAAGGCTCGCAAGGAGATGGCTGAGAAGACCAAGGGCAAGAAGGGCCCTCTGAACACCGGTTCGCAGGGCATCAAGAAGAGCGGCAAGAAATGAGACGACAGCAAGAATGTGTGCGCCTTTGCGCTGGCTGCATCGTGACCGAGCCCTCGAGATTCGTCTACGCAATGTTCCCGGGGACCTGACACGATACCCTCCTCACCTCCTCTCCTCCCAGCTGCGCGAGCGCTTCTCTGTCCTTGCCGAACCCCAGGATCTGCTGCTTTGATGAGCATGGGGTGGCATACTAAATGATGCTCGTCCGTCGAGGGCGCCGAGCGGGCTGAGATTTCCATTATTGTGGGCTGCTATTTTGGGGGGGTTCGTTGGCGCTGTGTCGTAGGATTGCCTTTTTTTGTGTGCAGATATGAATGCAAGTCCTTTTTGAAGGAAACGGTGCTCTGAAAGAAGCGCCCCAGCAGACCACAGCCGCACAGCTGTGCAGCTGTGATGCGCTGATTCTGCGCTGATCTTGCTGTCGACGACGCAAAACGTTCACATGCTTTTTCCGTTCTAGGGGATGTGATCGCGAATTTACCCACTAAAATTTACTGAGCATGGCGGCTGCTGCCGAGGAAGCCGCTGGCGCCACCCCCAACAAAACCGACAAGAAAAAAGCGTTGACAGGTGTGGGTTTCGTCGCCCAACGTATGGGTGTAAGTAATACTCGTACGAGCAAGACACGATCGTTTTGCTGCTGCTTCGAACTCTGGTATAAGGCTGCATGCATGTAGATCGATCGATCTGTTTGTGTCCTTAATTCCCTGGTTCCCCTGGTTCCCCTGGTTCCCCTGATTCCTCTGTCTTCCTCCGCTTGCCGGCCGCCTCTTCTCTCGCTTGCATACATACACAGCTGCTTTGTCCGGCTGTTTCTGTCCACCACCACCACCTCCTCCTTCCATATTCCACTTACACGGCACACAACCGGTCATGACGGTCCGCAGACGGACCCAGGCGGCTGGCCCGGCTCCAGCAGATGATGGGGCTTCAGCAGCTCAGCCCCTGAAGACGGTAGAGCCCCTGAAGACAGCAGAAGGCGAGAAGCACCACCACCATCGCCTCCTCCACTGGGACGACCTCCCCGCCTGGCGGCGCGACAACGTCTTCATCCGGGGCGGCTACCGCCCCACGTCCAACAGCTACTTTGCCTCGCTGGCCAGCGTCGCCGCCGTCCACAACGAGTCGGTCAACATCTGGACGCATCTCGGCGGCGCCGTCGTGGCCTCGGTGCTGCTGGCGTCGCTGTACGTCGAGCGGGCGCCGCTGCAGGCAGGGCTGCGCACGCTGCTGCTGAGGCCGCTGGTGGACGGGCCGCTCTGGGCGTCGCTGGCAGCCGCGGCCGAGCATGCCTCTGCGTCCTCGTTGTCGGCTTCTTCGTCGTCCCCGTCCACGCTCGTCCTCTCGTGCTTTGCCGCCGGCGCCGTCGCCTGCCTCGGCATGAGTGCCACCTACCACGCCCTCACCAACCACAGCCCCGCCGTCGCGCGCTGGGGCAACAAGCTCGACTACTCGGGCATCGTCTTCCTCATCGTCGGCAGCTACGTGCCCACGCTCTACTACGGCTTCTTCTGCCACCCGCAGTGGCTCACAGTGTACATGTGTCTGGTGCGTGTCCCAGGCCGCGCCCCTCCTCCTCCTCCTCCCCCCCACATCTTGCTAACACAGCCAGATCGTCGTCCTGGGTCTCGGCTGTCTGACCGTCTCCTGGTTCGACTACTTCCGCACCCCCCACTGGCGGCCCTACCGTGCCCTGCTCTTTGTTGGCCTCGGCGCGTCCGGCGTCGTGCCCATCGTCCACGACCTCTTCCTGCTCGAGAAGGTCGGCGCCGGCAGCGACGATTCCCTCGCGGCACGCTATCACCGCCTCGACGCGCGCATCGGCCTCAGCTGGGTCCTGTTGCAGGGCGGCCTCTACATCTTTGGCGCCTTCCTCTACGCAGTAAGCGCTCCTTTTTATTTTCAAAACACACTGCAAAATATCAGCGCTGACCGTCACAGGTCCGCTGGCCCGAGCGGTGGCGTCCTGGCCACTTTGATATTTGGGGCAGCTCTCACCAAATCTTCCATGTGTTCGTGCTGCTGGCTGCCGCCGCCCACCTTCGCGGCGTCGTCCAGGCCTACGCCTTCCACCACACCGTCATGGCGGGCCAGTGCGCCACGCCGCCCATGCCATAAATGCATATACAAAAATGAAAGTAGATCTGAATATTACATAGACAAAGGAAAATTCCCTTGGCCGTTATATGTATGCGTTCATATTGTGTCATCACGTCCCTCTTGTCCAGACCCCCCCTCCAGTCTATGTCTAAAATCAGCTGGGCTTCGCGGTGTGCTTGGCCGTATATGATGTGGGGAACGGCAACACCGCAACCACCTCCAATGCATGCCTATGAAACTAGAAACAGAAACACGGCGGACCAGCTGGCAACCAGTGCAAACTCCCAGGCCCACCTTTAGAAATTAGATAGTGGTATATAATGAACTTTCTTGAATGGCAAGGCAGTGCAGGCAATCATCTCCGCCACATCTCCCGCCTCAAACTGTGTCGCCTTCTCGCAACCGGCAGGGGCGCAGCCGGGTCGCCGCCGGGCGCCTAGCTCGGTGGCGGTCTACCCCGTTCGTTGCTGCCGCTGCGGTCATTGCTCCAGATGTGGCTGGTGGCTCGTCTCGCGGCGCGTCCTCGAAAGTAGTCGTAGTTTGTTGGGTCTTGGTCCAGGTCTTGGTCTTCCTGCGGTAGGTTGCCATACCCGCGTGGTCCGCCGCCATACATACCCGGCGCACGAACAGCGCTTCCTGGACGCTCCACGGTCCAGTCGCTTGAGCTGTTTCTGCCAGGACCACTTGCGGACCGGCTAGCTCTCTGAGGACTTGGCGAGCCCCTGCTTTGCACGAACGGTCTCACCGCAGGAGCGGCTACAGGCATTGCCGCCGCGTTGGACACAAGATTTGTGGCACTGTCGTTTCCTGCACCGGCGCTGTACATCGGGGTTCGGGATCGTGACATATCAATGGCAGGACCCAGGACGAGATTGCCGCCAGGAGAGGTAGAGCGCGCACCTCTGTATGAACCTGGAGACTGCGTCCGGACCGGACTGCTGACGTAGTCTGATACAACCGGTGGGCTAGACACGCCCGGGTTGTTGTATCCAGGGGCATAGACGGTCCCAGAGTCGGCGCCACCCAAGCCAGTCGGCGTGGAAAACTGTCGATGACCCGTCATGCCACCAAGTGGTGTGCCTGGCCTCGAGTCTGACCCCATCATGCTCATGCTGCCGGGAGTCCCCGGCCGTACGAGATCTCTTGGGGTTCCAAAGATCTCACCGCCTCCATGCTCGTCGGCAAACTCGTCTCGGTTCTTGTAGTATGCGAAATCCAGTCTCGACTCCGGCACCACCTCAAAGCCAGGCATCGTCATGCTAGCAGCATCACTTGAAGCGGCCTTGCCAGGGCGCTTCGAGTTCATCGGATCGAGGACATAAGAGTCCGAATAGCCAGACACAGACATAGTATCGCCACTGCCAGCCTCGCGGCCTGCCGTCAAACGTCCCGAGTACACGCTGGCAAGAATATTCTGCGCTCTGGCATGCACCATCGGCGTGATAAGAGGTTTGTAGAGTGCAGGATGGCCGAATCGACTTGCCAGTCGATCGGTGCGCAAGTTTTCCTTGCTGGCGATATCCAGGCCGGCTTCCGGATTCGCCATGACGTTGCGTGTTGTGTAGTAGTGCATCTTGTCGTCATATGCCCGGGAGCAATAATACTTGAACGCGATCATGAGGAAAGGCAGTGGGGCGACGACGTAGGCCTGGATATGGTTGCCGAGGCCGCGAACGAAAACGATGAGGAAAGCGACGAGGTCTGCAAGGATGGTACCGAAAACAAAGCGGTTCAGAAGCACTTGCCAGAACATGCCACCCGACTCGTTCTTTGTCACAAAAACGTACAAGATCATATACTTGCGCAGGACGACGTCGATGGCAAAGTAGATGGCGGCGGCGGGAAGGACCAGTGGCTGGATGCCAGCAAAGCACAGAGCGACCGTCGAGTAGAACAAGAAATAGTTGTAGTAGCTCGCGTAGTCAAAGGATGGAGGTGCCGTGAGCTCGATCATCTCGCGAGGCGTGGGGCTCGAAAACTTGCGCATGATGAAGCCATAGAATAGCGGCCAGAGCTGAGCAAGATCGACAGCAACGCCCAGCTGACGCTGCAGCAGCCACGTAATCCAGAAGGGTGAGATGGTGCACAGAGCCGTCAAGACCGTGTCACCGAGCTTCTCCTCCACTATAGCCTTCCAGCCGTCTGTGCCGCTGTTTGTCTGTTTCACCACGGCTGCGATGAAGGACCAGACAGCACCAAAGAGAGAGAAAATGACCAGGTTGTTGAAAACAAAAAAGGAGTAGAGCTTTGCCATGACATGACGCTCGCGGCCTGTCTTCGTTTGGTCGCCGGACTGAATTGACAATCGGCGGAACACGATAGGGAGCAGCAAATAGACAGCAGAGGTCAATGCAGGTGATGCCACACCCTGAACAATCTGCCAGAACATGGTATTTGTCTCGAGCTGGGTCTGGAAAGCAGGCCACAGCCGCCCAAGGTTGCTGAGATTGACAAGGAAGATAGCAATCATGGCGTTGGGAGCGACCCAGGCCAAGGTCAGCAGCGCAATCCAAAGATTGTTGATAAAACGACGACGGGATCGGGAGGCCGCGCTCAGGGGCATGTTGTCCCAGATGATGTCGTTGGGTCTGGTGGCTAGTCGGATGGTCGCACCGTGTGGCTTCTTCTTCCGTGCGGCATAAGCAATTGAGTGTGCCTCGCTGATATCCGAGTACGAGGCAAAGCCGTACGACATGGTGACCCGCTTGTCGACACTTTGGCGCACTTCCTTGATCTCCAGCTCGAGCTCCTTGATGCGCTGCGTGAGGTACTCGATCGCATCGACCTTCTTGCCCCGCGGATACGTGCCGTATGAGCGGTCCTTCCTTGATGGGTAGCACATCGGTCGCGACGGAGGCAGATTCTTGGGGTCCTTGAGATACTTGGCCAGGACCTTTTCTAGCGAGCGAACAGTCATCTCATGCTCCTTGATGAGCTGCGGGAGGATCTTGACGTCGCGAGCAATGGCGGTACGGGAGAATGACGAATTGGGCGCAATCTCGTCAATGATTCGAGCGATGCCCTCATCCGAGCCGAACTTCTTGGGTATGTCATACATCTGAGCTGCTAGTTAGCAAGAAGGCTTCTCGCGGGATCATCTGCGCGGCCAGGACAACGCACCATAAGAGTGCGAGAGTGAAGGCTCATTTGGTATTCGTCACTCTCGAAATACTGCCTCCGCAGCCGTAGAATTTTTCTAGAGTTCCACCACAGGAAGAAGCAGACCACCAGGTTGAAGAGCCAAGCCAGGACAACTTGCACCCACTGATTTGTACCCCAGACGTTTGACGGACCCAACATGTTCAGCCAAGTTTCGGTGCTCCCGGTTACACTCTTAGTGTAATTGACTGGGATGAGGATGGCGCAGCCAAAGACGGCAAGAATGAGGAAAATGTTGCGGCACATGACCGTAAAGCGCATGAACAGAGCAGCATCCAGGCCGACTAAGCGAATGAGGTCTTGTTCATTAGTCGACCACAATGGCCCAATCCAGGCCAAGATGCCCTTGCCCAGCGGCGGCGGGGTGTGTCGTTCGTCGGCATGTTTTAACTTGGGGGCGTAAACCACAGTGTGAAATGGGCGGACGAAAGAGAAGAGGAGAGCAACGCCTGCACAGATGCCGAACGAGGTGCCGATCGAGGCCCAGATGGAACCGATTTGGAGCTGTCCGGGTCAGCTTGGGTGCTTTGAGAGTGACGAAGCAAAAACGGGGATTTGAGATAACATACCTGGCTACTAAACGGGTTCTCCAGCAGCTGTAGAAGCTCGTCGGCACCGGATACGACCGTTGATGTTGATGTTGCCGAAGACTCGGTATCATCCGAGTCTCTGGCCAGGACGAGCGCAATGGTCTTGGTGACTGCATCCATGACAGGCTACTTGTTTCTCGCGGCGGACAGACCTGAAACGTGACACCAGGGCGGAAAACGGAGTCGGGCAAGTGTTTTGTGTTTCGTCTGACTCCCTCCCACAGGGACGGGTCGACCAGCACCGGCAAATATGGGGCGGATAGAAAGGCTCGCAGGATATAGCTGTCGAGATGGGCTTGCCTCCCTTGGCCAACCAATACCAGCAAGTCGAGCTCTAAGGTGGCGGTGACGAGAAAATAAAGAAAAAGTTCGATCGGGGATACGACGAGGGTAGATCGATATCAGGCCGATGCGTTGATGTCGAATCGGGAGTACAAGCGGGCGTATACTCTTGTCGTTTAGCCAAAGCTGTCGTCGTATGAAGCTCTCGTAACGAAAGGAACCCTCTACCAAAGACGGGACGGCCAGCACCTCTTGTCTTGTTCCTTTCTTCCCAGATCGCACAGGTTTTTTGGTCGGAGCGATAGCACGGCCGGACGAGGAGAAGAATGAAAGTTCTTGTGTTTCCCGAGAAAGGAACAACGCGACGATGGTCTCGAGATAGCTGGCGTCAGGTACCCGCAGCTTCCGTACGTATCCGCACGCTGCTGATGGGGTTATCTGAGGAGAGATTGTCGAGAAAACGCGACCGGCGAGGAGGAAATCGATAAAGAGAGAACACGCTGAGGATCGGTCGAACGCTGGGCCGGGGAGGAGAAAAAAAAAGAAAGAAATGGAAAAGTAAGAAAGTCGAACAGAACAATAAACAAAGAAATGCAAGAAGTGAAAAAAAGAGAGGCACCAACGGCAAGTTTAGAGAACGACAGGATAAAGAAAGTAAAAGGCCAATGCAACGTTGGAATGAAGGACAGGATACCGAAGGGAAGAAGGAAAAAAAGCAGTCGTGTGCAATACGGAATCTGTGAGACTAAGCGTGGAGATCGATGCAGGGGTGGGGGGAAAAAGACGATAAAGGGATGGTAACAGCAACTGCCAGTGGTGGCCTAGACTGGGCTGGTGGATGCCACACGTCCTAACAAGGGGTGGCCTATCGTCATCGTCTCGAAAGTCTTAGCACGGGGGGCACAGGCGTCACGGTTCGCTCATTCCTGCTCTGCCCGCAATCCTTGTTACTTCTCCTTTAGGACCCTGCACGCGTACTTGTTATCTTTCGCCGTGCCTTCTCTTTGTCGGGGTATTAACTAACTCCTCCTTCTGTACCCCCTAGTTCAGGACTGCTAACAGGGAAGGTTGTTGGGCATAGTAAGATACAAACTCGTACTCGTACTGCTCTGAGGGGCGTCGCATTCTTTAAGATGTCTGTACCAATCAGGCGGTCCCGACCTCATCCCACCCACGGCGTTCTCGTATTCAGCAGGTGGATAAGCCAAACTACGCTAAAAGCAGCAAAGAGGACCGCAACAGGAGGTGAAACTTCTATTTTTGTTGCCCGCTATAATGCGCTAGCTACCAAAAAAACTAGCTAAAAAAGGGGAAAACCGTTGACGCGGGACAGAAGACGGAGAAGCCTTGGTCTCGAGAAATTCGCGAGCTGGATAATACGAGGTGGAAGCGCGTAAGAACATATTTTTATTCTGGCACAATGTAACGCCTGCCTTTTCGATCAGGTCGTCTGGAATGACGCGTGAGTCGACAGACAGCAGTACAAATATGATCTTACACAAGCGGAGTAAGATGAGACGGGAGGCCTTAGGACAACAAAAGGCCAACACCACCACTCCTCCCGCAGAGACTGGATGACATCTTATCTTACGACAGAGCGGCACGGCTTTCCCTGTGAGCAAGCGGCAGAGATCACCGGACGATCCCAGCGGGGGCATGTTATGCTTCAGGGCTTGTCGGTCCTGGCAAAGCTTCGCTGCTTGTTTTTCCGCTTGTTTTTTTGCTTGTCTGTGTCTCGCGCCCCATCGTAGCACAGCCTGCGGGTTGCAATCTGCCCGCTCGTCTCGCAAGCCAAGCTTTTATCCTTGACATCTCGGGGAGGCGCAGCATTTTCTCAATATGCTTTTGTCCCGGGAACACTGAGAGACCCCAGGCACACCACCCCATTTTGCTAACCCCATTCAATTCTCAGCGATCTATCGAACGGACTATGAGGCTGAAATCTTTGGCCTTTCTGGCCCGCAGAAACATTATTGGTGCAGCCACGAATTTTGCTCGTGTGAGCGCTCGTGCTACAGAGCTTGCAAGAAGCCAAGACAGGAGACAGGAGCAAGCTGTGATCCCCCAATTGACGCTGTCCAGACGCATGCAATTCACGTTCCTCGTCTTCACGTTCCTCGTCCATTCATTTCGTGACGTCCTGTCTTGCCATTTTTCTTTTGCGACACTGGCAGCGCCCGAGGTCGCTGCCACGACAGAATGCAAGATACAAATAAGCCAATCCGTCCTCCAGCCACAGTCGCAGGATGTTCCAAAAGACCAAACAATATAAACAAAGAAAATAAAGGCAGCCATTCCTTTCCCACTCCGTACGTTTTTGTATGTCCATGTGCCCCTTGCCACCTGCTGTTTCAGTGACAGTGTCACGGTGACTGCTTCGGCAATTTCAGCTGCCAGCGCTGCGCTGCGCTCCATTCAGCCCTGTGGAGCGCGTCGTCTTTTCGCTTAAGCATCCACTGGGCCCTGGCTGCGCGTCTTGCGCGCCGTTCGTCCCACTGGCGGCAGCGTCTTCTTCTCTCGCTTGGCACGGCTGCCGTTCTTCTTGGCCGTCGTGCCGTTGCTCTCGGCGGCAGCTGGCACAGGCTCGGCAGCCACAGGCTCGGCGGTGGCTGTCTCCGCCTCCTTGTCCGCCTTGAGCTTCTTGGCCGCCGACTCGCCACTCGGCTCGGTCGCCGATGCGGGCGTCAGGGGGAGGACGCCATCCTGGCCTTTCTCGTCCTCCTCGGCCTTGCGCTTGTTGCCAGTCGCCGACGCAGGGACAGGGGCTTCGGCACTGGCCTCCTTGGCTTCCGTTCCCTTGCTCTCTTCAGCAGCGACTGCCGGCTCGTCACCGTTGGTGGCGGCAGATGTGGCAGCCCCATCGACAGGGGCAGGCGCAGAAGCAGGCTCCGCCAGAATAAGGGGCTTCTCGACCTTGTCCTCCTGCACAGCCGGCCCATCCGCTGCGCCGTATTCGGCAACAGCAGGTTTAAGGGCATCTTCAGCTTTGTCGCTTGTCCCATTCGACTCTGCGCTGGTAGCCGTAGCGGCGGGCTCATCTGCTTTCGGCGCTGGCTGGTCAGTGTTGATTGCTAAAAAAAAAAAAGCGCCCAAAACAGGAGATCTTACGCGGCAAGCCAGCGACCATGGGAGCCGGGGCCCGGAAGAGCAGCGGCTCTCCCGAGAGGCCTGTCACAAGAGCAAGCAATGTCAGCTTCCTGTCTTATATTCCAATGGTTGATGTCGACCCCGTGTTTCTTGGTCGATCTTGGGGCTGGTAGACCACCCAATAGCAAAGGCGCATTTTCGCTCGCTCCTTGGCACGCAATTGGCTATTCTAAACCGCCTGAAAAGAGTAACACAAACAACCCCCAACAACTACAAGATAGCAAAGAAAACGTGCACAGAGTTGGGTAGAGTTCCATTTGAATAAAAAAAAAACTTCAGTCATTGTCTAGACTTGCGCTCGCCGGGAATCATACCTGCGATGGCCACGGGCGCTGAAATGTCTGTCATTGTGATGACGTAATCGGAGCTCAATTCCGCACGGCGGGAAGCAGCTTGAAGGGCTATGGAAATAGGCAAGGAAAGGTCCGGAAGCAGCTTTGCGTAGACAGTTAGGGGCAGGTTTTGATGGGAATAAGAAATTACGGCTTGATGGAAGGAATGCAATGTTTAGCTTGTTTGTGTGTGAGATGAAAGAAGAAAAGATGAGGAGAGGGAAAATGGGAGGGGGGGGCAGAGAGAAATATGGGAGAAGGGGAGCTTTGTGTCTAGCTAGTAGCAAGTGGAGGGGGGAGGCGGGAGAACGAAAGAGTGGGAGGAACGGAATAATATGAGAAGCGAGACAACTGGTGACCCTGGATGACAAAACGACGCCGGCATCGACAGATCCACGGTGGAAGGAGAAGCGGTGGCACCCGGCTTTGCGTGCACACTACAAAGGACGCACTATGAGCACCATGTCCAGTCGCTGTCGACGAATCGGAAACGGGAAACGGGAGGCAGGGGCTGGCAGAAGCAACGGCAGGGACAAGGGAAAACATGCACGGGGGGAACGGTCGTGGCGCCGGCCAGCTCCGTCGAGTCCGTTCCAAATGGCACTGTGCCGCTCGCTGAAGAAACTACGGCGGATGGCCGTACGGAAGACCGTGCCAATATCGCAAAATCGGGCGAGGGTACCGACATGGAAGGTTGATGGCGAGAATGTATCGCCGCATACTTGATTGTCTGTAGGGCTACATGCGGGGTAACAGCGACGGCGTGCGCTGGTTGGGAGGATGGCGTGCATTGTCCGATCTGGGGACAGCGTTGATGCTGCATTGGGTTTAGCGAGAGAGCGCTGCGCTGGGTCCCTCTGTCTGTCGATTTCGACCTTCTCCCTCCGTTCTGGGTCTCCACCCTCTTTTTGAGAATAATTCTGCAACTCCGTATTGCATTTCTAGATGTTTCTCTTATTGTGCTAGCTCGTCACTAGCGACACCGATGACAAAAAAGATGCATCATACGGTAATGCTGCGCCGCCAGTCGACGTCGCTGCCAAGATGCTGGGCGTCTGACTGGTCTGAATGTGGTCACATGTCCGGTCACATGTCGCTAAAGAGGGAGAGTCAACAGCTGATGAAGCCTCGTCTACACGCCTGAAGCTGCTGTTGAAAAGGCCAATGTTTGAAGCAGATGGGCCCCGTCCAGCTTCCAGCACACCACCCGTATGCGGCCGGTTTCCGTGTCTGCCTCCCGCGTCCTTATCTCTTGAATGGGCAAATCTTATGGGTTGATCATCGGCCAAGACCCGTGCCAAGAACACAAGAAAACTAGAAGCCCCGAACCATGTCATCATGATAGCAAGGCGTGATGTTGTGTCCGTATTTCTTGGCCTGGCTTCTCAAAGACACATTAGGGCCTTGGAATCGTCTTTGTCAATGACTCTCATTCGTCAATGCCGGTCACGGCTGCCAACCAACAAGTTGCCACGGCTCTTGGGATTCCTTGGCAGGCTGTGATCGGAAAACTGTTGAGACCGTCTCCGATGTGATAGATTACTTTTTTCTTTTCTGGTTCAGTAAACTATTTGTACTTAAAGGAGCTGTGTCCTCTTCTCGTTGACGTTCTTTTTTTTTTTTTTTTTTGAAACATAAGCATTGACTTGAAATTGATGTATCTAACAACATTCAATCGTCAACCGTCGGTGATGACAACTCGATTCGCCTTTGAAACAACGCTTCATCGATATATCCGTTTCCATCTTATTTAATTGAACAAGTTCAGCCGGCCTGTTGTCACAATGGCTGCTCCTCAGTTCGATACCCACCCCTTTCTCCTTACCGTGGACGATGTCGCCAAACAGCTGGAGACGAGCACTGAAAAGGGCTTGACTGACCTGCAGGTCCAGCAGAGGCGGCCCCTCTACGGTGAAAATGTTCTCGAGGTCCAGGAGCCCAGGTCGTGGTACTCCATCCTGGCCAAGCAGTTCTGCAATGCCATGATCATTGTAAGTACGAGAGAACAAGAAGCCCCTGAAGGATTTTCACCTAACAAGACAGGTGCTTTTCTTTATTCTCGGCATCTCCTTTGGCGTTGGCGACTATGTCGAAGGTACGGTTGTTGCCTTTGTCATATTGTTCAATGTAAGCGTCGGCTTCGTCCAAGAGTCCAAGGCAGAGAAGAAGATGGACGCTCTGCGGTCCCTGTCCTCGCCCAGCGCCACGGTCATTCGCAATGGCCACTCGGCTGTCATTCCCAAGTATGTGCCGCTTTGCTTTCCTTTCTGTCCAGGACTCGGCTAACAACGCCAGCGCCGAGGTTGTCCCCGGCGACATTGTTATGCTCCGCATGGGCGACACCGTCCCTGCCGACGTCCGTCTTTTCGAAACTGTCAACCTCAGCTGCGACGAGCAGGCCATGACGGGCGAATCCGTGCCCGTCGAGAAAGTCTCCCACAACAACATCATTGATCCTACCACGGGCCTCCGGGCCACCTCGCCCGAGCATCTCACCGACGGCGATCGCATCAACCTGGCGTTTGCCTCGACCATTGTCAGCAAGGGTCGGGGCCGTGGCATGGTGATTGCCACGGGCATGGCTACGGCCCTGGGCCGCATTGCGGCGGCCTCGGGCAAAAAGGTCAAGCCCGGCCGCTCGATGAATGCGCGCAAGTACGGCATGAAGCAGCCCATCATTGGCCTGTGGAACCGCTCAAAGGACCTGTTTCTGCGGCTTGTTGGAATCTCGGACTGCACGCCGCTGCAGCGCCGGCTGACGTACATGTCGTTTTCGCTCTTCCTCTTGGCCGTGATCATTGCCATCCTGGTCTTTGGCGTCCACAAATTTAACTTGAACGACGAGGTGGTCTTGTATGCCACGTCGACCGGTGTGGCCATCATCCCAGAGTCGCTGGCCATTGTGCTTGTCATGTCCATGGTCCAAGCGGCGCGAGTCATGCGCAGCGCGAATGTCGTTGTTCGGTATGATACCTCCTTTTTCTAAAAGAAAATTCAATTGGCTAACATTTTAGAAACCTGGCTGCTCTGGAGTCGCTGGGTGGAGTGACCAACATCTGCTCCGACAAGACCGGCACGCTCACGCAAGGGGCCATGATTGTCAAGAAGGTGTGGCTGCCTCAGAACACCATCCTCACCGTGAATGGCGCCGAAGACCCGAACAACCCAACTGTTGGAAAGGTGGTGCAGTCCGACCAGGAAGCCCAGGGCGCCAAACCAGGCGAGCAAGGTAAGCATGGCAAGCCAGCCGAGCAGGAGGTGCAGATGCGGACTCACCTCCGCAACTTCCTGACTGCGTCTGCGCTTTGCAACGCTGCCTCGGTCCGTTTCGACGAGGAGAACAACGAATGGTTTGCCATTGGCGAGCCGACCGAGATTGCCCTCCAAGTCCTTGCCATGCGCTTCGGCATGGGAAAGAAAGCGCTCGAGCGCGAGGTCAACTGGACGAGAGCGGCCGAGTTCCCTTTTGACAGCACCATCAAGCAGATGAGCGTCGTCTACGACGAGCCGGATGCGGAGTCTAGCTGCGTCTTTGCCAAAGGTGCTGTGGAAGCCATCATTGACCGCTGCTCCACGGTTGTTGAAAACGACGGCCAAGTGGCCATGACGGACGACATGAAGACGAAAATCATTGCACAGATGGACAAGTTTGCTCCCATGGGTCTCCGTGTGCTCGCCATTGCCTTTCGGCGGTACAACAGCCGGTGGGTGAATCCGCTGGAAGACCACCGAGCTGGTGAGGCTGGTCCTGCTAGCCGGGCCACCACTGAGGATGTTACGGCGAGAGACGCCGGGGACGAAGAAGACGAGCTGGAGCTCAAGGCCGGCGTGGCCAAGGCCAAGGCTGTCACTGAGGCCATGGTGCGCGAAGACGTCGAGAGCGACTTGGCGTTTCTGGGCCTGGTCGGCATCTACGACCCGCCTCGCGAAGAGACCGCCCCATCGATCCGCGAGTGTGCCGAGGCGGGCATCCGCGTCCACATGCTGACGGGCGACCACCCTGCCACGGCCCGGGCCATTGCCGCTGAAGTGCGCATCCTGCCTGCCAACCCCGGCGTGCTGTCGCCGGCCGTGGCCTCGACGCTGGTCATGAAGGCCACCGATTTCGATGCCATGACCAACGACGAGATCGACGCCCTGCCACACCTCCCGCAGGTGGTGGCCCGATGCACGCCCGAGACCAAGACGCGCATGATCGAGGCGCTGCGGCGCCGGAAAAAGTTTGTCGCCATGACGGGCGACGGCGTCAACGACGCGCCGAGTCTCAGCTGGGCCGACGTGGGCATTGCCATGGGCTCGGGCAGCGACGTGGCCAAGTCGGCGGCGGCCTTGGTCTTGACGGACGACAAGTTCAGCTCGATCGTGGCGGCCGTGAAGGAGGGCCGGCGCATGTTTGACAATATCCAGAAATTCATGCTGCATCTTCTCGTGTCCAACGTGGGCGAGGTGATCCTCCTGCTGACCGGGCTGGCGTTCAAAGACAAGGACAACTACTCTGTCTTTCCCGTCAGCGCCATGCACATCTTGTGGATCAACATCTTCACGTCGGCTCTCCCGGCCCTGGGCCTCGGCATGGAAAAGGTGTCGCCCCGAGCGATGCAGCGCCCGCCCAACGGCCGCAGCGTCTTCTCTCCCGAGCTCATCGCCGACATGCTCATATACGGTTTCGTCATGGGTTCCATGTGTCTGGTGACGTTTTGCATCGTGGTGTACGGTGCCAACGGCGGCGAGCTGGGCCAGAACTGCAACCACGAGTGGTCCGAGAGCTGCAATGCCGTCTTCCGTGCGCGGGGGACCGTCTTTGTGGAGCTAACCTACCTCATTCTCCTGTCGGCCTGGGAATTCAAGGACATGCGACTGTCGCTGCTGCGTCTGACGCCCGACTCGCCTCACCCGTTCCCCATGAACGTCCTGGCCGACCTCTGGGACAACAAGATGCTGTTTTTCTCCGTGGTTGTCGGCATGATCCCCCCGGTGGCCATTATCTACATCCCGACGCTGGGACCCAAAGTCTTTCGACACTCGCCTTTTACGTGGGAATGGGGCCTCATCATGGGCGCCATCTTCATCTTCATCTTGACCGTGGAGGCCTGGAAGTACGCCAAGCGCGCCTTTTCGCTGTTTGAACGGGTCGTGCACCTCGAGGATGGCGAACCCATCCAGGGTGGCGTGCGACCCAACGGCCACACAATTCGCGTCCGCAAGCTGCTGAAGACGATGAGCTTCTCCAGAGTGTCAACCATGTCGGTGGGAAACTAGATGATTGCCATATTTCGACATCTGTGTCTGGGATATCTTGCCATGTAGGAGACGATGGAGTGGAAGGGAAGCCATCCTTGGATAACCATTTCCTTTTCTCTTTTGCCAGACCAAAATTTCTCTCAGATTGCGACCAAGAAGATTTTGGCTTGTTACTGCGCTAGTATTTTGCTCATTGTTTTTTGTCTTTTGAAGTAGAATAGAGTCAAGGCTGCTGAGAGCTCAAATCGACTGATTTTCTGTGCCGTGGAAGGATGCAGGCCATACACAAATAAGCAACATTATGCCTTGTCATCGGGAGCAGCTGCGTATCATACACGTCAATGTCTCTGCTATAAGATCGCCCACTATGCGTACCACCGTTGGCCTGGGTGTTGGCTCTCGGCAGATCCTAGAAAATGCACGCATTCTTCGACATGATAGGACGGCGGCAGAACCAAACAGGAGTAAGCATGACACCCACTAGCCCGTGTGCCGCCTCTGGCGAAACATGATCGGAAACGAGATAAACCTTCTCCTCATCCTTTGAGTGGCGGGCGCTTAGATGACGCCTCTCTGGAGGGCGAGCCAGATGGTAACGCTGTTCATCTTCATCTCTGCCAGATGCAGTGTTGCCTGCTGGTCGACTTCGAAATCGCCTCCCACGTCGTGCGCATCGTCTTTCCCGGCCTTTTCGAGCAGCCAGCCATCATAAGCCGCGATGCAGCTCAATCCTCTTTCCATGCACCCTGTCAACCTCGTGAGCCCAGCCAGACGGGCATCCGACAGCAACAGGACGGGCGATGAACGGCTGTCAACGGACAGCAAGTGCAACTCGGACGCACACAGACAATCTTCTTTTCTCGAGACGGGCCTGCAGCGGTCCGGCGAGAAGAGCGAGGCGGAGACGGCAAACACTCAGGGCTTTCCGACCGACTGCGGCAGCGGCAGCCGTCATCGTCCGACTCGTTTCACAGCCACGGAGAACGAGCGACACAGTGCCCACGCGACAGATGCCGGCAAGAAGTCTTCCGACTGCGCACGCCCGTCCTCGCGGTCGTTCAAGTCGTTTCGCCTGTCTCCCGCGTCTTCCTGGTCATTGATAACAAAGAAACATTCGGGGCAGCCACGTCCAGACCGGCCCGCTCGACGGCTGCGGTGGCCGACATGCCAGCGATCGCCAGCGGAGCAGTCTGCCAAATCTACGGAGCCGTCGACGGCTGAGAATGGCCGTCGCAGCTTCCAGACCTGGCCGTCCATCATTATCTCGGCCGTGCGTCTGGTGTTGAAGCGTTGCTGCAGAGCCAACTTGGAACGTGCAGACCGTACTGGCCGCGCAGGCGCCGTATGCCCGTGCCAAACGAAGAGATCGGCGCCCGCCACAGCAGGGACGGTTGAAAAAGGCGGCTCGACATGAATCATCAAGATTGGAGTTTCGTTAGAAAGCTATGCACAGGCATATTGCCAAAGTATATACATATATACAGGACTGCATTCGCAGGTGCAATGCAAAGAGCTGACACACCCCTCCGTCGTGGTCGTCGAGAGAGGTGCTGGCACGGCTGTCCGCATTTGCGTGAAGACACCGTTCGACTCGTCGAGGCGCCGTCTGCGCATCGAGTCCTCGGCCACACGTTGTCTGTACCCGTGTGGCCATTTCAGTGTTGTGGGTGGGAAGTGACTGGCCCGGTAGAAGGACTGGCCCGGTAGAAGGACCGGCTCGGCCTTTCCTCCCTCTGGCCTGCCCCTTCCATGTGATAACACAGAGCGTGACCGGTGAGCGTTTGGTGTGACTTGCGTCGGAGCCATGTAAGGTCGGTCAAGACAGCCCCGCCGTCGGTCACGTATGGATAGTCAGCTGGTCAAGGTGTCCGCCGAACTGCTGCCGCAACCGGTCGAGGACGCGCTGTGCCTCATCCGACTCCCCAATGAACGCCAGGTGGCGCACCGTATCCAGGCCCATGGACACGATCCGCCCTGGGTAGCCTGGCCGGCGGCCCGGGGGCGGCTCGGCTGTCGGCGTGCTCGCCTGGACGTCGCGAAGCAGGTGGTCGTCGGCCAGCAGCGCAACCGCGGGTGCTGGTGTCGGGTGCGTCGGGTGGCGCAGGTCGAGGTGTGCGCGCTCGAGCCGGATGCTGGGCCGGTCGTCGTGGTCCATGATGGACACGAAGCCTTCGTAGAGGCGCGGCGACGGGTTCGACAGGTTCCACGACTTGAACGTGGACATCCACGACAGGTAGCACCACGGCCAGAAGATGTTGCCCTCGAACTCGGGTGTGGATTTGTCAAACAGGTCGGCACCGCGGCTCATGGTCAGGTAAGCGTCGTCGAGGGTGGCCGCACCCACGGCCTTGGCCTTGACAAGCTTGTCAAGCACAAACGACGCTGCTGCTACCTCGTGGCTGACGCTGCTGCTTTTCCGCTTCTGGCCAATAGTCGGCGGGCCCTCGCCGCGCTTTAGCCGCTCGATCCAGTCCCACACGATCTGGTCCAGGCCGTCCTCGGCCGCGAGAAACTGCACCAGCACGCCCGTGAGCTGCGCGTCGGCCATGAACGACAGATTGCGCTCCAGGCCAGACGATCGGAGCCACTGCAGCACTTTGAGGCCGGCACCCGATGCGCCCATGGACGCCTTGGCCGACACGTGCGAGGATTGCACGGCTTCACGCCGCTTGGCTAGCAGACAACCGGCAGCACGCTTCGTCGTCATCAGGCCGCGGGCCACGGCCCAGTCGAAAATGTCCATGGGGTCACGCTCGGCGCCGTTCCGGACTTGGTTTCCCACCGTCTGATCGTAGCTGAAGAGCGGGTTCGACAGGATCGTGCGGAGATGACGGTCTGTGGGCCGCTGCGGCTGCGGCGACGAGTGGAAGGACTTGGATTTCCGCAGCTGGTTGTCCTTGCTGGAAACAATTTTGTTGCCGGAAGAAGCAGAAGGCGCAAGCGGTGCCTTGGACACGGCGTCGGCATCCTCCTCCAGCCATCCGTGCTCGCGGTCGAGGTTCCGTCGGAATGACGTCGTCAATGTGTCGAGAAGCTTCTTTGTGCTCTTCTCGTTCAATGGCAACGGGTGGTTGATCTTGGGCAGCATCCCCTTGAGGGAGCGGAACGACTTGGTCGGAATCATCTCTGCAATGCCCGATTGGGAGCGTGTGAGAGCGTTTCCGACAGTCGTGGACGGTGTCGTGATATGGTTCGGACGATGGTTCGAGTTTTTGGTTGCCGGCACTTGCAGCACGGCTCTACACCCCACACATGCATGTCACGTGAGAAATTTAGATTCTGGGTACTCCGTCACCGTGCAAAGATAAGCTAGCCCGCATCCGGGCACATTTTGCAGGCCGGCCACAGGCTTGACGCAACGGCTCCCAGCGCGTCGTAGTCAGCCCACGCGCTACGCACCAGTAGCTTGCAAAAGACTGCGACGTGTCCTAGGCAAAGGGCATATGCATGCACCCCTGGCTGGGAGCTGTGCGCCACGGGAAGCGAGAGAGATAGGAGGCGAGACACGGCAGAGCCGTGTGGGAAGAGCAATCAATGAAAGTAACACGGGAAGAAAAACAACAACAAAAAAGACTCGAATCGGAGCGACAACGGATTAATTCCTTCCAGTGTAGTTAGTGGTGGTGGTGTACATATTCGTAGAGGCTTTGCTGGCCAGACCGGCCCCGATGCTAGAAGAATGGGAGCTCGTCGCTGTCACCAACTACCAGCTGACTCCCCCCTGTAGGGCCAGCCGCTAGGGCTCTTGAAAGTATCTGTACTTGTCGCAGGCCTCAGTTTCAGGCCGTGCCACTTTTGCCACTGGCGCGCGCGTAGGCACTGAGCCACTGTACGCCCGCTAATTAGCTCTCCGATAACCACCACAGGGGGCACGCCACCGCCCCCCGGGCCAGGAGGCGCTAAGGGGTTTGGAGGACGCAAGGTCGCCTCCTAGGTACCAGTACTTGTACAGTCTGACCTTTTAACCTGTAAGGGGAAGGTGTTGCCTCGGCGGCTGCAGCCCCCAGTTCCTGCCTGCTCCAGGAAAAAGGGAAAAAATAAAACAAAAGCAGAACTTTTTCCAGCCTCCACTGCCTTACTCACAACACACACACACACAATACATCAGCATTCTCCCCAAAGCCATCACCCACCGTCTGCATTGTGGCCATTCTGTCAAAACAACGCCTCCGTCGCCATTTGCCTTTGCGGGCTCGTTCTCCCGTTGCTTTGCCTTCCTTCTGTGGGCGCCAGCAGGTCGACCCCCTTAGCTGCCACCATCGTCGCGCAGCTGTGCACGAAAACCCCAGATTCCACCACCCCCCTCGCAAAAATCTCTTCTTTTCTGTGTCGCCCGTGGCATCGCTGCAGGCTCACATTGTTCTCCGATCCCCTCCCACGTATCGGCGAGCAGCGGTTCCTTGTGCCGTTCTCTTTTCACTCCAGATCCCATCTCAGAAATGTCTGAGGTACAGGCTCGACCGGCCGCCTCACGCGGCGGCCGGGGCGCCAACCGTGGCGGCAGAGGAGGCTTTGGCGGCCGGGGAAGCACGCGCAACCGAGCAGCAGCAGGCGTACCAAACGGCGACGCGAAGCACGGCGACCTGGCGAGTTTGGAGGACGAAGGCGAGATCGGCCAGCTCAAGAAGCAGTATGGCGCCAAGACATCTATGATCAAGGAAATGTTCCCGGACTGGTCCGACGTCGACATTCTCTTTGCTCTTCGCGAGACGGACGGCGACGAGAATCTGACGGTCACTCGTATCGCGGAAGGTGAGCTGCTGGAAAAAACAAACAATTGCGCCCCGTCTTACGACCTCTCCCTTGTCTTGGTCGAAATCACGCGAGCTCTTGGGCGATGCTCGGGCAGTGTTGGTGTCTCTCATTGGCTCCTGCCAGCTGGACCACCATCCTGCCCGGGGCTCTCTCGGGCCATGGCGTACATGCACACACGCGTACACACGCATACGGACCTATGCTGACCTGTGCCCTTCTCTTTGTCTCTCTAGGTACGATTTCCCAGTGGGACGAAGTTTCCAAGCCGAAGAAGGAACGCGCGAAGCCAAAGTCCAAGGAGGCGGCGACTGGGGGCGATGCAGCTTCCGGCAACTCGAGACCCGGCCGGAGCGGAGGGTCCGGCCCCGACAAGAGTCGTGGACGTGCCAGAACCGCCGAGAGGGGCGGACGTAATGCCCGCGGCCGGTCGGCCCAGCCGACCAACGGCACCACTCGCCCCGAGAAGACGCAGCTTTCCGTCCCAACCGAAGAGTCACATGCCTGGGACAGCAACCACAAACCCGACAGCAACCACAAGCCCGATGACGCCACAACCCATAACCACACGCCCGCACCTACTACCACTAATGAACCTGCCCCGGCCGCCGCCGCACCGGCTGCGGCACCAAAGACCTGGGCCAGCATGCTTCGGCAGTCGACGGCACCGAAGCCCGTGGCGAAGCCCAAGGAAGCTCCGCCTGCCCCGAAGCCTGCCACCGAGACCGCAGAACCCCATCCAGTACATCCTTCCCACCCAGCCCACCCAGCTCATCCAGCCCATCCAACCCATCCACCCACGACGGCAGCAGCTCCACCCCCTGCTGCCCCGGCCGCAGAGCCGGCCGAGCCGGCAGAGGAAGTCCACGAGAAGGCACCGGCCAAAGAGCCAGCAACACCTGAAGTTGCAGTGCCAGCTGTGGCAGTACCTGTACCCGAAGCCGCAATCCCACCATCCAAGGACCAGCTCACAGAGAGCAACCTGGAACGCGTGGCCGACATATCGAGCCCTCCTCCCGCGGGCACCATTCGCAGCGAAGCTGCCGACTCTTGGGATACCCGTGCCGTTGCAGGCACACCCATTGCCGCATCGCACCAGCAGCACCAGCCGCCATCCAAGGCGCTGGGCAGCGGCTTCGCCGTGGCCGCAGCCACGGCCCTCAAGGCTACCGACCGCACAGCCGTTCGGACGCCTAGCTACTCGCGTCGGGTCCTCGACCAGGAGGAGGCCGTTCGCATGCCGGTCAACCGCGAAGTGGACCGTGCGACTGTCCAGTTCGGCGCCCTGAACTTTAGCGGTGCCGACGACGACATTGATGGGGACCGTGAAGAGCCCGAGACTTGCGCGCAGCCCCCCGACGACTCCCCTGTTGCCCACCCCCGGGCCTCCCTCCCCCCGGTTGCTCCTGCTGCAGCCGTTCCCGAAACCTTCCCCGGCCAGAAGCCTGCCCCTGTGGCCCCCTCAACAACCCTCCCTCCCTCCTCAGGACCTGCTGGTACTGTCTCCCCAACGCTGGCTCCTCCTCCGGGGCTGTCCGCTAACGCATACCCAGCGGCCCCCGCGAACGCCCTTCCTCAGCAGCCGGCCCCGGCTGTCAGCCAAGGTACGTTTGTCACCTCTGCCATTTCTGCCATTTCTGCCATTTCTGCCATCTCTGCTATTCTTCGTCCTGCTGACAGTTTCCATCTAGCTCCGCCTGCGCAGCCGTACGGTCGCTTCGGCCAGCCCGCCGCCCAGGAGGCGTCTTTCGGTCAGAAGCCCTTTGATGCCTATGGCCAGCCCAGCCAGCCGGCGGCCAACCCCCAATACGACAGCTTCCAGAGCCTCCCCACCTCGTCGCAGGCGCAGGCTCAGCAGCCGCCATCGGCTTACAGCACCGCCCCGGGCGAATACTCGCAGTACTACACTGCTGCCGACGGCCAGAACCGCATGCCGTTCAACTACTACAACCAGGCCTACGGCCAGGCCGCACAGGGACCACAGGACGCTGTGCAGTCGCAGCGCACGTATGGCGGCTACCCCCTGGGCGATTCTCTGAACCAGTACCCCCAGAGCAACGCGTCGAGATTCGGCGCCTCGGCCAACGCGGCCGCGGTCGGGGCCGCAGATGCCCAGAACAGTGGCACCACGACGCCGAACCCGGTCGTGCCCGTCCAGCCGCAGCAGCAGCAGCAGCAGCAGGCCGCCACCCAGGCCGGCCAGGCTCCCCAGCAGCAGCCACAGGGCAGCCAGTATCCTTACAACCATCCTTATTATGCTAGTCCGTATTACGCACAGTACATGAACCAGTATGGTGCGTTTGGGCAAGGCAACTTTGGGCCTTACGGCAAGGCCGGATATGGACAGCACCAGCAGCCCTACGGCACGCCGTACGACCACACCGCCTCGCAAGCCTCGGGCTTCGGCAACACGTCGCTGCACCGTGGTGCTGACAGCAGCGCCCTGGGGTCTGCTGGTCTGAACGACTACGGCCGGGTCGGTGCGGGGCAGCAGTCGGGCTTCGGCGACGCGGCCTTTGGCCGTGGCGGTGCGGGCTCGTACCAGTCGCAGGCGGGCCAGGGCTTTGGTGGCCCGCAGTCACAGGTCAATGCCCAGCAGGCCGGCACGGATGATCTGAAGGCGTATGGCGACGCCAAGGGTGCTGCCGGACCCAGCCCGTCTCTGCGACCGGGCTCGGCCGCAAACACCCAATCTTCGCAGACGGGCCTCCCGCCCCCGCAGTCGAGCCAGCAGGGCGTTGGCATCGGCGGCTATGGCGGCTACCCCTCCCACCTGCAGGGGGCCCACGGCGGTCTGCACGGCAACCAGTCGATCACGGGCGGCGGCTACGGCATGGGTGCCGGAGCTAACCAGAGCCACGGCAACAACCCGTACGGCGGCTACGGTGGCCACGGGGCTCACGGCGGCCACGGCGGCCAGGGCTTTGGCGGCGGCAGCTACTATGCCAACCAGCAGCGCGGCTGGGGCGGAAACTACCACTAGAGGAGTAGGCTGCCTGCAGATGACGCTGGTATGATGAATAGGGCATGACGGGAATTCTTGTCTTAGATTGCCCCGTGTTTTTTCTCCTCTCGTCGATTGATAGCAAAACGTCTCGTCTTCTTTATTTTTCTTTTACGTGTTTTTTTTTTCCAACTACTGGCTCTCGTCTCTCAAACCAGGAAAGCTTGAGGGTGTACGATGATTGTCGTCTGTTATTATGTTTTCTTTTTGGTCATTTTATTCAGAGCCAGTTTTCGAAACGGGGGACGAGGAGTGTGATCTCCCCAACATCCGCCCCTCAACACCCCCTCCCCCCCACTCCTCTCCTCTGCTTCCCCTTCCTGGATCATCTCTGGATGCGCTTGTCTTTGTTTCTCTTTTTTTTTTTCCAAACTTTCCTTTGTATGGGGTTCTGCAGTGTGCGTTCTCATGTGTTTGATTTTTTTGAGCCCATACGGTCAGGGCGGTTGACAAAAAAATTTGGGGGCAAAGGGAACGAAAATCAGTGCAATCTATTATTAAACTACCCTCTGGCAGCCTCGTGTGGCCGAAAAAGGGGAAAACGGGAGAAGATGCGTGTGTTAGTTTCAACAGAATGGGAATCTGGCGGAGTGTTGATGTCTTCTGGATTGTTCTTTTTGGGACCTTTTTTGCAATGACCTTTGTCGATGAAATGCGTAGAGCAACGTAAATACGATACGGATGAGAGGACAACAGACAACTGGTGTTCCGTTGGGATTGATTGCCCAGAGTCCACATCCCACTTGGAGACATACAACACCCAGCTTGGTCGTAAAATCATTCATCTTCTCGGGCTTGAATTGTGGCGCCATTTCGGCGCACTGTTCACTTTTCCAGGTTGCCCAACATGTCGGAACCACATTGAAACGAGGTGAAGGAGTTTGCCCATCTACCCCTGTCTCGTCTGCTATCTCCCGTTCTCACCTTGCGGATAGCATAAAATCAAAGTGCATCTATTTCCTGTACTCGTGCCACGCCCTGCTTATTAGGTCCATGTCAATGTTGTTCAAGTGGTATACCTTGCCAGGTACATTCTTTGGTCCACAGTTCGTCACCAAGGCCATGTCGAACTCCTCATCTCGGAACCCAGCGCCCGCATATCCATACTCGTCAACTTCACCCAAGAAGTTCTGGAATCTCAGGTCCGCTCTCCCCGTCTGTCCAATGACCACGTCGTTTCCCAAATCCGCAAGTCCGGTATTCATTGTTTTGCGGTGACTGGCTTAGGTCGAAATCGTCTGTGTCGTTGACCGTTGTCTCTATCAAGGTGTCCGGAGCAGTGCTAGATGTTCCCGGAATCGCAAGTGTCAAGTACCAATCACCAAGTTCCAACACCCAGTCTTGGGTCTTTGTCACGGTGCTTCAAGTTCCGGTGGTGCACATGGTGATCTCCTAATCTCGTGACTGCATCTACCACTCGGTAGGAAAACGAAGGAAACAGCTTGGACAATCTCCCAGGGTCCCGTCCAATATGGTGCAAATGCCCGCGCTCGCAATCGCTGCTCCGCTGGTGTTGGTTTGATCAGAAGTGTCTCGTTCCCATTGCTGTCTGCGTGGTTGGAAAAATTGAGTGGAGGTGAGGGAGGGTGCGAGGGGTTGAGTTTGGACAAATTCGCAAAGCTTAACGTGGTTGGACTTTATCTGGAAGGATACAGACGGAGCCAAGTAGTCCCTCACCAGCCAGAGACGCGTAGGTCAGCCAAACGAGCACCATCGTACAAGTCTACCTTGCCAACTTGGAAATCATGAATCTCAACGTACACACCTCCTGGGCGCTCGAGCGGTATATGGCTAAAGCCTTCCGTTCCTCTTCTGCTACTCTGCCTTTTTCACGGTAGCTGAAAGGCGTTGGCAACTGCCTTGGCTTGTATTTTTAGCTTGTTGTGTTAGTTAAGTGTGGTCGAGGTCTTTTTTTTTTGGTTTATTTGTATCAACTTACCAATTCCTGCCTCATCAGCACCCACTGCGAGCAGCTCGTAGTCCTTTAAGGCTACGACTTCTTCCTCTAAAGTCTGCTCCTCATCCTCTTACTCCTCACTCCTGTTATCATCGCCGCTGTTTTAATTTTCCTCGTCCTACTTTTCGGTTTCCTTTCCCTTTGTCCTTTCCTTTTTCTGGGCATTTTCCTGCTTTTCCGCGATATTCGGTGCTCGCCACTAGACGAAGAAGCAAGGCAGTAGTAAAGAGACGCCTTACCTGTTCCCGGAGTGAGCCGCCTTTTCCCGGCAGGGACGGCAAGCCAGGTCAACGCAAGTAAACCCGTGGCTCCCAATCAACAATGCATTGATTCGGTATGCCCGGTAGTCGTCCAGTTGGTTTAGAGTGATAGAGCACTGTACGAGGGGCAAGGCCTCTCCTCACAAGTCCAACACAACCCGTTGATGTCTGCTGCAAGACGACGTGGGCCAGGGTGGTGTGCGAGAGGAGTCGAAGAACGCTAGCGACACTTGGGACGAGCCGCAGGGCCACCGGTGGAAGGCGGAGTGTAAGCATCGGCAAGGGATATGAAAACATCCTGAGCTTCTGGTTGGGATGGCAGCCGTCTCTCAAAGATGACCGCACCAGCCGCACGTCGCCCATCGTCGTTGTAATAAGGGTCCCCCATTCTGGACAAAAGGCTGGTCGAAGTTGAATGACAGCCTAGTCTGCCTTCTTAAAAATAAACAGTCCTCATCTTAAGGGTTGCAGTCAACAAAGAACTCCCCCGCAACGGAGCCAATACCAGTTTCTGGTATATGCCCCAGAGATCAATCTCTTCTTGCCATGCTTTTGGCATGTCTTCATTCGTATGCCACGGCGGCTTGTCAGAAATTGACCAACAGGCACGTTTCTGTTGCATGAGGAGCAAACTGCTGTCTCCTCCCGAGACGCGCTTTTAACAGTTCCTGACTGGAAGTATTTTAATCCTTGGGTAGTTGGGGCGTCTTCGGCCTCTTTTCTGAAGTGAATGCGAGATACGGTGTAGGTAATTCCGGGACGAGTACCCCGCTAAGAGGTAGTTTAGGTCGCAATGCGCCCACCGCTCGTACAGTCCAGGGCCGATGACGTGCATCTGAAGATTGTTCGCGCGGCCCGGGTCCAGGTCCTCGGGCATCACCACCAGCTCGGCCGCCACGACCTGCTCGAGCGGCTTGAGTTCGTCAGAGAACACGGTGGCGACCCCGGATTGCTTGTCCGCAAAGAGCGGAAAGCGAAACCGCAAAACGAGGTGCAGAGGCGTCTGGCTGGCGCTCGTCCAAGAGGCGCTCAGGTCGAGGCGCAGCTGGCAAACAGGGTGCTCGCCTTCTAAAAGAGGGAAGACGACGTCTTGATTCTTGTCCAACAGGACGCTGTGTTTAAGCATCTTTGCCATGGCGACGTTGTGGTGCGGTGGTGGTCGTGAGGACGAGCTCGACGACGTGGTCGCCCAGCGGTTGGCTCGGCCGCGAGGAGCGAGTGACCGCAAGCGTATTGGCGACCATCAAGTAGGCGGTGCGAGTTGTGAGGTCAGGGTCGTAATTTAGTGTTGCTAATGGGTAGTGGCCGACATGTCTCGAACCTGCTCCTTGCAGCATGTTTCGCTCTTGGTTGTGCGCGTACAACGCGAGTTATCGGCCGCCAATGCCAAGAGAGACGAAAAAGGTTCTGTCACGAGGAGGATGGCAAAGGTCCTGTGTACGGCTGTCATATTGTCAGCATTCTCGTACGGTGAGAAAGGGAACAGGGGAAAACGAAACTTACCACAATGATGCACCCGTGGTTGTTGACATCGCGGACAGACTTCATGAAGCCAGGGCCACGAGAAGAGGGGTGAAAACCCGGCCTTCTCGTACGATGGCAGCGGCGATTCATTTATGTCTTCACCCTGGTACCTGGGGATGGATCGCCCTGGGTGCATCTTTAGAGCCGCAGTTGCCATTGCGGCTTGCGGTAAGAGATGGGATTTCATGGGATTTTGGAGAAACCGAGATGTTGCAGACGTGAGCTTTAAATACTCGAAGGGAACAAAGAGAGTTTGGCAAAAGGTTGCCATCATAATCCGTCACTAAGACCTGAGTCACCTTGCTGGGTGAGACAGCGGACTTTTCTGTTTGTTAATACAGACTCAGATTCACTCGGACCGCCCTGGATGTTGTCGTTTGAGGTCCAATCAGAGTGACAAGGGCACGTCTTGTATTACGACTTGGGAGATGCGAAGGAGCAAATTTGAATCACCGACAGAACAACATACAGAGAATACAAGTGTTTTAACTTGACTCGTTAAACTTCTTCATAAAACAGGAACCGGCTCCAGAACATAACCATTACAACGAAAATTCTTCCCAATATGGCAGAGGTATAACATTGTGACCGGCACACCCAACCGCTGGGCCTTCCCCCAGAAACCTAGAACAAACCAAAGTCCAAACGAAAGCCCAGTTTGACTGAGCCGACAGGAAAATTTGCCGGAACCGGAACAGAAAATAGAGGAGACACACACACAAAAAAAAGAAAAACTTTTGCAGGGCTATGCAGCCTTTGCCTTTTTGGATGCGGTAACAGACCATATGCCCTTTGTAATCATCCAGCCACCTATTAACGAGTGCAGCCAACGGCCGGCGGCGCTCTCGAGCATCACCGGCTTCTCGTTGGGCACAAGACGCCACATCCAGGTCTCGTTGACAAAGACGACCTCGGTGGCGGCCCGGTGCACCTCAGCCACCACAATGACGTGCACGGTGAGGTCCTCGCGATCGGGGATCTGCACGGTGGAGAGCTCGACGCGTTCGTGGGAGGCGCTGTTGTATTTTTGGCTGCCGCGGCCGCGGTAGGTGACCTCGTAGACGCCGTCGGCCAAGTCGCCCTTGACAAAGTCCAGGGCACGGATGCGGTCAGTGTCAAAGGAGCGGCGGATGTCCGGGTCGGGGATCATGCTGCGGATGAGCAGGCCCTGGGGCATCCAGCTAAAGGCCTCCATGGTCGCTCGCAGGTAGGCCGTCAGAAGGGCGGACGTCTTCTGGGCCTCGGAGAGTGCGGCCGCGACCTCCTCCACGGTCAGGGACTTGGCCGGCACCGTGCGCGACACCACGCGCTCGCAGACGACCACGTACGGCGCTTCTGGATCCAGGACCTCGGCGGGCAGCGAGACGGGCGGCTTGGCCTGGATGCTCATGGCGGCGGAGGCGGCGGCCTTGCCCCGCTTGGGGGGGGTGCGGCTCTCGGTAAAGGACGAGACGACCTGGCGCGACACGATGGCCTTGAACAGCAAAAGACAGGCCGTGGGCACAACAACGGGAATGAGAGACAAGGTCACCAGAGCCCCCCGCGAGGGCAGCGAAATGGCAATCGCCATGGCGGCGAGGAGAGGACGGCCGAGAGCTCGCGCACAACAAAGGGGTTGTATGGATGTCGCCTGAGCCAACGTGCAGAACCTCGAGGGCCTTGCCAAAAACGGCGGCGCGACCGCAGATAATGTTTGGGCCGAGAAAGCGAGCAGAATCAGACAGATTGCGACCAGAGGGACAGCACAGTCATCATTTGACCTGCCAAAAAGTTGTCGCCTGAGGCAGAATTGATTAGGTGAATCTACACGTGACTAAATCGCGGGACGGCGTTTCCGCGGCAGCATCGCAGACAAGCAGGTCGTCGAAACCGTCCTGTCGATGCCAGCCGAGAATGACTAGCTGGCCCTACAATAATAACGCGCGGGATGGATAAACCACAGCAGTCGCTACCGGTGCGGGGCCATGAGAGAAACAAGTCGTCCACAGCCAGGGGTGAGGCACGCGACCGGTCCTTTCTTCGATGAGGGAGTGAAACGAAGCTGATGGCGGACAGCATCGCGGCCGCGGTCGTCAACCAAGGGTCCGCTAGATGCAGACGAGTAAGTGCACGACTGAAAAAAAGGAGAAAAAGAAAAGAGTGGACTGTGCGGTAGCAGCCGAAGAGGCCCCGCTGACGTCTGTCGACAGCATCCCTGTGGCACCACCTGTGCCCGCCTTGCAGGCGCAAAAGGCGGCGGCGATATCGGCTGCGGCGGCCTCGTCACCGCTCTCTCCCCAGGCGGGCCTGTCACCCCGGATTTCCCAGGAGTACTGGCGCGCACAACCAGGACCTCCCTTGCCCGCTCGCCGATCCCCGATGCCCAAGTCTCCGGCACTGTCTTCTGGTCGAGGAGGAGCAGGAGGACCGCCGGCGACGACGAGTCCCGCGGCTCCACAGACAGCGATCTCGGGGCCGCGGGACTTTTCGTTTCTGCTGCGGCCCGAGATCTACCACCCGCTGACGTCGGCCCATGTGCCGCCGCCCTTTCGCAACGCGCCACAGCAGCCGGCCGCCGACACACCGCTTCCCGATCTGCTGGCGGCGGGGCAGTTCCGGGCGGCCGCCGTCGTGGCGGCGCAGCTGCTGACGGGCAACAGCGGCGACAGCCAGGCGGCCGTCATGGACCCCACGGACCACGTGCGCATATTCGACCTGCTGTACACGCGGCTGGCCTGCCTCATGCTCATCGACGCGGCGTCGCTGGCCGCCCAGGAGGGCAAGGCGCTCGAGGACCTCAACAGCAGCTTCTATGTGGATGCGGCCACGGGCGAGCACCTCGTGCCCTGGGAGCTGCGCGTGCTCAACGTGCGCCTGCAGGCCCGCGGCTTCGGCGACCCCCGACGCGCCGTCATGAGCTTCTACGAGCTCGCCCGCGAGGCCCGCCTGCGCATCGCCGCCGCCCTCGCCCGCCACGACAACTCGGCCAGCGAGCTGTGGAAGGGCCGCCTCATGGAGCTCGGCATCAAGGTGGCCGGCGTGCTCATCGAGATGGACGACATGGCTGGCGCCGCCGTCCACCTGGCCAGCCTGAGCCGCGGCGGCGATGCCAGCAACCTGACCGCATCATCCTCATCCTCGCCCAGCCAGCGCCGCATCGAAATGGCCAAGGCCCTGCTCTGGCTGCACCTCGGCGACGTCGACGCCGCCCGCTCGTCGGTACAGGGCAGCCTGGCGGTGGCCACCTCCTCGTCCGGCGACAACGTCACGCCGCGCGTCGTCTCTGCGCTCTGCGACATGGCCGACGACGACTACGAGGCCGCGCTGGCCACCTGGAAGGAGCTGCACGAGGACGTGCCCGGCGACGAGATGATCGGCGTCAACCTGGCCGTCTGTCTTCTCTACGTGGGCAAGATGGAAGAGGCGAGTTGAATGCTCACGAACTTCTCATGAATGCTGTTTGCTGACAAAGCAGGGACGTGTCATACTCGAAGGCCTCGTCGACAGCGGCTTTTCGTCGCACACGCTGCTCTTCAACCTGTCCACCATGTACGAGCTGTGCTCGGACCGGTCGAGGCAGCTCAAGGTCCAACTCGCGCAGCGCGTGGCCAGCATGGAGCCCTCGGACAAGGGCTGGGAAAAGGTCAACGCCGACTTTAAGCTGTGACGGCACCGCACTTTGGACAAAAACAATGTTTTTTTTTCTTTGTGTGTATATATAATACAAGTACCAAAATCGCTTGCCAGTTGCATTTGTTTGTTCAGGAGCTCGACTTTAGCACACAGGTATCGCACACGCCTCATAGCCTCTCCGTCCTTCGTCTTTCGTCCTCCGTCCTCGCACCCTGGCCTTCCTTCTCTTCCCGCCTGTCCATCCTCCGCCCGTCCGCCACGGCCGCCCTGTTCTTATACGCGCGCCCACAGCTGGAAGACGCCCTTGGCATACTCGACGATTTCTTCGCCGCCGAGCTTGCTGTCGCCGTAGACGCGGTCGACAAAGGTGATGGGCACCTCGGCAATGGTGTAGCCCATGGCGACGGCGGTGACGGCGAGGGCCATCTGCATGCTGAAGCCGCGCACGTCGGTGCTCTCAAACAGCTTCTCGAGCACGGCGCGCTTGTAGAGGCGGAAGGAGCCGGTGAGGTCGGACACGCCCGGGCGCAGCAGCGTGTCGGCAAAAATGTTGGCGCCCTTGCTCGTCATGCGCCGCCGCAGGTCCCAGCCGTAGACGCCGCCGCCGGGCGCGTAGCGCGTGCCCGTCACAATGTCGTAGTCGCCGGCCTTCTGGCGCGCAATCATCTGCGGGATGAACTTGGGGTGGTGCGAAAAGTCCGCGTCCATGATGATGATAAAGTTGCCCGTGGCAAACTGCAGGCCGTGCACGTACGCCGTGCCCAGCCCCAGCTTGCCCGTCCGCGTCTTGAGCACAATGTGCGGCGCGTACACCTTGACCAGCTGCAGCGCCACCTCCTGCGTGCCGTCCGGCGAGCCGTCGTCCACAATGACGAGCTCCCAGTCGATTTTGCTGCAGGCGGTTTGGTTAGCACCTCTCTTCCTGTCCTTTTGATTTCGCATGTTCCGCCACTGCCTCCCTTCCACCGCACGAGATCAACGTACTTTTCTGTAAACGTCCGGTTCAGCAGCCAGGTGATGATGGGCAGGTTCTGCCGCTCGTTGAACGTCGGCAGAATGACCGAGTACTTGTCTTTGGTAGCAGGCGCCATCGTGTAGTCCGGGAATTGGGGAACAGGCAGTGTCGAAGCTTGGAAAACGCAAGTGAGATGGAACAAAAGGTATCAAAGGAGTGTGTCGAATCGAAGTCGCAGGTCTGGAACGAGCGTTGCCGGTGGCGTGGTAAAGCTCTCTCTCTCCTTTTTCGCTGTCGCGCTCTCCCTGACGCCAGGGTGGCTGCTTTGTGCTTTCGCGTGTCTTATCGCTATCGTTAATTTGTCTGAGTAATATTCTCCACTTAAAATACGACTGGACAAATTAGTAATAAATCACACACGTGACACTGACCATGAGGCTCCACTTATTTAGACTCAGGTTTGTCCCTGCAACCAATCCTGCGGGCCGCACCGTGGAACACAAAGATCTGCCTAGTCTGGCTTGCTGGGGCCCTGAGCAGCTGTCGAGCAAGACGGCTACAACCCACTCTCCTAGATCATGCAAACTCACCCGACACCCAGGAAGAGACAGAAGAAGGGGGCTAGCACGTAGCACTCACAGAACCTTTCTTTCTCCCCAGGACTCAACACGGTCGCCCAAATCCTCACAACCCCCCTTTCCTTTTCTTCTTATTCGTTCCCCTTTACTGGCCAGCGCGCCGGCCAGCGACATAAGCTTTATCGTCATAGATCCTAGCAGTTTCTGCCCCAGAGGGTTCTGCATGTAATTAGTCTTCACCTTTGGGCCCTAATCGCCAAGATTGACGCAGCTATACAGCTATCTAACATAGGGAATACTACTACAACTACCACCCTCCTTTTATACGTAAATCCTTTTACATTATTAAACTTACTCTTATCTACATATTAATAAAAGACTAACCTAACTCAAATAACTCCATTGGCCATTGATTTGAGGACATAATAATTTTTTTTCTTGGAGGCTTGTGCTAATTCAGCTGGAGGTTTGTCGGGGAGTCGTGCTGCTTTGGGGGATAAAGGTAGGCGGTGAGACTGATGTGTTTGGTGTAGGCTTGTGTGGAAAGGTTGTTTTTGACTTTGGTGAGGTGTTGGTGGGCTTGGGCCACTTTAGTTAACTAACGAGGTTTGTAAGGTTGGCCGGCCTTGGTCTTTAGCTTAAGTGTGTTAACAGGCCTTTTACTTCTTTAAGGTACTGTGATGGTCTGGCGGCAAAGGCAACGCTCAGGCCAATCAGTCGATAGAAACTAACAAACAAGCAAATAACTAATCATGAGGAAGAAGAAAGAAGGAAGCTTCTCAGCGGTCTTCCTGGCTGCCTTCATCGTTTCTTCCTCACCGCTGGCTGGCACGTGCGTGCCCCCTTTCCTAGGCGTAATTACGCCTGTGCCTGGACCGTCTCCTGGCTCGTGTTCTGGCCTGGGCAAAGCTCAGGCCTCCTAGGGCCTTGGCCCATGACAAAAGGAAGCCTACCACCTTTCTAATTAGTACACCAAATGTAACCTTCCACACAATTAGGTCATTAAACCAACTAAGAATGGATGGACCGACAATAAGACAGGCTTGGACTAGATCCGGTATTTTAATACATATACTACCCGTTGTACAACAGGCGTATATCGCATGTTAGTGGTTGACGGTTACAAAAGCCATTAATCAACCAGGTTCGACACATTCTGCAAAGAGAAGAACATAATCACTATCTTTATACCACCACACTTATCTCACTTACTTTAACCTTTTAATGTCGTATACTTTAGTCCACTAAAGCGGACGTACGAGTGAGAGATCAAGGTGCTTATAAAGTCACACATTAGCCATATGACCAAGCTTAAGTTTTTAATCGCCTTTCAGTTTACCTTCCACACTGTCTTTACGAAAGAAAATGTCAAGGCTGGATTTAAAGGAGCAGGGTTAGTACCCTTACATCCATCGGTGGTCTTGTTTAAGCTGGATGTGAATCTACGGACTCCGACACGAACCAGTTCCCTCTAAGCCGATAGCGACCCTTGGGTCTCTCAAACGCCGCACAACCCAACAAAGGCTGGCTCGCTATCTACTTTTATTAAAAGTCAGATTGCCCGTCATCACAGCAGCTCCCTGACACCTATTTATAACGCTGTTAACTAAATTACAAAGGGAGCGAAGGCAATAATGCACGAGGTGGCCCTTCTCAAGTCTAAGAACAAAATGCTTCGAAAGGCCAACAATGCCTTAAGCAAACGGCAAAGGGCAAAAAAGACACTTATCCGAAAAGGAGGAAGCTTAAGTGTAAGGGATAGACAAGGCCTACTAGTCTAAAAGGATGTGAATGAGCAGTTAAAGCAAGATATGCGTAAGAATAGTAGTCGTTTACAGACGACTGCGCCGACTGTTCGGCGCTGTAGCATTTGTGGCAAAGCCGGACACAATGCGCGGACTTGTGATTATGATTCAATAATAGTAGCAGGATCTAGCTCTGAATAGTTTGAATTGATTTTTTTTGTTGTGGTGGTACTATGAAGCCGTTGTAGTTGTAGATGTGGTGGAAGTGCGTCGCTCGCTTATGTGCGTCGCTCGCTTATGGACCACGTTAGTACTTGGTTATTCTGCCGAAAATGCATGGTTCGGACCACACAATCCCGTCGAAACGCGGCTTTATTCTGGAGGTGTGAGCCATTTTCGAGAAATATTTGGAAGACTAGCCAACACATTGGGGGTGTGTCATTCAATATAATACGCCTATTTGAATTGCCTAAGACGGGAGGTTGCGTTACTCATGATTGACAACAATTGCCGAGCAGGCAAATTCTAGGCAGCAACGAGAGACATCTTGGATCGTTCGTTTAAGTCAGCGGAAAGTGCATTTTCTCTGCCAACATGACGTGTCGAATCTCCAGACGCCTTTGTCTGCATCCCCGTGCCGGTTCCTTGATTTAAGGGGAGAGTGCTAATAATTGGCTCTTGGTTGGGCATGGAAGATTCGGGCAACCTCCAATTCCGCAATGATAGGTTGCAGATTGTAAGGCTTTCTGTTTTTCCGTAGTAAGCCAGGGTTGGCCTCATGCATAATATTAGAAGGATGAATCAATTCATGTGACTCGTCATAGCAGGTTTTCGGAAACCGAGCAAGTCATATCGCTCGCAGTGACAGCGCTAGATGGTCATGACGTATATCCAGAGCTTCTGAGCTGTCGGTTCAATGCCGACTATCGTAAATATTGCTTTCTTGATAGTGCGGGATAGACGAGTTATTCATGGCACTATGTGGAAAAGGATTCACGTCAAAGTAGTGAATACTTGACTCAGCCGTGGTGACACTAGCAGTTTACACAAGGCAGAATTATTCCGTAGCTCTTCTATCCTATATATAACGCTCTGAGAAATCCATCCAGAAGATCAGGCAGGGACGACTTCCAACCTCGACTAAATTGTCTGTCAATCAAACACCTTGTGCCTCCCAACTTTGAATATCTTTCCCATACTCCTATAAAATTAGTATCTTCTCCTAGAAATCTTGCCACAGAGAACCAAAAAGAGCGGAACATGCACACGTTCATCCTGCTTCTCCTTCTGGTGGGAAGTGCCATCTTTCTGGCCGCAACCCTGCGTCGTCACCGCGGCAAGATACCGGTGTCGGTCAACTATCACTTCACGAGAAAGTGCAACAAAGAATGCGGCTTCTGCTTTCATACGGCGACCACGTCCCACATTGAAACACCGGAGCGTGCCAAGCAGGGCCTGCTGCTTCTCAAGCAGGCTGGCATGCGCAAGATCAACTTTGCTGGGGGCGAGCCGTTCCTGTACCCCAAATTCCTCGGCGAGATGATTGTGTTTTGCAAAGAAACGCTCCGTCTTGAGTCAGTGTCCATTGTGACAAACGGGAGCAAAGTGGGTCGGAGCTTTCTGCAAAAGTACGGCCGCTACATAGATATCCTGGCCGTCAGCTGCGACTCCTTTGACGAAGCGACCAATATCAAGATTGGCCGCGGCGACGGAGACCAGGTCAAGAAGCTCTACGAAATTGCCGACTGGTGCCGCCAATACCAGATCAAATTCAAGCTCAACACCGTCGTCAACAAATTGAACCACACAGAGGACATGAACCACCACATCCAGCAGCTGCAGCCGTTCCGCTGGAAGTGCTTCCAGGTGCTCATTGTGCGGGGCGAGAACGACTCGGAAACGGACACGTTGCGCAACGGCCACAAGTTCACCATTACAGACGACGAATTTGCCGCTTTCTGCCGGCGCCACAAAAACCAGCCCAGCCTGGTTCCCGAGCCCAACCGGCTCATGGCCAAGAGCTATCTGATCCTGGACGAATACCAGCGGTTTCTGGACCGCGATGGGCGGGAGCCCTCGCAGCCCATTGTCGAGGTGGGAGTGCAGCAGGCGCTGGACAGCGTGTTCTGGGACGAGACTGCGTTCTTGGAGCGTGGTGGGATCTATGACTGGGAGAAAGAGGCATGTCCCCCCGATCAGAACAAGGATTTGCAGTGGTAGTTAGGATAGCAAAGAGACAGGAGATTGCTAAGTAGAGAAATGCAGAGGTACCTGGTCATGAGACGATGGATTGTCGATGTACAGAGGGTTTCCTGCTTTTTTGACGGAAAAACTGCTACGGAATAAAGATTCGTACCTGCTGTACTGCCATGGCTTTTAGTTGAAAAACACCCATTAAATGACGAGCAGATAAAGGAATCGGAAACATCTTACGGGTTCAAGGAACCCCCAAATATTCACTGGATAGCAGCTGACGTATCTTACCACAAAGTACGGACTGCACTGTTAGCATAAGCAACCACAGAATTTACAGCGCGTGACAACCACACTAACAGATCAAGGAAATCTCTGAGCATAGCTGCGAGATGCCTTGGCCCGCTGGGCCATTGGTTCCGTGCATATGCTGCCGCTTTCACTCTACAGCAGTCCACTGACCGGTGAGAGAGAGGGAGGGATTTGTGCAACCGCCATGAGTTTGAACACTAAATTTTTAGCCCAAGTAATTCGAATTGAAGCTGATTTGTTTCTTACCAAACTTGTGTTTCGCACATTTTGGTAGCAGGGACGGCTGGAAGCGTTTGGGTACCCCCTTAGGTACCCCCGTGCTAACACAGATCTCCAAGTGGGGCACGGTTACGTTGAGTGGCCACAAGCTTCGAATTTGAGGCGGGGAATAACGGATCTGTTGGTTTTCTACACTTGCATCGAGCACTCCAACGTTCTGCTCTACTAGTCCGTATTCAGACCAGCCTGGTAAGAGATGTATCCTCCCCCAATACTGCTGCTCTTCTCTTTTATCCTGCTCTTCTCTGACCTGCAGTGGGCCGCTGGGAAAATGGGTTCTCGCCTGGTCCGTCACGTCTTGGAGGTCGAGCGAAAATTCTGCTCTCTGGCCGTCCCCAAATTGACGCTGCGCGGCGGCGTGCCTCCGTTCCAGTTCTTGCGAGAGCTCCCCACAAAATCCATCAGCGACACCTACTACGATCGAGACGGCGTCCTGTCCTCGGCCGGAACCTGGGTGCGACTGCGCGGCGGCGTCTGGGAGGCCAAGATCCGACAGGGCGGCGACTTTCGCAACTCCCAGTTCGAGGAGCTGCACGGTGCCGACGTCGTGGCCGCCCACGTGCAACGTGTTCTCGGCGGCGGCGGCACGAGAGCGAGTACCGACCATTTTGGCCTGCTGCCCATTGCGCAGTTCACGACCCTGCGCCGGGCCTGGATGGCCGATCGAGAATTCGAAATCGTCTTGGACACAATGGACTTTGGCCACGAGGTGGGCGAGGTGGAGCTGCAGCAGACGCTAGAGATACCAGAGGGACAAGACCTGGGTCAGGCACAGAGGGCACAGGTCATGCAGGAGATGGACAAGCGGATTGCAGATTTTATGAAGACGTATTCGTGGGCATTCTCCCCAGGCGAGCCCAAGGGCAAGCTCACGGCGTACTTCGACAAGATCAAAGCAAACAGTCTCTGAGAGAGAGAGAGAGTCGGTCGCTTGGGACTGGAGCCCAAGAACCCATATACATGAAAACAGAAAACAGAATCAGAGTCCCCATTCCTGCCTCCCCTTGAGCTCGTCTAGAAGCTTGCCGTAGGAGACGTCCGTGGCTCCGCTGGTGTCGATCTGTTTCCGCCGTCAGAATTCATTGCATGCGCAGAAAAACCCGTGCTCGATCGCATTAAAAAAACCTACCACGACAAGCTTGTCCTGGCCTTTGTAGTATTCCATTATGGGCGGGTTCAGCTCGGAGAATTCTCTGTACCGCTTCCTAAACGTCTCCAGGTTGTCGCCTTCTCGACCAACCGTGCGTGTGACCACTCGAAACTTGGCAAGTTCTTCAGGACAGTCAAAGAACAGGACAAACCGCGGTTTTCCAAACTGAACAAAGAAGAAGAAAAATAATTGTCAGAAGACCGTCTGTGGTGTTGCTTTGAGAGCATGTTGAACGCACCGTTTCCTCAAACGACTCTGCTTGGCCCAGACGACGAGGGAATCCATCCAGGAGAGTTATGCGTCCGCCTTCTCCTTCTTGGGGTTCCAGATGCGGCTTCAGCACCGAAAACAACATGTCCGTAGGTAGCAGTTCGGCCCGCCGCATGTATTCCACAAGCTTTTTGTCCACGTCAGGGGATTCTGCCGCTTGTCGTAGCGTGTCTCCCACGGAGACGTGATTGAGGCCATAGTCTCTGGCCAGATTCTTGCAGAGGGTTCCCTTTCCCGCGCCAGGGGCACCTACACGCAAAGGGGGTGTGTCAGTTTACAGCGCAGAGATGGCGGAGGAGCATGGCTGATCAAGCACACCAATGACGAGGATGATGGAGCTTGCTGACTCCATGATGTAGGCTGTCGGTTGTCGGTCTCCAAAAGACGGGTGGTGTTGACGCAGCTGGTCTGGCAGAGCGGCAATGCCACAGAGAGGTGGGTTAATCGTGCCGCACCCCGCTCTGAAACCCCACGCAAGGCTGAGGTGGGTGCCCAGTCCTGCTGTTTGTTTTGTACAAATGAACTTTTATGCTGCAAACGGACCGCGAGGCCGGGAAAACGGGAGAAGGGACCGGAAAACCCCAACACCACGGCAGACAAGCTGCCTTTGGAAATGCTGCTCGACTTTGGAAGTTGGATCCCTGGTCTTTGTTTTTCCGGCACGTCAGGTGCCAACTTCTAGCCGGCCGCGACTGTGCCGGTGCAGATGAATCAAAGGGGTGTTTCATTATATCTGGATTAAATGTACAGGATCCTTTCTCTCTCTACATATGCAAAAGACACCTCCTTACGCGACGGCCACCTGCTTGAACTTTTGGGCGCGGCCGTACGACTCGGCATAGGCGGACGAGACGGCCTCGCCGACGGTGATGGGCGGGAACTTGCTGGCTTCCTGGGCGGACTTGCAGGTGGGGATGCACTCGACGACGTAGTCGGGGTTTCCCGAGAGGAAGACGGGGATGGAGTAGCGCTCCTTGCCGGTCTTGTTGATGACGCGGTGGACGTTGCTCTTGTATTTTTCGTTTGTCCAGCGGGACATGAGGTTGCCGAGGTTGACGACGTAGGCGCCGCGGGTGGGCTCGACGTCGATCCACTTTTCGCTCTTCTTGTCCCAGACCTGCAGGCCGTCGACCTGGCCCTGCAGCAGCATGGTGATGGCGCCAAAGTCGGTGTGGGCGCCGATGCCGCGCGTGTTCTCGGCCGCGTTGGGCGGCTGGCTGGGGTAGTGCAGCAGGCGCATGGTGGACACGGCGCCGTCGAGAAAGGGCACAAAGTAGTCCTCGGCCAGGTCGAGCGAGAGGGCGAGGCAGCGCAGCAGCTCGCCGGCCAGCTTCTGGGCGGAGCTGTAGTAGTCCATGGCGGCCTGCCGGAACGCCGGCAGGTCGCTGCCGAGGCCCTCGGGCCACTGGTTGGGCCCGCTGTTGAGCTTCTTCTCGACAAAGTAGGGGTGGGTCTTGGGAATCTCGGCGCCAATGTAGAAGCCCTCCTTGAGCTCCGGCGGGGTGCCCTCCTCGAGGATCTGCGACCGCAGCATCTCGTAGCCGCGGTTCCAGGTGTTGTTGTTCTTGGACACCTTTTGCTTCTCCTCGTCGGGCAGGGCAAAGAACTTTTTCGTCCAGCTCATGATGGCGTCCTGCTGTTCCAGCGGCACCGAGTGGCCCGTGATCTGGAAGAAGCCATTGTACAGGCAGCTCTGGCGCACCTGGTCCACCACGCTCTTCTTGACGGCCGGGTCTTCCGAGTAGAAGCCTAAGTGTGGGATCTTGTTAGGCAGCCGCTTTTATTCCTGAACGGTCGTTGTACACAGCATCTTTTGTGTTTGGGGTTGGTTTTGTTCAGTCCTGTTTTTCTTCCTCGTGCTCTATCTGAGGGAGGGGGAGGAGAAAGCTCCTGCACATACCGGAAAAGTCGATAATGGGAATAATGGGTTCGGCCATTTTGAATACAGTGAAGCAAATCTGGATACTACTGGAGAGATAGGACGACGATGCGACAATGCGACAATGTACTCTACACAGCACCGTAATTCATCAGATTGAATGAAAGAGGCGATATTTGAGGTTCGTTAAAGTGTAAGCCTGAGGCAGTGGTCACGGCTCAGCCTGCCGGGACCTGGTGCGATGTCGTCCCTTGCAATGCCGAAGCTGCCCGCAGCGGTTCGTTATCTGATGGCAGGCTGTGCCCACTGTTTGTCAAGAGTGGGGGATGGGGGTAGCGGTATCTTGCTGGGGTGGCCAGGGTGGGGCTGGCGTCGGGTGCTGGGGCACTCCCACTCTCGGAATGCTTGGCTCTATCCGACTGCGCAGCCTGACTAATCGGTCGAAAAGAGCCTGTCGCCGGGGAGGCGGCAGCTCTCGGCAGCAAGAAGGTGATCGCAATTGGAGGGCATTAGCGTGGGCAATTCCTTCCCATCTAGTCGTAGTCTCTGCAGGGAACTGAAAATCTGGAGAAGCTCTGCTTGCGTGATAGCTTGCTGGACTACAAATATGAGCAAAGGGAATTGGCAATCCATTCTCCGATAAACGGTGCGCCTTTTTTGTGATGCGACGACACTGGTAACCTTGCTTTCCTATCCGCCTGAGCTGCTGTGACAACGGCTGGCTATCACCCTACTGTGGTCGTAGATACGAGATATGCCGATCATGGAGGTAGATGGAGGTAGAGACACAACGTGACGGCTGAGATACCAGTGGCCAACATTGATGATGCAATCTGAACAATATGATCTGTCTCTGTATTTTGTGTTAAGCACCAGCCGGTTCCCGGACATGATTTCTGCAAGTCACCAAAAACTGCAGGGATGCATGCCATCCATCCAGTCTGGGGAATCACGGTTGCAGAAGTGGGCTTCTCTGGAGAATACTTGTGGAACGGAGCTGTGACAAATTCATATGGCTGGAAACTATTTGTATTTGCATTTGTCTATCATACGGCATCAAGTACACAACACTACCATTTTGTGACGCCACCATCCACCAGATAGTCGGTGCCGGTACAGTAGCTGCGTATGTTAGATTGTGTTTGTAAGTCGTTTATTGAGCAGACAGGGGGACATACCCGCTGGCATCGCTGGCCAGGAAGACAACGGCGCCCTTGAGGTCGTCGGGCTCGGCGACGCGGCCGTTCATAATCTCGTCCTTCCAGCCCTCGATGAGGTGGGGGAAGGGGGCGGTCATCTCGGTGCGGACGTAGCCGGGGCTGATGGAGTTGACGCGGATGCGGTACTTGTTGAGCTCGGCGGCGATGGGGGAGACCATGGCGCGCACGCCGCCCTTGGTGGCGCAGTAGGCGGTGGAGCGCTGGGAGCGGATGGCCATGTAGCTGCCGATGCTGGCGACGAGGATGATGCTGCCGTGGGTGGTGCCGTTGGCGATCATGGCCTTGGCGGCGAACTGGGCGGCAAAGTAGACGCCGCGCGTGTTGACGGTGGACAGGCGGTCAAAGTCGGCTTCGGTGGTGTCGAGGAACTCGACGTTCTTGTTGACGCCGGCGCAGGCGACAAAGATGTCGAGCTTGCCGCCAAAGTCGCTGTGGACGGCGGCAAAGCCCTCGGCCAGGCTCTTGGTCGAGGTCACGTCGACCGTGTACGCCTTGGCCTGGACGCCGTAGTCGGCCGCAATGGTGTGGAAGCCCTCGACGGGGGGGATGACATCGAAGACGGCCACGTCGGCACCGGCGCCCGCCAGGCCCTGGGCAAAGGCCAGGCCGCACCCACGGGCGCCGCCGGTGATGACGGCCACACGACCTTTGAGCGAGAACTAGAAAGTTAGAGAGAGAGAGAGATAGAGAAGGAAAATCAGATAGAGAGAGAGAGCCAACCTTATCCATGGAGAAAACGTGCAAGAGTCAGGCAATTCAGACGTCAGAAAAGATTAGATTGCGAGAGACCGGCGTCATAGCTCGTCTATTATGGCAGCAGCTGCGGCCGTTTTGTCTGTTTCGGCCGGTAAAGCTCCGGCACCGTCTCGCTTGGGCCTCCGCCGTCGCAGCGGCCGCTGCCAATGTCCCACCTGTGTCGGCGCAAGTGCGCAGCGCTAGGCCCATCTGCGAGAGTGGGATGTCTTGTGCCGCCTGTTGCGCGACAGCTTTTTCCGCTTTCCCGCATCCACAGATAAGACGACCAATGACGTACGATGCGAGGTCAGATAAGTATGATTGCGGCGCCAGCTTCACCACTCAACCCCTCACTTCTCTCTCCCCGTTGCTCTCGACCCAGCTCCAAGGACGAACCGGTAACGTCATTCTCGTGACTCTACGTAAACGCACAATCTATCGCGACAATGGGCAAGAAGAAGGTCTTGGTCGGGTAGGTGTTTCCCTGCGAAAGCACAAAGCAACAACAGGGAAAACATGCAAAACAGGAGCTGACTGCGGTCTCTGCAGCTACGGCGTCGACATTGACGCGGTCTCGGGCTGGCTGGGCTCGTACGGCGGCGAGGACAGCACGAGCGACATTAGCAGAGGTGTGTGAAGGTGAAGCGATACGTGAAGCGAGCGGGACGACTGCCATGCTGACCTCCAGGTCTCTGGGCGGGCACGATCGGCACGCGCCGGCTGCTGCAGCTGTTTGACAAGTACAAGATCAAGGCGTCGTGGTTCATCCCCGGCCACTCGCTGGAGACGTTCCCGGAGGAGTGCGCCATGGTGCGCGACGCCGGGCACGAGATTGGGCTGCACGGCTACAGCCACGAGAACCCGGCAGACATGACGATGGAGCAGCAGCGCGACGTGCTGGACAAGACGTGGAAGATGCTGACCGAGTTCTGCGGCAAGCCGCCGCGCGGCAGCGTGGCGCCGTGGTGGGAGACGAGCCAGGAGGGCACGGAGCTGATGCTGAGCTACGGCATCGAGTACGACCACAGCATGTCGCACGAGGACTGCCAGATGTACTGGCTGCGCACGGGCGACACGTGGACCAAGATTGACTATACGAAAAAGGCGGCCGAGTGGATGAAGCCGCTGGTCAAGGGCCAGGACACGGGGTTGGTCGAGATCCCGGGCTCGTGGTACATTGACGACCTGCCGCCCATGATGTTCATGAAGAACTCGCCCAACTCGCACGGCTGGGTCAACCCGCGCGACATTGAGGACATCTGGCGCGACCACTTTGACTACTTCTACCGCGAGTACGACGAGTTCATCTTCCCCATGACCATCCACCCGGACGTGTCGGGGCGGCCGCACGTGCTGCTGATGCACGAGCGCATCATTGAGCACATCAACAAGCACGAGGGCGTCGAGTGGGTCACCATGGCCGAGATGACCGACTACTTCAAGAGCAAGAACACGCCGTCGCCGGGGGCGCTGCTGCCGGCCAGCCGCGAGGAGGTGATGAAGAAGTACGAGGAGGAGAAGGCCAAGGCTAAGGTGTAGGCAGGTCTAGGCCAGGGAGACCCCAAAGAGGCAATTTCATACGTAGCGCAACGGAGTTTGGTCGGCTTGTGACAGAATAGCAGAATACAGAATGCAAGATTTCCATGTGGAGTTGACCGTGGGGGTGGACCGTGGCCCAGAGACAGGCCGCCAGTAACAACTACTGTATTACACCCATGCAATGAAACGCTCAGGCAAGTTGCTGCCAGCAATTACCCAGTCGCGGCCTCCCGCACGGGGCGTTATCTCGACTATCTCGAAAGGATAAGATAGCAACCTTCTGCACAGGAGTGGGGAGGAGGTTATCGCAGACAACAGCACAGAAATAAGGCCAAAGTGATAGTGGCCGCATGATTATCTAAAGGAATCTGGAGATAGTGCATTTCCAGGGCGTGTCATGGTAATGCCGTTGTATTACGAGGCGACGACCGGAGCGGCCGGTGTGTCATCAGGGGCGTGACAGGCGGAGACGTCCATTTGTCATAAATACGGCATGTCTCGCATGAGCGGATGAGCGGTTTTCAAAGTTCAACCGTCTTGCAGGAACAAACAACCACCCCCTTCCCTCGACCTCAGACCCTTCCCCCCCCTACACAATGTCCGTCTCGGAAAAGTCCCACACGATGAGCAAGACGGCAGAGCCGGCAATGCCGGCGGACCGGCAGTCGGTGTCGTCGATGCAGGTGGGCGACGTGGTGGACGACGTGGACGTGCGCAACTTTTACGGCGACGCGGTGACGACGGCGTACCGGCTCAAGTCGGAGCTGGTGGGCCAGCACATGCAGGACATTGGCATGGGCAAGTTCCAGTGGTGGCTGTTTGTGGTGTCGGGCTTTGGCTGGATCGTGGACAATTTCTGGTCGCAGGGCATCAGCGCGGTGCGGCCGCCGGTGGGCCGCGAGTTTACCGACGTGACGAAGCTGAGCTTCAGCTCGGTGGCCTACTACGTGGGCCTGATCCTGGGCGCGTCGTTCTGGGGCGTGTCGGCCGACTTTATCGGGCGCAAGCCGGCCTTCAACGCCACCATTCTGCTGGGCGGCATCTTTGCCTGCGCCGCCGCCGGCTCGCAAAACTTTGTCGCCTTTTGCTCGCTGTGGGCCGTCATCGGCACCGCCGCCGGCGGCAACGTGCCCGTCGACAGCATCATCTTTCTCGAGTTTGTGCCCGCCAGCCACCAGTACCTGCTGACGGTGCTGTCGGCCTGGTGGAACTTTGGCCAGGTCGTCGTGGCGCTGCTGTCGTGGGCGTTCATGGACAACTACGCTTGCCCGTCCGACACGTCAGCCGCCGACGGCACCTGCTCGCGCGCCGACAACATGGGCTGGCGCTACCTGCTCATCACGCTGGGCGCCGTGGCCATTGTCTTTGGCCTCATCCGCATGTTCGTCTTCAAGATCCCCGAGAGCCCGCGCTACCTGCTGTCGATGGGCCGCGACGCCGAGGCCGTCGAGTCGGTCAACTACATTGCCCGCTACAACGGCCGCCCCGAGGTCCTGACGCTGTCCATGCTGCAGGCGATTGACGCGCAGGTGCACGGCCGCAGCGAGACCGCACCGGCCCAAGCGCCCCAGGCCCTCTCCAAGATGACCATCCTGCAGGAGAACCTCAAAAACTACAAGACGTCGAGCGTCAAGAGCCTCTTTGCCGGCAAGAAGCTGGCGCTGCACACGTCGACCACGTTTCTCATCTGGCTCACCATCGGCATCGCCTACCCGCTCTACTTTGCCTTTATCACATCCTACCTCGAGACCAAGTCCACCTACAGCGCCTCCTCGTCCGTCCGCCACACCTACACCGTCTACAGCTACGTGTCCGCCGTGGGCGTCGTCGGCCCGCTGGCGGCCGGCCTGCTGGTCGAGTCGCGCTACGGCCGCCGCTGGATGATGGCGGCCTCGTCCATGCTCACGGGTGTCTTCCTCTTTGCCTACACGGCGGCCAAGAACGAGGCCGGCGACATTGGCTTCCAGTGCGCCACCGGCGTGCTGGGCAACCTCGAGTACGCCATCATGTACGCCTTTACGCCCGAGTCGTTTCCCGGTCCCGTCCGCGGCACCGGCACCGGCATCGCCGCCACGCTGCTGCGTCTGGGCGGCCTCGCGGCCTCGCTCATCTCGACGTACGCCGGCTACACCGTGGTGCCCATCTATGTGAGCGCGGCGCTGTGGATTCTCGCGGGCTTCTTCTGTTTTGCGCTGCCGTACGAGACGCACGGCCATGCGTCGATTTGATGGGTGGTGAAGCCGAGTGTATAGATTGATTATTGTATTCAATTCATTATTCCATTCTAGAATTCAATTCAGATTGATTCAGTGTTTGTATTTTTAATTTGAGACCACGTCCTCTGTAGACTAGTAAACAATAGACCGTAAACGGCACAGCCAGAAGACAGGTAAAAGACGGCAGTAGACAGGCGACAGACACAGCTACAGACACAGGCACAGCCACAGGCACAGACAGGCACAGACAGGCACAGAGCTCGAGAGCAGAGCTCTGGCCCTAGTAGCCCCGCTGTAGCTCCGCTGTAGCTCCATCTGCCCCACTGCACAATCATGACCATTTACGTAAATTCCGTGACGGAAAATCCGACTTGTGGGCCCCTTCTAGAACCCCTGGCATCGGCACCACCTCCCCCTACTCCCGCCCCAACACAACAGCTCCCCCACTTACGGCAGTGGACGGGCAGATACGCGACGCCACTCGCAGGCGGGCGGGCAACAAAAGGCAATGCGGCCCCGGTAGCGTCAGGTGCCGTAGATAAATGACAGGTGCGATTGAGCTCTGTGTTTTGGCACTACTGCATTGCTGCTTGCATTGAAGCTGGAATAGCCTAATTTTTGCCTGCTCCGAATTGCTCACACTACACCATGACTGCTGCCTCTGTTCCGGCCCTGGTGCCGCTGAAGGACAGCGCGCTGTTCAAGCCGCTGCAGCTGGGCAAGATGACGCTGCGCCATCGGATCGTGCAGGTAGGTCTCCCCGGATGCTTTTCAACCAGTTTCCCCTACGACCAACCCCCTCTGACAAGCCAGGCCCCCCTCACGCGCATGCGCAACGACAAGGAGTCGGCCGGCGTGTACATGCCCGGGCCGCGGGTGGTGCAGTACTACGGCGACCGGGCGAGCCGGGGCGGGCTGCAGATCTCGGAGGCGACGGACATTTGCCTGAACGCGAGCGCGTACCCGGGGTGCCCGGGCGTGTTTACGGCGACGCAGCTGGCGGGGTGGCGCAAGGTGACGGACGCGGTGCACGCCAAGGGCGGGTACGTGTTCTGCCAGCTGTGGCACACGGGACGTGCGACGTCGACGGCGATGCGGGGCGGCGAGGCGACGGTGAGCTCGACGGCGCTGCCGATGGACGGGTCGTACCTGGACGGGACGGCGTGCGCCGACGACCCGCCGCGGCCGCTGACCGAGGCCGAGATTGGCGGGCTGACGGCCGAGTGGGCAGCCGCGGCCAAGCGGGCGGTCGACGAGGGCGGCTTCGACGGCGTCGAGGTGCACGGGGCCAACGGCTACCTGCTGGAGCAGTTTTTGCACGACAACATCAACACGCGCACCGACGGCTACGGCGGCAGCGTGGCCAAGCGCTGCCGCTTCCTGCTCGAGGTGGTGGCCGCCGTGGTGGCCGCCGTGGGTGCCGACCGCACTGGCGTCCGCCTCTCGCCCTACAACTACTTCCAGGGCACCAAGGACAGCGACCCCCTCGCCCACTGGTCCTACCTCTGCGAGCAGCTCGCCGGCCTCCCCACCGGCCAGCGGCCCGCCTACGTGCACATGATCGAGCCGCGCTTCGACGAGGTGCTCGACGAGCAGCAGAAGCTCGACGCCTTGGCTGCCACCACGCCCAAAAAGGCCAACTCGCTCGACCCCTTCCGCCAGATCCTCCAGCCCGCCAGCATCGCCTTTTTCAGCGCCGGTGCCTTCAACCGGGACAATGCGCCCCCCAAGGTTGAGAGCGGCGCCGCCGACGCCATCGTCTTTGGCCGCCACTTTATCGCCAACCCGGACCTGGTCGCTCGCCTCGAGAACGGCTGGCCGCTCAACAAGTACGACCGGTCGACGTTCTACGGCGCCAGCCCGCCGGAGAAGGGCTACAACGACTATCCGTTTTACGAGGCCAAGGCATAGGGGACAGCCATAGACGTAAATAGCAAAATCTTTGGTATAGCCTTTTGTTGACTTCCGTTCTCGTCTTTGACGCTGTAAGGGGTCAAGAGCGAGTATATTCAACTGACTAATGCCGTATCTAGTAAAAGGAACGCATTACAAAAGAAGAAGAAGAAAAAGAAGAGAACGCTGCATCGTGGGATGCGAAGAAAAGGGGGCACTGGCGTGCACGTGCCAAGCGCGCACGTGCATGTAATATGATTGGCCGAGTGCGGTCGAGGCTCTTCATGGGCACAGCCCGTTACAGACGCCGCCACAATGTTGAAAATGGTGCTCTCTCTCCACCCTTCTCTCTTCCTCCCCCCACTCTCCCTTTGAGTCAGGGGAATAAAGGACTCAGCTGAGACTACAACAGAATTCCGTCGCTTGTAGCCGATTAGATAATGGCACCTATTACTTTGAGGTTATCGGTGTAACGGGCTGTGCCCATGAAGAGCCTCGACCGCACTCGGCCAATCATATTACATGCACGTGCGCGCTTGGCACGTGCACGCCAGTGCCCCCTTTTCTTCGCATCCCACGATGCAGCGTTCTCTTCTTTTTCTTCTTCTTCTTTTGTAATGCGTTCCTTTTACTAGATACGGCATTAGTCAGTTGAATATACTCGCTCTTGACCCCTTACAATCGGAGCTGTTATAAAGATGTATTGATTGGTTTTTGTACTTTGTTAGACGTATGCTTTTATTTTCTTACTTTTTCCTTTTTACCCTTTTTAACCTCTCTTTTAATGTTTCCTTTTTGCTTTACCCTTCCTTCTTTTGTGCTGTCTTATATTAAGTTTATTTAGCTTCTTTATAAACACAAAACTGTACTGCTTCCGTTTCACCGTCAACCTTGGCCTATCAATCGATAAGCTTTTCACCAAGTACTTGGTTGTAGCTGTGATGGACCGAGGATCTTGAGACACTCAGGCCGTGCCTTAAGCCACAACGTGTAGGATAGGTAAGGCGAGGGGCACGTGTGTATGCGTATACCCCTTTGCGCGCTTAGGTCAGAAATTTTAGCAGGATACCTTGCAATACGAATAGAATTGTTACGATATGACAAAAGGCTCCAACTGTGGAAACTTGGATTCATACAGGGTCGATGTTGTAAGGCCATAAGGGTTATACCACGCTGTGCGATACTTACAGTCGTTTTAAAGCCATGATTCGTTACAAGCTGTAGCAACCGTTTGGAGCGACTACCCGCAAGCCGTCCTCGTCCATTTCATCATTGACCAGGATAGCCCTGGTGGAAGATGCCCTCTGGCCTGTCGGACAGGCCTGACCACAAGCCCTAGCACACTAAAACGCCACTGAAGCTTAGCGGCAAGATGTGCATCAAGATGCCAGATCGCTCCCCTTTCAACTTTGTTCCAAGTCTTGCCCCATATCATGCCATATTCCAAAATTCCAAATGATGGTGGCCACCACAGACGCTACAAGGGTAGCGATAGACATTATTAGGTATATCAGCGTGCGCACCATGGCCATAGCCATCAGGGTCGCAAAGATGCTGCCAGCAGGCGTGAAGGCCCCGTACCTGGCACCTTGGTACATGGCCGCCAGGGATCCTAAGGTGAAGAGAAACTGTCAGATTAATTCGAAATGGGACAGGCAATGAAAAGGAAGAGGAAAAAAAGACAGATTCACATACCCTTCACAATACCCAACACTCCAAATCTAATGGCCTGTAACAGACGTACCACAGTATAAAACACAACACAGAAAACCACGAAAGTAGCAATGGCGCCTGGCAAGTTAGTCTGGATAGTATTGCGGGTGTTTGGAAAAAGACCTACGATGTTGTGACAGCCATTCGATCATGCTCGACCACGCCAGACCGACTAGGGCGACTAGCTCCTGCCACAGTGCGGCGAGCCAGTTCCTGACGTCTGGGCGGTCTGGCAACGACGAAAATGTACCATTGGTGGCGTAGGCTTTAATCTGGGACGCGGCCGCTTGAAAGACCGGACCTGGATGAGGCATGGTAGGCAAGAGGGATGCGTAGAGATAGATATACAGGGAGACAGGCCCGGATTGCTCAACGTTGTGGAAGCGCGATTGTGTGGGACTGGCGATGGCAGACGGCAGGAAACACCCAAGGAGGGGTTTTGTCAGTTGCCGAACAGTGGGCGATGCCGACAGCCCTGAAAAACAGTAGGGTCTGCTTTCGCAGCCCTGCCGTCCCGGCACATTTCGTTCGCTTCGAAAACCCCACCTGCTGATGCCGCGTTGGTAGGATACCAGCCAATGGCAGGAACGGCTCGTATCGGGCCACACACCTTGAGAGCATGCCTGGCTGGTGTGTTGGGGGGGGTAAGCAAGCGTTTCCATCGCTATGGACGCGGCCCGGACGGCTGCTGCGACTTTGCAGTGGCACCACCACCTGGCTTCCTCGCTGGCTGGCTGGAGGAAGACACGGCACGGCCTCAACTGCGGGGTTTGCGATGAAGCCGCGCACCTCAAATTATCTGACACAGGAGCTTGGAATGGCGTGCAAACTCGCCGCCTCCTCTGCCGGGACGATGAGGTACTAAGCAAGTATATGGGCGCGTTTATGTGGCACTCGTGAGCTTCCCCGTTTTTTAGCAGGGCCTGGTTTCTCTTAGCTGACGTGCTGAATGCGACTCCAGATTCCGCTTGGGTTTGCCAACATGGAGTTGGAAGGCACTGTTGGCGGCGGGGCGGACAGCGTGATCGTCAAGGGTCTTGCTGCCGGCCACTGTATAAGCTACGTAGACACGTGGCTTGTAGGTGGTAAGAAGCCAAGCGACGTCATTCCAGTAAGTGGACTGTGGTAAATGGAGAGGTCCGTCAATAGGCAGGCAGTGGATTCCTAAAGTTGCCATATCCAAGTAGGCATCTTGCGTTTAATCTAGCTCGTTAAGTAAAAAAATAAAAGAAGAATAGGCAATCATAAACAAGAAAGAAACGATCGGACCGTCTGCAGCCCATGCTGCTGTAGTGAATGTCCCGGGCGTGGTATCCCAGGATGCGATTGATGCATTGCTTACGTTTTGGGTGCAAAATATGGAAATTGTCGGAACGCCGGCTAGTTAGTTATTCAACGATCGTTGTAGTGTCACAATCGAAGTCACCGTGGCCCTGTACGTCCGCAAGTGAGTGCCCTGCGGTGGTACAATGGTCTGTTGGTGATGCTTCTTGTTCTTTTCTCTCAGTCTGAATAGGGGGTAGAAGGGGATGAAACGCATTTGTACAGGGAGTCTTTGTGGGGCTCCAGCCGGTCACGGACTCAGGCACGTGCCTCTCCCTCTCCTGCCAGGCCAGTCCCTGAGGCTGTATACCGACAGAAATAATAGAGTAAATTAGACAAGAAAATAATTAAAAAATAGACACTGTGTCGGTACACCGCGGTTAGTTAGTTATCAACGATCGTTGTGATGTCACTGTTGAAGTCACCGTGGCCCTGTACGTCCGCAAGTGAGTGCCCTGCGGTGGTACAATGGTCTGTGGTGATGCTTCTTTTGTTGGTTGTCTAGTCTAGGTCTGAATAGGGGCAACAGAGGCCTCGCAACGTAGTTATTTCACAATCGTTTCAGACTGGTGGAGCCTTGCCGTGAGCCCTCGTGGGGTCTCACCGATCCCATGCTCTGGCACGTGCTCCTCCCTCTGCCCTGCCAGGCCGGTCCCTGAGGCTGTATACCGACACACTGCATCGTATTTACATCTAATCGGACTAGTATTCCATACTGCATTCCTCCACATCCCCATCCTACAAATTCGCCGTCGATTTCGGCCACCGCGCCTCGACGTCTTTGAACATGTCGTAGGTGAGCAGCCAGCGGCCGACGCCGTGGTAGCGCCAGGGGAAGGGGTCGGCGCCTTCGTCGTCGGAGACGGGCAGGCGGGCTTGAGGATCGGCGAGCCACTGGCGGTCGAGGTCGGCGTGGACGGCAAAGAGGCGGTCGCGCTCGAGCTGGGCGGGCCCGTCGGGCATGTGGTACATGTCCTGGTTGTAGGAGCCGCGGGCGACGATGCGCTCGGTGCGGGACTTGCGGCAGTCCTGGTAGACGCGGAGGGCGCGCTGCTTGGCGGCGGCCGAGCGGTCGGTGAGGCGGGCGAGGCAGAGGCCGAGCACGCCGGCGTCCTCAATGGCCATGCCGGCGCCGCTGGCGAGGTAGGGCAGGGTGGCGTGGACGGCGTCGCCGAGCATGGTAAAGGTGCCCGAGTCATGGTTCCAGCCGGGCTCGAGCGAGGGCCGGATGCTCAGCCGCCACTTGAGCACCGACTGGCAGTGGCCCAGCAGCTTGCCGATGCGCGGGTCCCAGTCCTGGTAGAGGGCGCGCATCTCCTCGACGCTGCCCTCGACAATGTCGCGGCCGGGCGGGATGTTGTCGGGCACCAGCAGCACCATATTAAAAAGCTTGCCACCCTGCAGCACGTAGTTGACCGCATGCGCGTGCGGGCCCACCCAGTAGTTGACTTGCGGCTGCTCGACAAACGGGCGCAGGTCCGGGTCGCGCCGCATCTCGGCCGTGTCCAGCAGGATGCGGTAGGCCAGGTCGCCCGAGAGCACCGGCGGGTCCGGCCGGCCCAGGAAGCACGCCCGCAGCGCCGAGTTGATGCCGTCGGCGCCCACCACCAGGTCGGCCGTCAGCGTGCGCCCGTCGGCCAGCACCACCGACGCTGTGAGGCCGTCGGCGGCCACGGCGAAGCGCTCGGCCCGCGCCTTGGTCGTGATGCGCGCGCCCAGCTCCACGGCGCGGTCCAGCAGCACGCGGTGCAGGTCGGCGCGGTGAAAGTCCCAAAAGGGCGCGCCGGCCGCGCGCGCGTAGGCCCCGTAGTCCATGGTGGACAGCGGGTTGCCCTTCCAGCCGAGAAAGTTGCACTGGGTCGGCTTGGTGGCGACGGCCTCGAGGCGCTCGCGCAGGCCCCACGAGAACAGCACGCGCGCCGAGTTGGGCAGCACCTGGATGCCGGCACCCACCTCGCCGATCTCGCTGGCCGACTCCAGCACGTGGACGTTGTGGCCGGCCAGCAGCACGGCAATGGCGGCGCTGAGGCCGCCGAGGCCGGCGCCGACGATGATGACCTGTTGTTGTTAGTTTTTTTGTCAGAGTTTTTGTTAGAGTTTTTTTTTCTTTTTCTTTATTACCCACATCTAGCTTGCTTGAAGCATCCCGCTCCAGCTTCTGCTGGACAGGCACGGCGTCGCTCATGGTGGTATCTCACAGTCGGTGGTGGCAGCTGCTCTCTCGATCTGGCGCTGACGCGCTCTCCTCTCTTAAGGCGCATATAGTCCGCGCATCTGCCGTCGAAAGCCGGCGACGGCGTGCCGATCCCACCTCCGAGGCTGCCCGGCGCAGTTTGTCATGCCATTGACACGCGCGATAAGTGGTGGACGGGAAAGCGGGCGCAGCGAACTGCCAAAGATAAGTCTAGTGATAAGGCTTGGAGCTAGCAGGATTGCCGGCAAGAGTGGGGGACAGGTGTGGCAGAGGACAGCAGCCGAGGGTGGAGATAAAGGCGGCCTTTCCACCTTTTGCGTTCCCACTTCCACCCTTGACGGGCATTCGGGCAAGCCCATCTTTACACGCATAGGTGGGCGAGCTAGCCGCCATTTCTGACGACCGATTGCTCGACAGGGCCAGCCACCATGCAAGAGGCATCGACGAGCAGCGTGCCGAGCGGCCAGGCAGGATCCATGGAGGAGCCGCGAGCCCGAGCAGCGTCCTCGGACAGCAGCAGCATTGTAGTGGCGCCGGCGGAGAAGCGGTTTGTGTGCACGTTTTCGGGCTGCAACAAACGCTTCACACGAGCCGAGCACCTGCACCGCCACGCGCTCAACCACACGGACGGGGTGTCGACGTGTCCGCGGTGTCGCGCCCACTTCAAGCGGCCGGACCTGTTGGGTGGGTGCTGTGTTGTCTGTTTTTGATTGTCTTTATGCTTGTCTGTGTGCCTTTGTCTGTCTCCGTGTCTGACCTGCAGAACGGCATATGAAACGCCACCGTCAGAAAGACCAAGACGCAGGCGGTGACGGATACGGCGTGCTCGACACGCGCAAGCGGTCCTGGAGGGCGCTGGACGGCTCCGTCGTGGAAAAGCGCCCCTACCCGAGTCCTCCGGTGGCGAGCCGGGCCAAGGAGCCGGACCCCGAGTTTCTTCCGCCGCTGGCCGAAGCCCCCCCGTCGCACGACGTGTCGCCGCACGACGTATTTGCCATTCCGGACATCCACCCGTCCGTGTTTCAGGAGTCGTCGCCGCCGCTGCCGTTGCCTGGGCCAGGGCCAGTATCCGGGTCGACGGACCCGAGCGGGCTGTCGCTGCCGCCGAGCCATCCGTCTCTGTGTTGGATGGACTGCCAGCCGATGCTCCCGTTTGTGCCCATGACCGACCTGTCACCGCAAGAGCAGAGCCTGCCGTACGACGACATTTTCCAGCCCGACACAGCCAGCTCGTTTAACATGCCGTTTACGACGGCGATAAACTACAACTGGCTGTTTAACCTGAACAGCGGGAATGCACTGAGCGGAAACGTAAACGGAAATTCACTGAACGGAAACTCACTGAACGGAAACACACTAAACACGCTGAACCACAGCGGAAACGCACTGAGCACGCTGAATTTACAGCAGTTTGACCCCACAACGACAACAGCAGACAACACCGCACACCAGCTCGACACCCAGCCGCAGGCGATCCTGACGCCGCCCAGCCTGGACGACATGAGCGACCACACGCCGTCGACGCGGATTGTGCCGATGGGGACGCCGGCGGCGGCGGCCAGCACGGTGGCGACGCCGGCAACAACGGGCAGCGTCCGGTCGACGACGACGACGGCGTATGCGCCGGTGCGAGAGCGGCCGCTGTCGACGCTGCACGGGGGCGAGGACGGAGAGGAGGGGGACGATGGGATGGGCCCCCCCGCCGTCGTCATTGACGAGGCGGTGCACGGGCGGCTGCTGGCGGTGATTGAGGCGGCGGGCCCGAGCCTACCGGACGGCGGGCGGTTCACGGTGGCGGAGCACCCGCTGCTGTCGCGGGCGGCGTTGCAGACGTATGCGGACCTGTTTCTGGCGCGGTTCAACACGGCGTACCCGCTGGTGCACCGGGCGACGTTTGACGCGCGCACGGCGGAGCCGCTGCTGGTGCTGTCGATGCTGCTGCTGGGCGCGGCGTACGCGGACAAGGAGGCGCACCAGCTGGCGGTGTGCATCCACGACGTGATCCGGCCGCGCATCTTTGCGCACGCGGGGTTCTCGGCGCGGCCGGAGCTGTGGACGCTGCAGACGATCTTGCTGGTCGAGTGCTTTGGCAAGTCGCGCGCGGGCCAGAAGCAGCACGACATGAGCCACCTCTTCCACGGGCTGCTGATCAACCTGATCCGGCGGTCCGACTGCCAGACGGTGCGGCCAGCGGGGCCGGAGACGGTGGCGGACGACATTGAAGATGACAACAGCGCCGTCGACCGGGCGTGGCGGCTGTGGAGCGTGGCCGAGCAGAAGAAGCGGCTGGCGCTGCTGTGCTTCATGTGGGACACGCAGCACGCCGTGCTCTTCTGCCAGAGCCTGTGCATGTCGGCCTTTGAGCTGCGCGTGGCGCTGCCGTGCAGCCAGGCGCTGTGGGAGGCGCGCGACGGAGCAGCCTGGCGACGGGTGGGCCGGACACTGCCGCCGGCGGCACTGCGCCCGCCGGCTTTTTTGACGGAGCTGCAGCACTACCTCTGTGTGCCGGCATCACAGCAGCAGCAGCAGCACACGGGAGGAGGGCCACCCCCCCGCCGGCCCTCGTCGCCGGCGCGGCTCAGCGGGCTGGCGCGGGTGCTGCTGCTGCACGGGCTGATGTCGGTGGCGTGGGACATGCAGCGGCGGGACCAGACGTCGCTGGGGCTGGGGGTGGCGCCGGTGCTGGGGACGCTGTCGTGGCGGGAGCGGCTGGCGGCGGCGTACGACGCGTGGAACGCCGACTTTGACGCGTACTGCGTCGACGTGGAGATGCAGCGGCGGCGGCGGTGCGCGCGGGCGGCCACGCTGGCCGACCACACGTCTGCGGTGGCGGCCGAGCGCCAGGCCGAGTCGGAGCGCCGCGAGTTTGCCGTCTTTGCCACCACGTACAACGCCGTTTACCACGCGGCCCAGATACTGCTCAACAGCGACTTTATCGACGTGCAGATCTACGCCGGCGCCCAGCACATTCTCGGGCGGCCCGTCAACCGCGCCGACTACCTCCGGTCCGAGCGCGTGGTCAAGCGCTGGGCCGCCGCCGAGGAAGAGGGACTGGCCACCATCTCGTCCGGCGCCAGCCTCGGCGGCGGCGGCACCGCCCCCGGCCTGGCCGCCAAGGACGCCGCCGCCACCGCCGCCTGGCACGCCGCCTGCATGCTGCACGACGCCGCCACCAACCTGGCCGACTTTGAGGGCATGGGCCTCTTCCACGTGCCCTGGTGTCTCTACCTGGCCACGCTGACCGTCTGGGCCTTTCACCACGCGCGGCGGCGGGGGGGTGGCGGCGGGGGTGGCAGTGGTGGTGGTGGTATTGTAGGTGCTATCGACTCAGGATCGTCTCCCGACGCCGCCTCCGAAATGGTCTGGGACGCCCGCGGCGAGATGGAGGCCCTCGTGGCCGCCATGGCCAGCTCGCGCCCGCGCAACCTCGTCTTCATCCAGGGCCGCCGCCGCACCAACGGGCTCGTCTGGGTCATGGCCAACGTGCTCAGCAAGGTGCGCTGGGGGCTGGTGCACGCAGGCGTCATGGTGCTGCGGGGGCTGGTGCCGACGCGGCTGACGAACCAGTACGAGAGCCGGGAGTAGAATAGAGCTCAATTAGGAGTTGGATGAAGTCCAATAGTCTCAATTAGGAATGTGAATAGAAGGCCTTGGGAGTCTCAATTAGGAAGTAGGAATACATCTCAATTAGTCAATTAGGAATCCCAATTAACTAGGAAATCATCTCAATTAGGAAACTAAGAAATACTGACACATCCATCTACACCTACATCTACACATCCGCCTTCAAAAACCCATCGTAGTAGCTCTCCAGCCACCGGCCTGCCTCGGCCCCGCTGCTGGCCGCCGCCGTGTCCCAGCGCCGCAGCGAGCCCACGTAGCCGTCGGGCCGCACGTTGAGCACGACGGCCTCGCCAGCCGCCAGCGGCCCCACCCACTTGTCGGCGCAGCGCCGCCCCTGCGTGTCGCGCTGCGGCACGTCGTCGAGGTAGACGGTCCAGCGGCTGTGCGCAAACAGCGGCGGCAGCTGGTCGAGCTCAAAGGTGGCCTTGGGCGTGGCGGTGACGAGGGCGTAGGTAAAGAGGTCGCCGTGCGCCGTGTAGCGCTCCGGCCGGAAAAAGACGTCCTCGGCGCCGGCCTTGCGCGGGCGCTGGCGGTACGAGGCGGCGGCGGCGGCGGCCAGGCGGGCCAGCGTGGACGTGGGGGCGAGCACGGCGCGGCTGAAGGCGTCGAGGAAGGCGGCAGCGGTTGTACTAATTACATCGTCGACAAAAACGTAGACGCGGAACTGGCCCAGCACGCACACGTCGAGCTGCATGTCGACGACGTTGGCGTCGACGTAGCGCGTGGCTTTTGCCGGGGGGAGTGTGCAGCCGGGGGGGGTGGCCACAGGAGCCGCTGGGGCTGCCGGCAAGTTCACCGCGTTGGCCGCGTAGCTCACCCCAACGCCCGAGATGAAGCCCATGTTGGTGCGAAAGTTGCTGGCCAAGGCATCCGCGTCGCCGTGGGCGATCTGGTTGGCGTGTTCATAGTCAAAGTCGATGAGGTCGTGGGCGATCTTGCCGCGCTCCAGCCCGTAGCTGGCCAGCAGCGCCGGCCGGGCCAGCCCGCGCACGGCCAGGTTGAGCTTCCAGCCGAGGTTCCAGGCGTCGTGCAGGCCCGTGTTCATGCCCTGGGCCGCCTTGGGGCTGTGCGTGTGGCTGGCGTCGCCGGCGATAAAGGCGCGCATCCCGGCATCGGCGAACCGCGCCGCCACCCGCTGCGCCACCTGGTAGCGGCCGAACCACTCGACCGTCCGCCACTGCAGCTGGTACGGCGCCAGGATGGCCCGCGCCCGCGCCATGACGTACGCCTGGTCCAGCCGGCCCACGTCCACCTTTCCGTCCGTTTGACCGGCGCCCTCGTCCAGCTTGAGCTCAATGTACAGCCGCGTCATGTTGCGCTCGCGCGGGATGATCAGGATCGAGCCGTGCGCCTCCGAGAACACCACCGTCTTGCTCCACACGTCGGGGAAGTCCGTCTCCAGCTCGCCGTCCAGAACGCCCCACACTGACACCGCCTCGCCGCCCTTGCCGCCCCGTGACGGCGCCGACGCCCCCGGGATGCTCTGCCGCACCTTGGAGTGGGCGCCGTCGCAGCCGACCAGGTAGCGCGCCTGCACCGTCTTGGCGTCGTGCGTGACGTTCCAGCGGCACTTGACAGAGAGCGGTCCCTCTGGCGTCTCCGCGTACGACTCGTACTGGTGGCTGCGCTGCACCTCGACCCCCCGCTGCCGCATGTCGTCAATCAGCATCGCCTCGACTGTCCCCTGGTGGCACAGCAGAATGTACGGGTGCAGCACGTCGACGATGCTGTCCGGGTAGTGCACCTCGCGGCCCTCGCGGTGCAGCGGCTGCGCTGCCGACCCCCGCCACATGCAAATGTCGTACACCTTGGTGCCCGTCCGCAGCAGGTCGTCGCCCAGGTGCAGCATCTGCAGCGTCTCAATCGTCTTGGGCTGGATGCCGTCGGCCCGGCCCACCGTCGTCGGGTTCGGCCGCTCGTCCAGCACCTCGACGCTGAGGCCGAAGCGGGTGAGGAGGGCGCTGGATTGGGGTCAGCATAAGAGCGAACAACAACCTCAACGACACAAAGACCTACCCCAGCATCAACCCCGTCGGACCGGCTCCGGCCACGCACACGTCCACCGAATCGGGCGCCTTCTCCATGAGCCGCAGCAGGTTGATGGGCTCGCCCGTCGTCGTGTTGGGCTTTTCGCCGTCCGCCATGACCGTGTCGGAAGCCATTGTGGAATGCGTTTGTGTCGTTGTGTCGTTGTCGTTGTCGTTGTGTCGATAGCTCCGAGCTGTTATATCGCTAGAACTGCTAGAGCACAGTTCACCACAGCTCTGACGCTAGCGCCTCCCCACCCTCATCATGCCATAACCCGCCGGCAGCAATGGGCTCCAGCGCCTGCACCCCCACCCTTGACTTACGATTACCGCTGTGGGGCCGACCTCCCATTGTCATGGCTAATCGCTGACGACCGAATCCCCATTACCCAAGTCGGGCGACCCGCTGGCGACCCGCTGGCGAGCTGTCGACTCGCTGGCCGAACTCGGAAAGGCGGTTGAGAAGACCAGGCGAAGACGACAGACGATGCTGGCGAGCCCAAAGTCGTCTGCATCTGTCCGTCAACTCACAATGTGGCAAGAGATCGTTGCCGAGAAGCAGCGCATCCGCGCCGAGGCCGTGGCCAAATTCGACACGCCCGAATATGCCGCGCTCGACGTGGCCATCACGGCCGTCGACGACGCCGAAGAGCTCGTCCGGCGCATCGTGAGCGGCGCGACCACGTCCGAGGCCGTCACCAAGGCGTACATCCACAAGTGAGTGCCGAGTGTCTTTGAGGAATGTTTTGACACGTCTAACCGCCAGAGCCGTCGAGGCACACAAACTGGTAAGATTGCCCTTTGTCTTCAGCTGATCGCCTCTGCTGACCTCTAGACAAACTGGTAAGCCCCTGACACTGCGCCATTATGTTCACCCTCTCACCTCACCTCACCCAGCTTGACCGAGGTCATGTTCGAGGACGCCCTGCGCACGGCCCGGGCTCTGGATGCCCAGCTAGCCGCCACCGGCAAGGCGGCCGGCCCGCTGCACGGCGTGCCGGTGACGCTCAAGGACCAGTTTGACGTGGCGGGCTACGACAGCAGCATCGGCTACGTGGGGCGGGCGCAGCAGCCGGCGCGCACGTCGGCGGCGCTGGTGCAGATGCTGCAGGGGCTGGGCGCCGTGGTGCTGGCCAAGACGAACCTGCCGCAGAGCATCATGTGGTGCGAGACGGAGAACCCGCTGTGGGGGCTGACGACGAATCCGGCCTCGGCCGACTACACGCCGGGCGGGTCGACGGGCGGCGAGGCGGCGCTGCTGGCCTGCCACGGCAGCCTGGTTGGCTTCGGCACCGACATTGGAGGCAGCATCCGCATCCCGTCCCACATGATGGGGCTGTACGGCCTCAAGCCCAGCAGCGCCCGCCTGCCCTACCGCGGCGTGCCCGTGTCCACCGAGGGCCAGGAGCACGTGCCCTCGTCCGTCGGGCCCATGGCGCGCAGCCTGGGCACGTTGGAGAGGGTGATGCAGGGCCTGGTCGACGCGCGGCCCTGGGAGCACGACGCCCGATGTGCGCCGCTGCCGTGGAGGCCGACCTTGTGTGAGAGTATTCTCGACGGCCGGCCCCTGACCATCGGCCTCCTGGCGGACGACGGCGTGGTCGAGCCGCAGCCGCCCGTCGCGCGTGTGCTCGCAGCCGCCGCCGACGCCCTGCGGGCCGCCGGCCACGACGTCTTTGCTTGGAACACGGGCCTGCACGCCGACTGCGTCCAGCTCATGGACGAGTACTACGCCGCCGACGGCGGCGAGGACGTGCGCCGCGACATGGCCGCCGCCGGCGAGCCCTACATCCCCCACGTCGCCCGCCTCGTCGACCGCGGCCCCGCCGTCTCCGTCTACGCCTACTGGCAGCTCAACCGCCGCAAGCAGGCCCTGCAGCAGGCCTACCTCGACAAGTGGCTGCACACACTACGTTCTCCCACCACCGGCCGCCCCGCCGACGTCCTCCTGCTGCCCCCCATGCCCCATCCCGCCGTGCCCCACCACGGCTGCCGCTGGGTCGGCTACACCAAGGTCTGGAACGTCCTCGACTACCCGGCCCTCGTCCTGCCCGCCGGCCGCGTCACCCCGGCCGACGCCGCCGCCCCCTGGGGCGTGGAGGCTGCTCGCGGACCCATGGACGCTTGGAACCGCCAGCTCTGGGTCGACCACCGCGACGACATGGCCCGCCTCGGCCTGCCCGTCGGCGTGCAGATTGTGGGGCGCCGCCTGGAGGAGGAGACGGTCTTGGCCGCAGGCAAGGTGCTGGACGATCTGTTGGGGAGTAGAACTGTTTGATATATATATACTATCTACTATCTACAAACATCACCACGCCAGCTCTGGTCGCGCTGTGCAGCCTGCCGCCTCCAGCTTGGCACAGAAATCCTCCTCCTCGCTCAGCTTGGCCGTCTGGCCCTCGGGCATGGCCGGCACCACCGGCCAGATCTCGCGCCCCCCCTGCGCCTCCTCCTTGGCCCGGTGCGCCATCACCTCTTTGCGCACGAGGCCCTGGATGTGCAGCGGCCCGCTCTCCTTGTCCGGGTGAAGCTCGCCGTTGACAAACACGCCCGCGTTGAGGTTCTGCTGCGCCAGGTCGCAGAGCGCCTTGTCCTCGCCCAGCACCTGCGCGTAAAAGGCGTTGATAGCGGCAAACTGCTCGTCCGTCGCGTTCTTGTGGCGGTACACCTCGTTCTCGATGCGGCTCGTCGTCGCCGTCACGGGGATCATGCGCTGGATGTAAAAGAAGTTGTCCGTCACCGTCACCGACGCGTTGGGGAAGTAGAAATTGATGGCCCGCCGGAACTGCTGCTCGCTCTGCGCCTTGTTGACAATGGTGTGCTCGAGGTGGCCCTCGCTGGCCTTGGGCAGCACCGTGTACTTTGTCAGGTCCGACACGCCCGCAATCAGCGGGTGCGACGTCGGGCAGTGGTAGCACTCGTTGTAGTTGTCAATGACGCCCTTCCAGTTGGCGTCCAGCTCCTGGTCCCACGTGTGGTCGTAGAGGAACTCGTCCGCAAAGTCGAACCGCGCCATGGCCGGCTGCTCGTCCGCGCCGCGCAGCTCCTCCTGCCACGGCACCTCGGGCGTGCCCGCCTGCAGGTTCACCCACACGAACCCGTTCTTGTCCACGTGCAGGTGCACCGGAAACAGCGCGTGCTTGCTCTTGTCAAAGTCGGCCACCGTGTCGAAGCGCGGCGCCTTGGCCAGGTTGCCCTTGAAGCCGTACGACCAGCCGTGGTACTTGCAGCTCAGCACGCTCGCCCGCCCGCACGCCTTTTCCACCACCGGGTACGCCCGGTGCCGGCAGATGTTGTGGAACGCGTTCAGCTGCCCCTCGCGGTCGCGCACAATGAAAAAGGCATAGTTGGCAATCGTAAACGACGCATAGTCGCCCGCGCTCGCAAACCGCAGCGAGTGCGTCACCAGAATCCACTTGCGCGAGAATATCGCCCGCCGCTCCAGCTGGTACAGCTCCGGCGACCGGTACCACGACGCCGGCAGCGCCCGCGCCGCCGCCTCCGTCTTGTCCGCCGACGAGCCGAGGCCAAAGATGCGTAGCATGGTGTGGTAGTTTGTAATCTGTGACAGTGGTCTGTGGTCTGTGATCTGATCTGTGATGGGATGGTTCAATGGCTTGGTCACTGTTGTTACAGGCTGTACAGGCTATAGACTGGTCCGACGGCTACTCTAGTCTGGTCCTCTCCGAAATATAGACTGTGGATTTCTTACAAACGCTTACACGTCTTATCTCCCGGCGTGGCCACCCCGTAGATAACGGTGGATCTATCGCTGCGCCGCCCACAGGATAGTCTCGTTTCCCCCATCCTTGACACGCCCGACAATAGCCGCAGCTGCGAATCGGACGACAGCGGGGCTGCGAGGCTGCTAGCACAGGCCGTCGTTCGGCTTCGGCGTGGCGGATCGCTGGCAGATCGTCAACGTCAGCCTGGCCAATCCCGAGAGGCCTCGGAACACGACGGATGGGCTGATGGCATCGACGCATGGTCGACGTGATCCGCAGCTCGACGGTGGGGCAAGGATGGGAGCGAGAATCGGCAGGATATCGGAGAACGAGGCGGCCGTGCCGACAGATTCAGGGAAAACCTGAGATTCATTCACAAGTCGGAAACAATCTATCTTACAACAAGCTATGCTCTATGGCTCCATGCGCCCACACCTTGACCACCGACCCTGGTGCCGGGTTCGCCACCCCTCCCCGCGACCGCAGCGCCATGCGCATGAGCGACAGCGCCTGCGTGCCCAGATACAGCGGCGCCTTGATCTGCTGGGCGGCGTCGACGGCCTCGGCCAGCTGCTGCGCCACGTCGGCGAGCGACGCGGAGCCGTCGGCGGCGGCCCAGCCGGACGCGGCGGCGGTGCCGTTGCGCAGGGCGGCGACGATGGCGGGGCCGTGGGCCTCGAGCATGGCCGAGTTGCCGGCGGCGTGGATGCAGAGGTCGAGGATGAGGTCGAGGTCGAGGCCGACGTGGTGGGCAAAGGCGAGGGCCTCGGCGGCGGCGGCAAGGTGAATGCCCTGGAGTAGCTGCACGACAAGGCGGAGGGGGTCTTTTGGCGGGGGAGAAGCCTTGGGTGCGTGCTCCCGGCCAGCCGTGTACAGCTGGAGGAGGGCCGAGTCGTCGACGCGGCCGAGGCCGCGGGCGAGCGCGTCGTAGAAGCGGTTCTCGGCCACGGCGATGAGGGGCGCCGCGAAATGGGCCCGGCGCGCCTCGCTTGTGATGATGCCGGCGTCCTTGGTCGCAATGGCGATGGCGCTGGCCAGCGGCGTGAACCGGAAGCCCTGCATGCGCGGCCCGCGGTGGCCCAGCATCCAGCTGGCGCCGGGCGACGCCATGAGCGCGGTCAGGGTGGCCGTCGTGTCGGTGCCGTCGGGGCCCTGGCCGAGGCCCAGCCGCACCGCAAAGCCCATGGCCTCGCTGGCTGCCAGGATCTGGTTCACCGCCAGCACCTGGTGCACCATCTTGGCGTTGCTGCCGGCGCCGATGCCGCCCTCCATAATGTACAGCCGCTCGGGGTCGGTCATTTCGCGGAGCAGCATGTTCGCCACAGCATTGCCCGCCACCGCCAGCACGCCCGGTGCTGCCCCCGCCATAATCGTCAGCGTCCCGTCGGCCGCCCGGGCCGCACCGCCCGACACCGGGCAGTCGACCAGCACAATGTCCGGCCGGCGCACCGGACCCGCCGGGTCGGCCAGCTGGCGCGCGAGCCCCTGCACGTAGCCCGCAGGCACAGTCGAGCACAGCAGCACCACGGCACCCCGGGGGAGTGCCGCGTGGGCCGGCTCGGGGCCGTCGACGAGCACCGCCTGCGCCTGGGCGGCCGTCGCCACCATGCACACGCACACCGGCGTACCCGCGACGGCGGCGGCCGGCGTCTTGGCCGTGCGGCCCCCAGCCGCCGCGAAGCGCTCCAGGGTCGGCGCCCACACGTCGAAGCCGGTGACGGTGTAGCCCTGCTTGACCAGATGGGTGGCCATGCCGAAGCCCATGGCGCCGAGGCCGATGAAGGAGACGTCTGGTTTGGCCATGGTGTAGGAGCCAGACAAAGCAATGTTGGTGTGCAAGAAATCAGCAGAGAATGCAGAGAATCATCAAAGAATGAAGCAATTTATGCAGGTGTCGGATATGCGGCACGCGACGGACCTCGTGAACACGAGTGAAGGATCACGAAATTCGGCAGTTGCTCCACCGAAATGGTCCGCCTCAGGTACTCTCCCGTACATTAAGAGCACGAGCCACTCAGCGTCGTTGCGGCAGCCACGACTGCAAGAACAGAAGAGGCAAGCGCAGCCACCCGCTCCGCACCTGCCTTGATCTGGCCCACCCCACACGATTTTGGCTGAGCTCCACTGCCAATTGCGTGAGGAGCTCCACCATAAGAAGCTTGAGAAGCCCACGAAATTGACCACAAGAGCAGCGAAAACAAGAGAAACCACAACCACAGTAATCACCATCACAACCACCACCACAAACCACAACCACAACCACGGCATGGCCTCTCTCGCGCAGAACCGGTCGCTGGCGATGCTGGAAAAGGCGCGCGCGGGCGGATACGCGGTGGCAGCCATCTGCTGCTACAATATTGAGGGGGTGATGGCGGTGGTGCGGGGAGCGGAGGCGACGCGGTCGCCGGCCATGGTGCTGCTGTTCCCGTGGGCCATCGAATTTGCGGGCGAGGCGCTGGTGCGGGCGGCGGCGACGGCGGCGCACACGGCGACGGTGCCGGTGTCGCTGCACCTGGACCACGCGCAGACACCCGAGCTGGTGCGGCGGGCGGCCGACATGGCGGGCTGCTTCGACAGCATCATGTGCGACATGAGCCACTACGAGCACGAGGAGAACTTGCGGCTGACGCACGAGCTGGTGGCCTACTGCCACGCGCGCGGCATCACCACCGAGGCGGAGCCGGGCCGCATCGAGGGCGGCGAGGACGGCGTGGCCGAGACAGTCGACCTCGAGGCCGTCTTGACGACGCCGGCCAAGGCCGAAGAGTTTGTCGCCACCGGCATCGAGATGCTGGCGCCCGCCTTTGGCAACGTCCACGGCGAGTACGGCCCCCGCGGCGTCCAGCTCGAGTACGACCGCCTGCAGGCCGTCGTCGACGCCGTCGGCGCCCGCGTCCACATTGTCGCCCACGGCTGCGACCCCTGGGACGAGCCGACCTTTCGTCGCTGCATCGCCGCCGGCACCACCAAGATCAACATCAACAAGGGCATGAACAAGCACGGCATGGCCGCCCAGGCCGCCCTCCAGGGCAAGCCGCTCACCACCGTCATCGAGGGCAGCACGCGCGCCATGCAGGACGCCGTCGAGCAGTACATGCGGTGGTGCGGGAGCGCGGGGCGGGCGTAGGGCAGGGGGGGGGGGGGGGGGGGCAACGTATTCCATGGCCTACAGCATAGAACAGCATACAGCATAAATGGACGATACGGCAGCTGCCGCTCTCCTCCTGTGAAACCTCCTGTGAAACCCCGCAGCGACAGCGCCCCCGTCTTGAGCGCCTCGCCATAATCACCGTCGCCCATGAGCGTGTCCCAGCTCGTGAGGTCGGGCTCAGCGACGACGGGGTCGTGGCAGGCCGCGCTTGATGCGGGTAGGGTCCACGTGGAGGTCCACGTGGAGGCCGACGGGACGGCCGGCTCCACCTCCACCTGCTCTGCCCGCGGCTCCACCGCCACCTCCACCTGCTCCGCTCGCGTTGAGGCAGTGGTGCAGCATCGTGGCCACGAGGTCGGCGGCGAGTCGAAGAGGCTTTGGACATGGTGGGAAGTGGGCGGTAGAATATCTGAGGGGAAGGAATGAGGAGAGCTGGAAGAAGGAATCCATACAGACGCAACACCGAATCCATACAGACACAAGACAGACTCGCCCAAGCTTCGCTTTGCAGCAGCACAGCTGACAGCCTTCTCGAGATCGGCAGTTCTGTCTCGTCTTTTCTCCCTCTGCGGCTTTCCTCTAGCTGACGGCCCGTCTGGACCTGCTCTCCGCTCTCGCCAAAAAAAATCTGCTTGCGCGTGCATTCTCTTCCGAGACTGCCACACTGCCAAACACACCTCACGTATCAGTCTTCGTCGACACGTACTGACAGCCGGGGTCGTCTCAGCGGCTGTTGAGAGGCTGCTATATCGGGAGTGGCCTGGGTTGCAGGCAGAGTCGATGGTACACCTGTCCTCCTCTGCTACCCGTCTCGGCACATCACTTCCAGAATCCGACAATGGGCGAGAAGCAGCCCAAATGGCGCGTCATCGGCAGCGATGTGAGTCACTGCGTCTCTTCACTTTCTGCTTGTCCACCTGCTCACTTGCTTACCTGCTCACCCGCTTCCCCAGGACGCTGACGTCCGCTACAAGGCCGCCATCAGCGCGACCTGGCCAGCGACGCCCGCGTGGCGTCGATCGTTGACATCGACAGTCAGCACGCCAACGACAAAGAGCGCCGCCAAGATCCAGGTCATTCACCACTATGAGGGAGAGGAGGTGGCCGTGGGGGTGAAGAGGGAGGACGACGACGGCGACGAAGAGGAAGAAGAAGAAGAAGAGAAAGAGGAAGAGGAGGAGGGGGAGGATGCCAGAGAGTCAGAGGGTGCTGAGTGTTGACGCCCAGAAGCACATGACGGAAAGTGGATGCCACATGCATAGATCTGCCGCTGAGAATGGGTAGCGGATTTTTACGCGTGGTGGAGTGATCGGCCTGTCCAGGGCAGCAACGTGAACGTGGACGCGGCGTTAAGGCTTATTTAATGCAAGATATAACGTAACGTAAACCCAATGCGAGTGGGCCACCCAAGCGAGTGGGCCACCCAACCCCCTTCACACAGCTTCTATCTTATACAACAACACCATAACTCTCTCAATTAATTCAAATCATTCAGAACTATAGACATCCAATGTTTCTCTATCCTCCTGACATGTACGCGCATTATGTCCCGACTTTCCACACGCGCTACAGTGCCGTACGGTCGCCGCCCTCGTCCTTCTTCCACCACGACTTGCCAACACATCCGCCGCCAATTGTGCTTCTATGTCTTTGTTGTCGAGCAAACTTGTCGCAGCCTGTAGACTAAGTGATCCTCCGTCTTGGAGACGCCTTTTTGAGGCTCTCCGGCGTTTGCTTATTGCACGATTGGCTGCCTCTAGTTCGTTGACCCGGTTTTGCATTAACACCATCTTGTGCATGACTGTTTGCGTAGACTTCGCCAACTGATCCATAGCACTAAGAATTGTGGTTGGAGAGCTGTTTTGGTGTTGGACGATTCTGTTTTCAATAAAATCGGATTGTGAAGTGGCTTCGTATGCGTTTTGTGGCGTCTTGGAAGCCCAAAGGTTGGTGGTTGAAAGGGGAGATACCGGCGGTGATGGTGTACGAAACTTGATATCTAGTTTAGATATTACGGCTTCTGGGTCGAAAGGGACTAGCCCTGCGCCT
>JACCPH010000010.1:24792-141704 GCA_014183095.1 Harringtonia aguacate | reverse complement strand
TATTCCGAAGTGTTGAATATGGAGCGGTACAGGCCTTTGTAGCAGCTCGAATACTGAAATCCTTATTTTTTTCAATAGCTTTTAAAGCTAAGAGCACTCTACCCTCTAGAGAAGTAGTTTCCATTGTTTGTTGTAGAGAAAAACGTGTTGAAGATAGAAAGTGATTGTTTGACAGTAAAGTGATCCACTCGCTTGTCTGATCCACTCGCTTATCAACTACGTTATATAATTAGTTACAGCTAAAAAAATTACCCCCAACGGCAGTCGCCTCCAACGGCCGCCAAGTCCGCCAAAGCTCGCCCACTTCACCACTCCCAACATGCCCGACATGGATGACCAACCACGCAGGCCCGTCCTGGGCGTCTCGACCAAGATGTACTTTTCGCTCGCGCGCACGCGCGCCTATGTCGACGACGTCGTGCAGCGCTTTGCCACCGACGAGGCGACGCAGCCGAAAGGCCGTCGCATCCTCGACCGCATTGACGTCTTTGTGGCCCCGGATTTTGTGTCGCTGGCGGGCGTCGTCGACCAGCTGCGTGACGGCTGCCCGCGGCTGCTGGCGGGCGCCCAAGACTGCGCCGGCCACGAGTACGGCGCCTGGACGGGCTGGGTGTCGCCCGCCGTGCTGGCCGACGTGGGCGTGCGCATCGTCGAGGTCGGCCACGCCGAGCGGCGGCGCTGGCTCGCCGAGAACGACGAGACGACAGCTGCCAAAGCCGCCGCCGCCGTCCGCCACGGCCTGACACCCCTGGTGTGCGTCGGCGAGGTGGAACGGCCGGAGGAGGACGGCGTCGACGGCGTCGACGGACACGACAGCCAGGACGGCCAGGACGGCCTCGACGGCCTCGACAGCCAGCACAGCGCCGCCGCCATCGCCTTCATCGTCGGCCAGATCACCCCCGTCCTCGCTGCCGTCCCCCCCGACGTCGACATCCTCCTCGCCTACGAGCCCATCTGGGCCATCGGCGCCGCCCGCCCCGCCAGCGCCGCCTACGTCCGCGCCGTCGTTGCTGGCGTCCGCGCCAGCGACCCCGTCCAGCGTCGCGGCGCCTCCCGCACCCGCATCCTCTACGGCGGCAGCGCCGGCCCTGGCCTCTTTTCCCAGCTCGCCGGCGTCGTCGACGGCCTCTTCCTCGGCCGCTTCGGCCACGACCCAGACGTCCTCCTCCAGACCGCCCACGAAATGGCCGACCATGCGCCGCAGCCCAGGAAAAAAATCGCATGACACTACAAGCGCGTGATTTTGAGGGGCCAATTCGACTGCGCGTTTTACCATTTCCCTTTTCCACCTTCTTGTGGCCACTTTTGTGCCATTTTTTGCTCCCCCCCATTGTGCTGCTTATTTTTGCGACCAATTTTTGCGGCCTATTTTTCGCCGCCAATTCTCACTGCAACATCCGCCACCCGACCTTTGACTCAGCACCCACCGGTCACAACCCGGATGGTCGGAGTGGCAAAACCATATAGACTGCCTACATAGAAACGGCCCATAGAACGATCCAGGAACCAGTCCATCCCACGCCCCTGGCTACGTCAGCCAAGAGCCCTTTTAGCTTTTGGAGGGGATTCGCTGGTGCTTAATCTTGCCTTTTTAGAAATGAACTGTGCTCTCCAGTTTCGCCCACCACGCTTTTGCCTTGCTTGAGCTCTGGCATCCGGTCTCGTGCTTCCTGTCATCTAGAGAGTCGCGGCTTATTTAGACAAATATGTTTCCGTACATTGGCATCGCATCGTGCCGCGGCCGACTTTCTCATGTCTGACGGGAACACGATTGACTGGGAATGCGTCACCGACTTGCGGCAAGCTGTGCATCTTCTGAGTCGCCTGTCGTAAATATGGCAATTCTTTTGCATCAGACGGCATGGCCCGATACTCGAAACTGCTCTGAACGTCACATGTCAAATCCTTCTGCTTCTGAATGTCCCGACACCATGGGTGTCATCCACTAATTTCTGTGCCACGCGTCACTGCAGAGCCTCATCCTTGCCATGTCGAGTCGACTGCACAAAGAAAACAGCGATACGACGATGTCGGTGTTTGGGACATCCGCATTCATTGTAAGATACCGTAGATCGGTGTGCAGAGATCAGGTACATCAGGGTAACACGCAGCGTGCTCGTGATGTCGACCTTCATATTGAATAAGCAGACAGAGATCTACGGAAAGAGCAAACATGGAGACTACATGAGATCTTTTTAGTTGCAGTCGCCATCCACATCGACAAGCACGCAATGTGTCCGCATCCGTCAGACAACGTTGTGAGCAGCGCCGCTGGAAGTGTGTGGCAGAGAGGAACTCTACAACTAAAGCGAAGAGCAGGCATGTTCTACGCGATGGTGCATTGACGACAACGTCGTCGGTGTGAAGAGGAGACAGCGTCGAACCCACCAACGGGGCCTACTCGGAGCTCGCTCCGGGACCGTTTCCAGAAAACCCCCGCCACTTTTGTTACCCCATCCAGGGGGTGCGGCTGCGAAACAGGCGGAAATTAGAACAGATGACCACTGGCAGCCCCACTGCATTCCGTCGCTCGTCTTGGCATCCACCCCTGCTCGACGAGGTCCGATCTGGGCGGCTACGGTACCGACACGGCGGCGGCAGAATTTCACCGCCAGGTGACTTGTCTCTAACACCGTCGGGGGACTCTGGAGGGGGGTTTCTGTCGGCAAACGGGGCGATGATGTGTTGAAACTTGGCGTAGGCGGCGGCGCACTGAAACCCTTTTTTGCGCGTTTTCGTATCTGCAGGCTTGTTCTGCGACTACGGAAGAGATGGTCTCTGCTTGCGTCCACAACCTCGACGGCCGGACGACCTGTCACAAAAAAGGAAAGGCAAAAGAAAAAAAAAAGAAAAAGAAGAAAAAATAGAAACAAAACAGCTCACAGAAGTACGCGGAACGGTCGCTAGGCCTGCATGGTGTTGCCAAATATAAAATTGTCTAGTCTTGGTGTGAAAAGATAAGAGCAAGCGGTCTTAGAGGCGCCAGGGACCGAGGACTTTTTGCTTTTGCAGCTAAAATTTTTTAGCTATTACCGTTGTGTGGACTCCGTCCAACTGCCATGCCAGTCCAGGTGACACTGTGCCAACAAGACATCTTGAAACGGATTTTGATCACGGCATTTCCCAAGACGTCATGAACGCATGGCTATTCTTGCCGAGTCGACCCAAGGACATCACCCATACTTTGGTCAACGGTGGCGTAGGCAGTATTTTATAAGCTGTTTTCGCAACAATCACCGGGCGGTTCAGCTGCCCCCCTGGCGCTGTGCCGTCGTTGAATCGCCCCGACGGCTGCTTCTTTCAGCGACGGCAGCTCCCCGAGCCTCTGCTGGTTGGGCTTGGGTGTCGAGACCCATATTTTGCTGTCTGAGAAGGATTCTTGTGTGATTTATTTGCACGGGCGATATTCTTCCCGTGTCAGCTTTTGGTGGGACAATCCCGCTGTTTTGCTCAGAGCCACCAGTTGCGAGCACAGGCAGAGCCGGAGGCTGGATCAAATCGGGCAACCATTGCTAGACGCTCTGGCCCAAAGTGGTAATGGAGGCCGAGATCCACAAAGAAGGAGATTGTGGGGAGGTCACCTGGAATATGTGTCGAGGAAGAGCTGCTATGTACGGGGTCGTCTTGCCGCACTGAACGAGTACTTTGTACAAAACACAGCTGCACGAAAAAGGGGAAGCACATCGTACGGCTTCTCTTGGCTTGATTCATCTTTTAATTGGAGTCGTGCTTGTTGGACCTTGTCGTGACTAACCGACGGTAGTAGTATGCAGGGTCCGGCCTGTCCATTCATGAGCCTTCATTGTTTTGGAGTGAATGAGGCTCTTCTTATCTTTTTCAGCTGTAGACTGGACGCGTAAGCCAGCGATCCTTCGCTAGTCTAAATTAAGTAGGGCTAATACTGACTTGGAAGCGATCTCTGCCTTGTCGCCCGCATGTTGCCTGACTGCCAGCCTTCTGGTGGGTCTCTGCTCTTGGCACAGAAGCAGCCCCCATCGTCCGAATATGCATACTCGTAGCTTGTGCTGCTGCTGCTGCTGCCGCAAGACGTGTTTAAAAAAAATGTTATCCGCCAGTTTGTTTTCTGCGGCCATGTCGGCAAGCAAATTTCTCTCTCTTTTCACACTGTCGTTTCCTGTCTGTTCTTGCCAGTGTGGTGTTGAAAGTCGCTTCTGAAACTACCATGTATCCACGCTTATTTGGCGATGCCGTCCAGAACGGCCATGGCGCCCAGTCTACGCTCTCGGCTGCCCGTGCTGGCATTACACCGCCGCCGCCGCTGGCGTCAATGAGGCTTCTGCGCCGCGACATCTCCGTCGATCTGCCCGACTGCTTCGAGTCGTGCCTCGACAGCGCTATTACCAGCGACATGTATTGCTATACGACCAACTCGGCCTGTGCCTGCGATGAGGATAACGACGAGGTCTTGGCTGTAACTGCCTGGGCATGCATGGATTCTGCCTGTGGCGGGGAAACAGCAACTGGTGCGGACGAGGCATTTAAATCTGTGTGTGTTGACCTTTTGCTAACCGTGACGCAGCCGCCTGGTACTCGCTTAAGGCGGCTTGTGCCACATGACGATACAACAGATACTGCCGATGTGTCGATGGGAGCGGGTACTACTACTACCACTGCGTCTACTGCCAGTGCTTCTAGCATGGCTTCTAGCACGTCTATTTCGAGCACAACGACTGCAGCCGCTACGGGTGCTTCCTCTGGCACAACTTCGACCTCTCGCAGCACCTCGGCCTCTAGCGGCAGCGCGTCCTCTAGCGGCACTGACGGGGCATCTGTGCCAAAGGCAACGACGAACCCGACTTCCGGCTCGGGTGGTGGCTCTGGCGACTCTAGCGGCTCAAAGTCGCTCTCCAAGGGTGCCATTGCCGGCATTGCCATAGGCGTGGCAGCCGCCGCTGTGCTAATCTGTGCCGTCGCCTTTCTGCTCTATCGCCGCATGTCCCGGAAGAAGAATGTGGTCCCGCCCATGGCACCTCCGTCTGGTGCGCCCGCGGCGGGCTCGACAGGTGTGGCTGGTGCGGGCGCTGGCGCTGGTGCCGTTGCTAGCGCCCCGCCCGGCCACCCCGAACTCGACGGAAATTCCGTCGCCTCGCCCGTGAGCACCACGCCGGCACCGCTGTCGCCGATACCGTCTCCGAGCCCGGTCAGCCCAATGGCGGAAAAGCCGTACCCGGTGCCGGGCTACTCTGTCTTAGCAGCGCCAGTTCAGCAGACCGTCCCATCGCCAGTTCAGACCGTCCCATCGCCAGTTCAGAACGTCCCAGTGCCAGTTCAGCAGAACGTCCCAGTGCTACAGCCAGGCCAAGTGGCACAGTCCGGTGTTATCTACCAGGAGTCGCCGCCAATCCACCGGCCAGCATGTTTCCGCAGGAGGTTGCCGCCAATCCGCCGGCCAGCATGCTCCCACAGGAGGTACCCGCAAACTCGCCCGCCGCCACGTACACACAGGAAGTCCCAGGGCTGGTGCACTACGGCAATGGCATGTACGAAATGCCGGCATCGGTGCCGCCAGCATCGAGAGGTAATCATCCTATGCAGTAATTGGTGAAGCAGCGAGTCGTCAAAAAAATTGAAACAGGAATTGGTCCATGGTTAATGCAGCAAGTAGTTAATAGTGGATGTGGGGAGTAATCAATGGATGCAGGAAAGAATCAGTGGATGCAGGAAATAATAATACATAGTTTCGCATAAGCGATGAGATTCAATTGGAATTCGACGTTTACCACTAAAGGCCATCAGACATCATCACGGAAACACGCATCGTGCTCGTTGTCGAACTTCTTTACGTTGAATACGCTGACAGAGATTTGCGGAAACAACAAACATGTAGACTACAGACATGTGCATCTTTTAGATCGCGGTTGTCACCCACACCGAGATATACGAGTAATACGTCCTGCATCCAGCGCTGGTGTCCGTGCGGCGCCTTGTATCGACTTAGCTCCCTGGAGGCGACCCAAAAGGCGCTAAGTTTAAGGGTGGGGTATATGTAAGAAACCCGTACTTGATTTATGAAAGTATGAAGTTTTATTATGTGGTATAGTTGGATATATTTCTGTGTATTTACATGAAGTCACGACCCACTGGAATACATTATTCCTTTAGGTGCATAAAACCTCGTTAATTTACTAGTCACCCCGGAGTCATGCTCGTTCTGTGGAGAAATCGGGGATCTCCAGAGGGTAGGACTAAAGTACCCTCCATACGGACTTAGTCCCGTGTAACTGTAGAGATGTTCAGGGCTTCGAGGTTTGCCTTTGTCTGGAATACCAAATTATGTCATCTTGTTTTTACGGCGAATTTTGTATATATCACTTCGTCTGGAATACCACATTATGTCACCTTGTTTACAGGGAGAATCTTATATATATGCCCCTTCTCTTCGCAGGCTTGGAAATTGAAATCTCTTCTTCATGCAGCAATGCGCAGACAACCTCGTCTTGAAAGTCTCACACCTTTTACAGCATACCACCAACACATACGCACACACCCAGCAGGTAACGCATCCAGCAGGTAAGGGCGTCCATTTCTACGCCTTTTTGTCCACGTGCTAACATCAATAAGACATGTCGCACAACATGAAGCCATTTCGGGTATTTGTCCGCATTACATCCCAGAGCAAGTACTATTACAAGGTACACAAGGCCAGGGACGAAGTCGTCGAGAGGGCAATCTGTGCTCTGAAAAGTAACAAGCTTCTCGATGAAGACATCAACCCGAAGCACCGCGTGGTGGCAGTCAAACGGAGCAGCACCCGTGCATCGCTGGTATTTGATCTATTCATTGACGAGTACGATGTCATGGCAGATAGTCGACCAGAGGGGAGCACAATCCCTGTGCATAAAGTCAGTCTGGCACGGACAGAGAACCAAGAAAGAATGTTTGCACTGCGTATCCCGCAGTCCATACAACAGGCAGTCAACAGCGAAGTCCAACATCTCCGTGAGCTCTCTGTGCTTTCCGCACACATTGCGCCACGGTAAGTATGCGGGCGAGAAACCAGAAACACAGCCTAACAAAGTAGAGGGGCGATTGGGAGTGCTCAGGAAATGAAGATGAGAAACAAATCAGAGGAAACGATTGGTCTGTACTATAGCCAATCAATAGAGCCAATCAGAGCACTGCATTATGCCACCAATCGCCCCACGATCTTATTGATAGATTCAAAGCCAATGCCCTCCGGGGCTCCCTGGTGATTCATGATAACTTCTCGAATCGCATGGCCTTGCGCCGGCGATGGTTCATTCAAATTTCTGCCCTATCAACTTTCGACGGCTGGGTCTTGGCCAGCCATGGTGACAACGGGTAACGGAGGGTTAGGGCTCGACCCCGGAGAAGGAGCCTGAGAAACGGCTACTACATCTAAGGAAGGCAGCAGGCGCGCAAATTACCCAATCCCGACGCGGGGAGGTAGTGACAATAAATACTGATACAGGGCTCTTTTGGGTCTTGTAATTGGAATGAGTACAGTTTAATTCCCTTAACGAGGAACAATTGGAGCACAGAGGTGGGCGGGTGCTGCACCACCCCACTAACTCGACATCACGCAATGTACAGTGGGGTTCCAAATGTAACCTAGAAGGATTCGCTAGCTACACTGAGCACCCTCTAGCAGCCTGATTCCCGTCATACAAGTTTCTGCTATTCGGTCATTTCCTTTAGCTGCCATCCTGCATTTTGTTTCAGCCTTGGTTCTGTTTGTCTTGTCTCGCGCTGCTTCCCCTGGCTGCCCCCCCCCCGCCCCCCCATTTTCGTTTCGTCTAGTTTAAGTCGGTAACTATGAACTGCGACGGCACTAGAGAGGCGGATTTTTTCGGAGAGGACACCCAACTGGATCCCTCTGTTCTGGCTGGTTAGCATTACTGCAGCTGTTGCCTGTCCCACAGCGCTCCAATTACTGACAACGCCTAAAATCCGCACACAAAACTGCCCAAGGGATGCCATCCTGTCTCTGCTAACAGCCATAGCATACGTTTGGGCCAACACAGGCAGAATCAATGGCGTAGAAGATGTACGATATGCACACGACACAGATCCATCTGAGACTAGACGACCCAGTGAACCATATTTTGACGGTGTTGGTCTCCGATATGGCGGATGCCCACAACCCGCAGGCCGTCACTGGCTATCTCGAGAACATCTCGTGAGAGTATGTTTCATGGACACTGATATGGCTTCTTGTAGACAAAGTGAGTCAAAGTAAAGAGCGGTTATTAGATTTTGACAGGTAAAAAGACGATTGTGAAATCAAGCTGCCTCCACGACTGGTCAGTTGTATTCACGACACGCCGCAGCTCTGGCGCATTTTTCACTCTGTTGGCTTCCGAGCCGCCGCATAAAACACCTGCTGCTTGCCGCCCATCTCGGGGGGCATATCGGAAAGTGTTGGGTTCAGCCGCACAGCGCCGTCCACGAGCCCGACCTCGGCGAATAAATCCAGCATCTGCTGCTCCGAAAACCCGTGGTGGACTACTGTGCGCAGGGCTTTGTTTACAGCGTCGTGCAGGTGCTCGTGCCCATGGCTGTGTCCGTGGTCATGTGTATGATCATGAGCGTGTTCATGGTGATGGCCACTCCCACCCCCAGGGGCCAAGAACGTGTCGTCCTTTGGCGTCAGCCAGTCCACGATGAGCACCGTTCCGCCCGGGGCCACGCGCTCGCTCATGGCCTTGATCACGGCCGCCGGGCTCTCGACGTGGTGCAGGGCCATGCAGATAAAGGCCAGCTGGAAGCCGAAAAAGTCGGCGCCTTCTGCGTCCTTGGCCAGCGCCGGGTCGCCGGCCGCAATGTCGGCCTCGACGGCATGCATGCGCTCGGGCGTCCACCCCTGCTTCGTGGCCATCTCGTTGTAGCGCGTCACCATGGTGGACGAGATGTCAAGGCCGCGCAGCTGCGAGGCAACCGGGGAGAGGGACTGATGGGGAGTCTTGTCAGCGACCACGCGAGCTTTTTTTCTAAGCAGGCAAAAGGCTCCCATACCACCGAGAGGATACCCGTGCCGCAGGCATAATCGAGGATGCGGATGCCTGTGCCGGCCTCGTGGCTGGCAGACGCAGGGATGCCGATCCACTCACGGTTCTCAAAGAAGAAGTTTTTAATGTCCGCATGCATCGCACGAACCCAGGCAATGTCAAACATGTCCTCCGGCAGAGTGCTTGGCTTGCAGTCAGCTCGCGGCCCCTTGGCATCGATGCTCCTGAGACGATCGGGGACACTCACTCATAGTGCTCCTTGTTCACCTGCTTCCAGGTCTTGCCTGGCTCCGGCGTGGGTTTGAAAGACATGGCGGGTTGTTTTATCGAGAAGAAATAATGTGAATCGGAATGTATTGATTTCATACAGTTGACAGGTCAATCGAGGCAAATATATATATAGACGAGCAGCGCGGAGACTTGGCAGCGCGATGTCTCCGAAAAGTTTCCGAGCCGCGATGTGAATGGTCTAACCGGGTGCAAAGAGCCCGCACACGTGAGAAACCAGCTCAAAACTTGCTCGTCAACACAGTTCTTGAACATGTCGCTGTATAATTGATTCTCACAGAGCGTAGCAACATTGTAGGCTATTCCCTTTCTCTAAGGATCCCAACCTCCCAAATGCGCAGCTATCTGCTTTCGCGCACACAAATTAGAAGTTATACACTAACTGTTGGTACACTAGCCATAACGAAGAAGGGGACTCTGGGGAGGCTCTAATGAGGCTCCTCGCTGACCAATCAGGGACCTCACCGGGTACCCACCGGGTCCTGGCTGGGTGCATAGATATGGCCTCACCAGTCCCCGTCCCCCCTATTCAACTTAGATTAGAACAAAAGAAGCATCACCAACAGACCATTGTACCCCCGTAGGACACTCACTTACGGACGTACAGGGTCACCGGTGACTTCGCCAGCTACCTGAATCGATTCATCAACAAAATCCTTAATGCATTAAGATTCACCGGAATGGTGAACCGACACTAACGAAGCAACGCCCCGGAAACCTTGGCAAATTTATCGGCTGTTTTTCTAACCTTGTTCGCAATTCTGTCCCTTTTTTTCTCTTTTTTCTCGTCTGATAAAATTCTATTTGTCACGGCTCGTCCATTTCCAAAATCCTCTCACGTAATAAGAGCGGCCAATGGTCGTTGTCTACAGATTTACACGCGGGAGGCCTTCGTGAGGAGGGCGATCATAGCTGTTAATATCTTAATCCGGGAAATGCGGAAGAACCCGACAGCAAACTTGACGATCCAACAAGCTCTGCGGGCGCTCTGGACTTGACCACGTGCTCTTCCATCCGGTGTCAGTATCTTAGCTGCGTATCTTGTAGCTGGCTAAGGTCATCCCATCGAGGCAACCATGTATGACTTGGACGACAACTTCCACCAATCATCTCCCCAAGTCAAGAAGGCTCCGAGTGGCAGCGTGTACGATGGCCTCAAATTATTGGCGCAGCTGCTGCTGGATGAATGCTACTGGACGTGCGATTACGGAGAGTCCATCTTCCTGCTGCCGGGTCTTGTATTTGCCATGCACATCATCTCCATGCTCATTCCACAGAGTGGTGTATCAAGATCGAGATATTTTTTATCCGAGCAACCATGCGAATGGGGACGGGATCTGGGGGTTACACCGGAACAAGGAGTCGACGGTGTTTACGAGACTTGTACTATGACATGATGCGGATTCTTGGCTTGGATAAAGACGATCTACTGTTTGTTGAGGCTAAGAAATGTCTCCTATCTTTAAGCATGTAGGTTATTTGGTTTAATTATCTCTTTTATAAATAACCTTACATGTCTAAGCCATGGTTGTTGTTGCTGTCTACTTTATTTTATATACCTCGTATTCATGTAGTGTATTAATAGAATGCGTCAGTGTATTACGTTATAATAAAGAGTAATATAACAGCCCAATATACAACCCGAATCCGGTCATTGGGAATTTCCTATTTCATCTACACTCCTGTGCATTCCTGTGCTGCTCCTGTGCATTCCTGTGCTGCTCCTGTGCATTCCTGTGCTGCTCCTGTGCATGCCTGTTCTGCACTGTGCTGCACCTGTGCAGGCCTGTGCAGGCCTGTGCAGGCCTGTGCGGGCCTGTGCTGACAGTGCTGTGGCCTGCTTAGCGCGTACGCCTTGAAATTTTGTGGCACAGCCACAGAGCCCCAATTCTGCCCCCTTGCTCCATCGCTATAAATAAATGTCGGAACGCCGGCTAGTTAGTTCTTCAACTATCGTTGTAATGTCACAATCGAAGTCACCGTGGCCCTGTACGTCCGCAAGTGAGTGCCCTGCGGTGGTACAATGGTCTGTTGGTGATGCTTCTTGTTCTTTTCTCTCAGTCTGAATAGGGGGTAGAAGGGGATGAAACGTATTTGTACAGGGAGTCTTTGTGGGGCTCCAGCCGGTCACGGACTCAGGCACGTGCCTCTCCCTCTCCTGCCAGGCCAGTCCCTGAGGCTGTATACCGACAGTGTCACCGTTTAAGGGAACCATATCTAAATTCCAAAACCTTCTAGTTAACTAGACAAAATGCCACTAAAAACGAAAGCTTAGTTAGTTATCTCCACAATTTTCAAACTTTCCTGTGCTTAACACGCATCGTCTTTTCGAACTTGGTGTCCTCGTATCCGGGTCACAGTCTCGTATTCTGACGAATCGTCAGGCTGCACCGTAGCAGGCTCACAGATCCGGGTGTGCAGACAGGGACAGGAATAACCACAAAATGAGGGGGAAAAGGTACTAAATTTCGGTGAAAGAAACCAGGCAACGGCGGTGTGTTTCAAGATGACCAGTTCCGAGCTGGGTATCAATCTTGTAATGTGGCTTGGGTGCCTCAGGCATTGCCGTTTAAGGCTACCCCACGGCTGCCTACAGCGCTCTTCGTTGTTTACCCCTCCCTATCTCATTTACCCCTCATTTTCTCTTATTTTAAGATATTCGACGGACTCTGCACTGGAATTGTGCTGCGGCTCGCCTGCACTTAAGTTGTCACGAATGGACCATCTAGGATACGTTGGAAGTCATTGTCCTAGTAGGTTTTAACCTAATCATTTAGAAGGTTACACTTTATGTACCAGTTAAAAAGGTGGACGGCTTCCTTTATTACAATATATGGCGGAACACATTAACTTCTAAGGTTCGTTATTGCGAATCAGAGTCGTACATAGGATGTCTCGAATAAGGACATTGTAAATGTTGGTTCTTGAATAAGTATCGTGAAACCAACCGACATGCCTAGCACAACTCTTGCGCCAGTCTTAGGTATTTGACGTTCCCTTCTTCGTCGTTAAACAAGTTGGAAGATCGAGCCGACGGCGATCCTGATGATGTCTTGATTGACTATCAAATGGGCAACTACCCCTTTGTTTTAAATCTTAGAGACATGTACAATACAAATATTAACTACCGGCTAAACACATTAAGAGTGTTGTAACTATTTTCGAAAGGCTTAAAGCTAGACTGTACGGTAGGCTGCCGTTCAAGGTATGGCATTTATACTAATAATACAAACGTTGTTTAAACCATAACTAACTAATTTAGTATAAGAACGTATTACAAAGTCAATAGAGAGAGAGAGAGAGAGTATTCCCTATGTAGCTATATACAGCTGCGCCAATCCTGGCGATTAGATCTTTGTACAATTCACGAGTATCATATTCAACTGTGGATAGTTCGGAAAACAAGACTTGTCGGACACATCGACTATTCATTTGTAGATGTACGGAAACGTACAGGCCGGGATGTCCGCAAGCCGACGTGAATGCGGGATTCGGGCGAAAGGTTAGCCGATCCCGATGAAGGTGGTGCGAAGACAAGAGAGCTGTATTCATCTTAAGTAAAGATCACGAGCCGGGCTGGTGGCGCGTGCAGTAGTTAAACACAATGTACTTGTATAGCGAGACGTTCTTCCTCGGATTCAACCCTGACTAAATGGTATACATGTAGGAAAGAGATGGACGGCCACGCTTAATTGCCGTACCGCTCGGTCTGGTCGGGGGTTCTATGCATCATGCCATGCGCCTTAATTTGGTAGGGTTACATTTCCAGTGCTCCCCGGATTTTTGCCTAAACATGGCCTCTAGGGCCGGGGTCAACGGGCATCGGCGCAGCTGTCGTGGTGTAAATGCCGAGGACAGGACGCTGAACAGAAAGCGAATGAGAGGAGGGGGCAGCGGCCCGGGTTGCATGGGGGCGGAAAAAAGGGGAAAAGAAGAAGGTCAAAAAGCACAGGCCGTCTGATCTTGGTCCGGTGCCCGTATACAGAAGGTTCTCAGTGGACCAATGCGACTGTATCATAAGACAACCCCTGCCCGAATTAGTGTATATATATATCTTCGAAACATTTCCTGTTGGATTGCCAAAACAACCCTCCCCACGGTCAAACGCACTGGGAAAACAGACGAAAAAAAAAAGGAAAAACCCAGACCGCATCACCCACAATATTCGCCAACATGAGGTCGTTTCACGTGGGGCTGCTGCTCCTGGCTGCCGACGTGGCACGAGCGACGCTTCAGGTTGTGCCTGGGGCCACGTGGACCGGGGTAGGTGCTGGGAGCGGGCCGGTCATGGCCGACCAGACTCGGTTACAAGATGGCTAACACAGCGACAGACCAACACGGACAAGCATGTGCAGGCGCACGGTGCCGGGGTGGTGGAGGAGGACGGGACGTACTACCTGATCGGCGAGAACAAGACGAGCGGGTCGGCGTTCCAGAGCATCGCGTGCTACTCGTCGACGAATCTGGTGCAGTGGACGCTGGTCAACGACCTGCTGACGCTGCAGACGAGCGGCGACCTGGGGCCGAGCCGGGTGGTGGAGCGGCCCAAGGTGATGAAGAACGCCAAGACGGGGCAGTACGTCATGTACCTGCACATTGACAGCAGCAGCTACGGCGAGGCCAAGGTGGGCGTGGCCGTGAGCGACTCGGTGTGCGGCGACTACACGTACATGGGCAGCTGGCGGCCGCTCGGGTACCAGAGCCGGGACATTGGGCTGTTCCAGGACGACGACGGGACGGGCTACCTGCTGACAGAGGATGTGAGTTAAGAAGTATACAGGAGAAGGAGGACAAACACTGACCACCACTGCCCAGAGAGCCAACGGCTTGCGTATCGACCAGCTGACCGACGACTACCTCAACGTGTCGAGCGCGACACATCTGTTCAGCGACATTGAGGCGCCGGCCATGCTGAAGCGCAACGGCTACTATTTCATGTTTGGCAGCTATCTGACGGGATGGAGTGCCAACGACAATGTGGGTGTTTGTGCTGCTTTTACGGACGACTGTTTTCTGGCTGTTTTCTGACGCCTCCACCAGGTCTACAGCGTCGCCACCAACATCTCTGGTCCCTGGTCGAGCTGGACGACCTTTGCCACGGTCGGCAGCGACACGTACACCAGCCAGACCAACTTTATCCTGCCCTGGGGCGACGGCGCTATCTACCTGGGCGACCGGTGGGTGTCGACGAACCTGATGCGCAGCACCTATGTGTGGCTGCCGCTCGAGTTTGACAGCGACAACGAGACGGCCGTGACCATGACCAACCGGGTCAACTGGGTGCCGGACGCGTCGGCGGGCACCTGGTCAGCGGGGCCCTCGGAGACCTGGCCCGAGGCCGAGGACGCCACGCTGGGCGGCGGCGCCGTCACGATTTCGTGCTCGGGCTGCAGCGGCAGCGAGGCCGTCGGCTACATTGGCGGCAGCGCCGCCGGCACGCTGACGTTTACCAATGTTACCAGCACCGTGTCCACGACGACGACGGTGCGCATCAAGTACGAAAACGGCGACACCAGCCAGCGCTTTGCGGCGGTGGCGGTCAACGGCGGCACGGCGCAGACAGTCGCCTTTCTGCCCACGTCGAACGGCTATACGCCGGGGAGCAGCGTCGTGCATGTGGCGCTCAAGGCCGGGTCGACCAACACGCTCGAGATCTCGACCACTGACAGCTCGTACGGGCCCGACGTGGACCGCATCATGGTGCCGGAGTCGTAGAGCAGAGCAGGCAGAATTGAATAACGTGGACCAGGCGCAAAGGGACGCACAATGTCCCTTCAATCCTGGCCAGCTTGCATTTGTAACGGTGATAATACAAAAGATGTCAAAACAAAACAAAAAAATACTGAAGTAAACCAAAAAAAAAAATTCAAAAACAAACAGATTAAATACAAGACAAAAAATGTCAAAAACAAAACAAGACAAAAAAAAAGATTAACCAAACATCAATAACAAACAAAGATGCTGCACACGTTGTTACCATCCCCCCGAAACGCCGCCAGGCCAGAGTCCATCTGTTCAAAAAAAGCGACAACTGTCCCCGGTTCTCTCCATGAAACCGAACAGACAGTCGATCTGCTCCTGATGGTGGCATTGGACGGCCAAGTCTACCGGCGAGCAGCCGTCTTCATTTTTGCGGTGGATGTCGATCTGGCGGTGCCAGAGCAGGACTTCCAGCACCGCCACGTCGCAATTGTAAAAGACGGCCAGCAAGAGCGGCGTCCAGCCGTGGTTGTCGGCTCGGTTCGGGTCCGTGGCATCATGTCCGAGCAGTATGGCTGCATAGTCGAGCATTCTCTTGAACTTTTCGGGCGTGATGACAGGCTCGTTGCGCCCAATGTAGTCCACGATCCACCACAACGTCGTGCGGCCGTCGCTGTCGGGCATGTTGGGGTCGATGGCGTCGTGCGCAAGCAGCAGACGCAAGGCCATCTCGTTGTCAAACACCACGGCCCGGCCCAGCGGCGGCTGGCCGACCTCCTGCCGGTACTCGGAGCGCGTCGCGACATAGGTGTAGCGGCTGCCGCACCGAGGGAATCTGGGCAGAGCGTGGATCTTGGCCATCTGCGGCCCGATGATATCGGCGCCCCGCCGCGCCAGGTTCGGGTCCGCGTCCTTGTGGGCGAGGAGCAGGCGCACGGCCTCGGTGTTGTGCTGTCCCGGCGCGACGGCATTGAGCAGGGCCGTGCCCTCCCAGTCGTTGGCGTTCACGTCGATGTCGTCTCGGGCCAGCAGGAGCTGCAGGGCCGCGCAGTTTGCGTAGTGGGCCGCCCTCGACAGGGGCGTGAAGCCTTCACAGCGACTGTTGACGTCGAGGCCGTCGGAGGCCAGGAGCATCTCCAGGGTCAGCGTTCCGCGCCGTCGAACAGCCAGATGCACAAAATGCAGACGTCTCGAGTTTCTGGCGTTGACGTCGATGGGGATCGTTTCGCGGATCAGTGCAAACATGTCCTCGTTGTCAGCGGTGATGGCATGTGACAACGCCTCGTGCGCCATCACGGCAAATTCTGCGTCATTCCGCACCTCTGGCCGCTTGGCCAGCATGGGCACGATTCCCATGTATCCTGCGTACACGGCATCCGGCAGCGGCGAGAGCGCGGCGCTGGGTGCTCTGCTGGCGTCGACGTCGGGTCGCTCCAGGATGCAGAGCGCGCCCGTGCCTTTCTGCAGATAGATCGCATAGCCCAGCGGTGTGCGGCCAATGTCGTCTTGCACGTTGACCATGATGTCTCGGTGTGCCAGCAGCATCTGTATCAGCTCCACATTCTCCGTCTCGCAGGCCACGTGCAGCGGCGTCACTCCGTCCCGGGTCAACTGCACGTTGACGTCAATGTCCGGCCGCGCCAGCAGCGCCTTGACCACGTCCATCTGCTGTCTGGCCACGGCCATCGTCAGTGCCGGCTCCATCGCATGAGAGACTGTGTTGGGCCGCAGCTCCAGACGACGGACCAGCCGCAGCGCCATCCCCGGGTAGTTTCTGCGTATGCACAGGTGCAGGGGCTGTTCCTCGTCCACGCGCGAGTCGTTGACATTCAGCCGTCCCCACCAGAGCAGCAGGTTGGCCACCGACCACCGGCGGTACACCAGCGCGTCCCACAGCGCGTTCCCGCCGGGCGCGCCTCGCTTCAACAGCAGGGTCACAGCCGCTTCGTGCCCCAGCCGCGTCGCCGCCTCGATCGGCGTCCCCAGGTGGCCCCTGAAGTCCATCAAGCCCGCTCCCGAGTTGAGAAGCTCGTTCATGGCGCCTGTCTGTCCGGCGCACGCCGCTGCGTACAGCGGATCGCAAAAAACCCTGGGGCTCTGGATCGGATGGCACCCGTGCTGCAAAAGTGACCGTACCAGCTGCACATCGCCCAGGAACGCCGCCACCGCCAGACTGCAGTTCATCTGCATGTCCTCGGCATCGCGCTCGTCCTGCGACTGGTCCCCCAGCGTGCTGCGGCGTCTCTCTTGGAACGGCACGGTGTGCTTGAGCTCCATCATAATATCGCCTCTTGCCATGCTGGCTGCGAACGTACCAAAGGCGGCTCTTTCATACCGGCCCAGCTCAACTGGCAGGCCTCTTTTCTCTTTCCACGAGGCTATTGCCCTTGCGATGGCCATGGCACATTTCACCAGATCGGTGTGGTGATTGGTGTCCATTCCTGCCTTTGTCATAAATAGTCTTGTAGCCATTTTCATGTTCATTCCATCATAAAGAAAGGGTATGGAAAGCTTGTTGAGCAGATGTCGAGAAAGATGATGGTCAAAGTGTCCTGCATTGCGTTAGTCCGCGTGCCTTCAAATGAGAGGGGAAAAAAAAAATTCCCAACGTGTGGGCATACGTACTGCTAATAAGTCGAAGCCGCAAGAATTCCTTGCCTCCAAGGTCTATATTCCATCCTTCGGGAACGACATGGTCCATAATCTTATCCACCAACTCGTTGGGGATCTTGGAAAGTGGCATTGTGGAAGAGGATCTCAAGATGCAGTGGGTAACTTAATGGTGTCCAGAAGTAGAAGCGAATAGTAGGTAACTTGATGTGTGTCCAGGAGTTGAAGCTAATAATAGGTAGCTTGATGTGTGTCCAAAAAGGGTAGAAGCTAATAGTAGGTAGCTGGATGTGTGTCCAGAAGGAGTAGAGGCAAAAGTGTTTGGGAAAGAGTAGAGGCGGTAGTGTTTGAAAAAAAAAGGGGCAGGATATTTTTACTGCTAGTTATGGCGAGAACCACCCAGTTCTTATAGAGAATACAACTACCAAATTCATAATCATGATGCTTCCCTTGGCCATATTACGTTATTTGGTCAACGGAAAGAACGACCAATTGTCTGTCAGTGCGGTTTACATGTTACGACAAAAGATGTATAGGCCTAGAGGCGGCTATGCCATAATAGGTCAGCCATATTATGGCCAAAGCGTCCCCGGATGGTTTCTATCCAGAGACCAACAGCTGGTTAGGTGGAAATTTCAGGCTCCTTCCATCCCTGGTGCGCATGCGGTATTAGTTATCTAACTTGGGTGCTTGCACACACAGTGGCAGCAAGGCAGGTGCAGGCCTGTACAAACGTGCTAATCGCCAATTCCGGCATGTACGCCTGTGCTCATCCCCCAAAGGCGGCAACGAGATGAGCAGTGCTGAAAATGGCCGAATTCTTCTCTTATAACACGGGAAATGTTCAGATTAGGCTAATGAGCAGCACCCTCTTCTGGTAAAAGGCACTTTGGCAAGCTATAGAAAACGAGAATGCCACCATATTCACCAGAGACACGAAGTATCCACAACTTGCGTCCCCGAGGTCAAACCTCTCGGGATCGAGCAGCTACGCTAACCACCCCATTGGGTTATCTGGCGTGATTGGAGGCGAAGCTGGAAATCAACCCTTGACAGTGTGGACCTTCTTTTTTCTTGGCTGCGATGAACTGGGACCCTAGGCCTTTCTGATGCATCGGGACCACGTTGGATGTCATTGGAGTGATTGATTGGGAAAATGCCGGCTTCTATGACAATGATTTTTAGGGGGGGTGAACAGAGGCGGTTATCTTGACATGTACTCGGATGATACCGGTCTGGTAAAGGCTTATTTCTCAGAGGAGGTATGGTTTCGTAGATGGATAAGATGGATAAGGTACAGGGGTACATGGCAACACACGAGCTTGCGATTGATCTGCCAGACTAGGAAGTGCGGGGTGGGCTCCCTGTGTGGTTGGGGGCGATGTGGGGAGTGAACCAAAACGTGCCAAGTCAAACAATTAGGTGCGTGCCCTACTGACGTAAACATGTGTAATTGACTAACCCGGCGCCCTGGGTTCCTCGTGGGGTGGGTTCAGTCCTAAAATACAGTAGCTTAGAGCCGGCGCTGGCGGCTTTGCCGCTAAAGGCGACGTGGGGTTAGCAGGGATGAAAATGAGTCTCTATGCGACGAACTGACTTCACGCCATCTCCAAGATGGTAACCAAAACAAGGTGAAATAAATGTGAACTGCCTGCAGTTCAACAGCTCCATACCATCACTGTGTGATTTTGGAGTCAGTAGGACTCTGCTGAAATATGAGTCACCTGTAGTAGTGAAGTAATTCACCAATCACACACATATCCCTTCGGCTGTTATTACGTAGTTGGTTGGGTTCCTAGGCGAGAGAATCACCTCGCCACCAGGGTTTCTTCGTACCTGCCAACTTCAATAATCTACTGCTTATTTTTTTTTGTTAACTGAAAAAAAAAATCTGATCTGGAATATTAAACAGATATTTTCAAACAACTCAAATATTACTGCTGACACCGTGATATTCGCTTGAATGAGTCAACGCATTATCGGACACTTCTCAAACACGCCCCTTCAGGACTGCTACATTCAAGCATCATTCCAGCCACTCACCCCTCCGATAGTCCGTCCAGTGAACCAATCTCACAGGGAGGCAAGATATCTCCAGCATTGCAATTTGTTGGTCCGCGTCCCGCTTCTTCGGCTATCGGCAGGTTTTCACAAAGCTTCCAAGATTGCAGCCCACCAAGTGATCTCAGTGCATCCAGTAAGTTTTAGTCTCATATAGGGTGCCACAGACTCAGGCCTGACTTGCATTTCTCATCCTCAGGTTCGCCATTTGGTTTGCCAGTATCGATGACGCCCTCATTTGAAGCCACACGGCAGTTTCCCGCTATCTGGAACACAACCACGGGTGCGATTACGAGCTTCTTCCCAATTGGGAGTCATGGAGTTTCAAATGAATCATTGCCGGCCTACAGGAGCGGCAAGGATCCGGTAGAATTCGAGCAGCCATTGTTCATGTGCACGTCCGGGACCAATCCGTCAGCACATGCCTCGGGTCGCTCTCTGCCCACACACGGGCTGGGTGCCGTCTATCCATTTCAGCCAATGAGGAATAGAGCCCACCAGAGACGAGCTCGGGAGACGCCCTCGGTCGTCGCCGAGCGCGTAGCCCGCGGCTTCAGCGCCAACTACCGCGGCGATATTAACGTCGAGCAGAATCGCAGCGCCAACATTCCCCAGTCTGAAAACTGTTCTGTCTTTATCAAGGGCCTGCCGGCCAACACCACCGTCTCTAAGCTTCTCGAGCACGTCGAGGGGTTTGGCCGCGTTTACGCCACGTGCATCAACCCAGCCGACCGTCGCCGTGGCTATCCAAACTGTGCGGCGAAGATTATCTTTTTTGAGGCTCACGTTGCCCAGACATTTCTGCGGTACTGGGCCATCTGGGTCCGCCACGCCGGCAACATGTACAAGGGCGTTTACGTCATGCACAACCGCACCAGGAGTGCAGAAGTGACCAGAGAGCCTCGCACGGCGTCCCGTGTGCTGCTCATCAGCGGGCCGTGCGACATTGTCAACCCGACAGCGCTGTGCGCCCTTTTCGACCTCTTCTTCAGCTACGAAGTTGACCGCATCATCGTCCATGGAGCCAGTTACAAGAGACCTGACACCGCCCTCGTCGAGTTCCGTTTCGGAAGCTACCGCTGCCAGGCACAGACCGCCCGGATGGTGCTGCGGAAGTCGTTCCCCGGTGTGGTGGACGCATATTTTGGCGAAGACCCCTGCGCGCTGTTCCGCGGAAGCATCCCCAACGAGAACTTTCTCTGGGACTTTTTCTGGGCCACCAACCAGGTAGAGAGCGCTGCCATCGCCGAGGCTAAGCATGCATTTCCCCGGGCGGATCTGTGCCCAGGCGGACGCTTCTCCACCTCGGCTCTTCAGCGTTTCTGAGAACGGTAGCTAGTGTTGTTTGGTTTGCTTCGTTTGTGTTCGATCTGGATGTGTTGCCAGTAATAATTGTCATGTGCAATTTGGGCTTGGCTCTTGAATGATGTGTGCTTGGAGGCATCTGGTAATACGATGATAGGCTGTAAGAGCTCAGGAGTTAATGCAGACTGAAATTTTAAAAAATTTAGTGACTTCGCAAGACGAAAATGTACGCTATAACTTGCTAAATTACAGTGCTTGTATTGTACGTAAGTGAACAGTAAGACGCTACAGTTACAGGACTCGTGGCTGTAATGCCCCCTCACCTGCGGGGGGAAGAAAACGGCAGAGCTGGCTGCCTGCTACACGGGCCGAGAGTTAGTGGCTTCATAGGTACCTGGAGCCCAACACACCCACCCCGTAGTGTCGTCTGTACGGTTGTATCCTCTCTACTTCGGAGAGGGTAGTTTGGCACACTGAGGGCCCAAAGAGCTGTCGCGGAAAAGGCACTACCTAACAATACATGGCCTTTTCAAGCTTGTTTCTACGCCACATCGTGGTTTGTCATAGTCCCGCCCCATTACAGGATAGAAATATACGTTATAGCTTGTTAAATTACAGGGCGTTTAAACATAAGACGCTGTAAAGGGGCGGCATGGAAGAAGACGAAAAGGTTATATGCTGCCTCTTTTACTCAGGCATCACTCAATTCGTCATTAAGAACGAACAAATCTGGTGAACGTGGTTCTAGTTTCGGTTCTAAAAATAGACACTTTCTTGGAAGGTTGAACTGACACCCTACCTAGTCTGAAATTTTTTTAATCATCCTTGAACAATTTGCTTTCGGTGTTCCTTCATTCTCCTTTTGATCTTGCTTCTAGGGTATTTTCGGCTCCCTGTTAACGCAGTGCCGTTCCGATGTTACGTAACCGAATCGGCTCCATAAAGCTAGTCTTGTCGTAGAATCGCTGGGAACTGATAAGACCCAATCTCGCCGTTTCGAAGCGGAGGCGACTCATCTTTGCTGATTCATTTTTCATTTCTTGGCCACAATGAAGGCGCCTGCTACACGTGAGAGGTTGCGAGGAGAGGGTCTAACAGCAAAGCCCAAGAGATCGCGACAGGGCTGTTCTCGCTGCAGATACCACCGAAAGAAGTGTGACGAAGCCAAGCCCGAGTGCAGCCGCTGCGCGAAAATAGGAGCCCACTGCCAGTATGATGTCAACATTAGATGGGGAGGAAGATCCTTTGTAAAATCGTTTGGCAAATACATTGACGGAGTAGAGAAACTCGGTACGTTGTCGCTGTGCAAAGGAATGAGCCCGCTGCTAAATCCTTTGACGCAGACAATGCAGCAGGCGGTTTTGTCTATGGGTTGCAGAGTCCCTCCTCCATTCCGCCTCCCAAGTCACAGCCAGGCGCAGTCGCCAAAGCACCTACCCGTTCGCCCGATGCTGGTGACGAGAAGAAGAAGGAGAATGAAAAGGACAGGGCAACAGGCCATGTCCCACCGACAAATGAAGATGCATCGCCAGCGCATGTCCGGGATCCATGTCAATCGGGCTCGCCTCGACTGGGCGTCAGCCTGGACAGCTGGCCAAGCCTGTTGAGCGAGGACTCACCTCGTATTTATCGGTTCTTGTTCCACCACTACATACATGAGACCATCCACCTCACGGCTCCCAGCCGTTATGCGCGGTTGCAGATTTGCCGTGCCATTGTGCCGCTGTCTCTTCAGCGGCCGTCTCTGCTGTTTGCCATGATGGCATCGGCCGCACAGCATCTCAAGCTCCTCCGCGGGATTTCGGACGACATTGACGAGCTGGTGATCAACATCAAGCATCAGAGCATCGACTTTCTTCGCTCCCGGCCGTCCATTCTGGATACGACAGAGTACGAAGCGGCACTGGCGACATCCCGAACACTTTGCCAGGCCGAGATCCTGTTCGGGGGGGAATCATGGCGTACCCATCTCGAGGGTGCCCGTGCCATCATCAAGGCGGCGAACCCCGCAGGTCCTGGACATCCTGGAGACGCCATTTTTGACTTTCTCTCGAGCTGGTACAACAACGCAGAGGCCCTCGTGGCTCTCTCGCCCCTGGGGCTGCTCAAGGGTCAGCTGGAGGCCGACCGCCTTCGAAGCCGCAGCGTCTATTTCGACTTGTATGGCGGCGTCGCATCGGACCTCCCCGATCTCTTCCGAGAGGTCGGCGCTCTTCTGGCAGAGTGCCGGCGCCAATCCGAACGCGAGCGGGCGGCCGAGCTCGGAGCCTGCCCGCCGATCCTGTCCAGCGACGACATCTTGTCCGAGGCGGAAGCGCTGGCGCAGACCATCCACGCCCGGCTGGAGCGCGACACAGCCGAGAACCTCGGCCTCGGCGACGGATCACAATTCTCTCTCTCGCCCGACGACATTCACGACTACGCCCTCAGCAACGCGAGCTTTCTCCACACGGCTCTCCTCTACCTCAACTGCGGCGTGCGAAAAATGTCCTCGTCGTCGGCCGACGTGCAGCACTCTGTCGACAAGATCATCTGGTGCGCACAAAATATGCGATCGCCCTCGGCCTCGTCACCCATGGTGCTGATGACGACACCATTGTTTGCCGCTGGCGTGTGGGGCTCAAATGCCGCTCGCCGGGCCATCAAAACTGCGTTTATGGCCATGGCCCGCTGGATGCGGACCCAAAATATCCAGGAAGCGGCCTCCATCATGGACAAGATTTGCCAGATGCCCGACGACTCTGGCCAAGACGTCTGGTCCTACCTAAGTAAGTGCGAAACGTGAACGGTTCGAAAATCGAATTGTATTAACAATCTTCGCAGAATGTCAGAGTCCTGCATACCTACCATATTGAGTCAAAATATTTTGTATTGTTATGTTATCCTTTCGCTGTTCTGCGCCTGGTTTTGTTGGCACGTTCAAGGAGGTTTGGAAGTGGAGTCGATTCATCACGCAGTATACCATTTACTTTATTTGTATTCATCCTCCTCATAACTTTAGACGGAAACTCTTATTGAGGCATCTCCAATCCCTGGCGATGCTGTTCCAAGCCTTTACTTTCAGTTCGTCATTTATGCTGGAGTGAGCTTGAGTAGGCAGTGTTGACCCTTTGGTCTGGAGGATATTATCTGGTCCGCCATGGACATGTCTGCCACCATTTCAGCGGGCAGCGTAGTCGTGAATTTCGAGTACACGTCCCTCAGAAGGATTTTCATTTCGGCAATGGCCAGACTATGGAAGAATGGTCAGTTGAGTCATGGGGAGGGAACGTTTCTGTTCAACTTACTGCCGGCCCAGGCATCCACGCCCTCCGTTAGAAAAGGCAAAAAATATTCTGTTGCGTTCTGCATCGCCATTTCTGTCCAGCCACCTGTCTGGCTTGAACTCGTCAGGCTCTGGGAATACAGTCTCGTCCCATCGGTGCAGAGTGTACGGCTGGCAGCTGACGATTGTGCCTTCATCAAGCCAGTAGCCGTCTATACACCTGCCATCCTTTGGAACAACACGGGGCAAACTCATGGGAATGGCAGGAAAAACTCTCAGTCCCTCCTTTATCACGGCATCAAGGTACGGAAGCTGATCAAATGCAGCCTCCGGGGCCCCCTTCAGCTCTTCAATCAGCCGCTTCTGCACGTTTTGATATTCCGGAAGAGACAACTTCCATGTTATCCAGCAAAGCGAGTCGCCCGTGGTTTCAATCCCAGCAGCCATGTGATCCATGCACTCGGCAGCCATTTCGATATCCTCCAGGTCGAATTTTGATTCCTGGAGGCGGGACAGGAGGGTGAAGTCGTCACAGTTTTCCTTGTTTTTGACTGCGTTTAGAACTAGCTCCTTTGCACGCGAAATCTTGCGGCTTGGCGGGAGAAGCCCGAGCATATCGGCCAGAGATCCAAGGCTGGGGTTGTAGTATTGGAGCAGCCGACCTGAGAACACACCTCGATTAATACGGATGCCGCATACGGCCGATGTTTTATGTTGTGGAATCGACTTACGGACGAGGCTGTTGTCAAAGGATACCTCTCGCATAATATTTTCATCAGCTACTTGTTTGATCGAATTGCTGCCATACGGGTGAAACAGATGGTGTGTGACGCCATCGAATGCGTAGCAGTGGAGGTAAACCTATCGGCATCCCGTCAGCGTCGCATTATGATCGAGAATGTCTGCATTCTCTTCTTACATAGACGTCCATTAGTTGGCCAGGCATTTCTTCAATTTTCCTGACAAAGTTCTGCGATCTCTCATGGATGCCTTGGATGGCATGTTCGCGCATCACATTTGTGTTTGCATACCGATCTGCAATGATACGCCTGCGCTTGCTGTGCTATGATTCTGTCAATTGAAACTCGGCAAGTCTGCCGGAGTGGTACTCTTACGGTATTTTTATCAGTGGTGGAAAACATTGTCCTGTGATTTTGCAAGTCAGCGCATGCACGTCATATTCCATCCGCAACAGAAAACTCACTTTGTGTCGAATTGCCTGAAGAGATCATAAAACTCCGTCTTGTCGTACCCGCTGCCATTAGACATGTAGATCTCTTTCATGGCATCGAGTGACGCAAATGCGACTTCGTTGGGAGCTAGTCGAACAACACTCCCATATTTCTTGTGCAAGGAGTGTATATGCTTTGTTCGGTTTCCGCGAAACTCTTGGTATTTAAACGGCAGGGAAGAGAACAGCGAAAGCTTTGGGCCTGGGATAGCGGCAATGGATGAACGCATCCGTCGGACGATGTTCACAATGGCCAGCAGGACTGCCACGGCAGGAAGAATTAATTGGCTCCAAGACATGGTGTCAAAAGTGCTGCGATAAGACGCTTTGGCTCGGTAACCCCGACACGGCAACACAGCAGCACGGCGGCAGCACGGCAGTCGTAAATTATATACAGCAAAACAGCCAATGAATGAGCCACTAAATGGCTAGATTTCGCCCGTCTGAGTGGCTGTTTAGTGATTGATAAGCCCCCCTAAACGGGAAATTCCAAGAGCCGAGTGAGATTCTTTATCAGCAGCAGGCTAATGTTCGGAGATACAGAAAAGGGAATGCATATACGACCACTGCCAGTCATAGTCATTGCAGCAATCGGCAATCTGAGTTGCCGCTGGATCTTTTGATCTATCTATCTATGGCTGTAACATCATAGATCTGTTGTTCTATCTCCACTTTATCGCCCAGCTTCCAGCCGTCTTCGCCAGGAAACTTGCAAATACCAAGTCGAGCCAGAGATGGGAGACTGTGTGCTTCTGACGAATATTGCACATCCCAGCGAGGTGACTGGCCCGGGGGGGTGACCAGCTCCTCTTTGCTTGCGGCGAAAGAGCCATCCTGCCCCTGTTTCATGGCAATCAAGACGCCTCCAGCTCGACCAAGAAAGCTGGTGGAATCCCTGTGATCGCCTTGTAAGATCCAGCCATAATTTAATTCACCAGAAAGAGGTATTGCCCGCCAGACTTCTTCATAGGGCGCAATAGTGTTGCCTCTTTCCGGACACGGCATGGATCCTGTCTCGAGGTCGTCGCCATTCGGGAGTTTCTCGAAACTCCCTTCGTCCGGATCGAATACGTTCCTCGAATCAATCGTGTGATACCATCTACAGCGCACTTTGCAGGGTCAGACAATTTCTCCATCTTGTTGACCGCGAGAGGAACGCAGAAAGACGTGCCAACAAGAACGGGGAAGCACGTACAAGGGTCTTGGGACAGAACCTCCCTCTGACCAGCAAATGCCCAGTCGATGCTATTGTCTGCTTTCTTCACGCGCAGATCCATGTACCGTGACCTGACGCTGAGGACGGTCGTGACTGTGGGCTCATCCGGCGGCTCGTCATACCAGCGGATGGAGATTCGGGTTGACAATCGAGGTGCCATATCTGAACGGGTCCAATAAGGGTCGAGTAATCCACGACTGAAGTCCGGCTTATGCGATAGGCATCTATCAATCCAGGAGACGGACGATGCGTCTGTTCAGAGTCGTAGTCGATCTCATATAAATGCCAGAACGAGCTTGGCTCAGTTTCTGACACACAAGGTTTCTCATTGGTCCGTCCGCTTATCTTTTCCGTGGGGCAAGAGGTTAATGTGTGGTGATTAATAAAGATGGCAACGCGGGAGAGGACGGCTAACCCTGAAGGGGAATTTCCAGGCGACTCGTGTTTTAACAACCCCACGAGGCACAGATAGGGGGATCAAGCAAGAGGGCAGTATGCGAGAGGATATAAGGCAAATGGAAGTCGTAATGGAGAATTCTCGATCTGCAGAGTGAATGCGTTGGTCTCAGAACACAAACCGGAAAGCCGAATCGATGGAGCCGCCAATCGACGCAGAAAAGGGAGAGCTGCCAACGCTTGGCATCGCACCTGCCCAGGCGGGCATCTCGTTAGCTGCCAGTGCTAGCGGTCATCAGCTGCATCCGACGCCGACCAAGGATGTGCTCGACCCGCTCAACTGGAGCAACTGGAAAAAATACACGTGCATATTCATCGCCTGTTACTTTTACTTTCTCATGACATACCTGTCCACGGCTCCCATTCCGTCCTTTTTCCTGCTCGAAGACCAGTTCGGTGCCACATACGACCAGACGAACTGGACGTTTGCCATTGTTGCCTTTGGCTTCATCTTTGGGCCGCTGCTGTCGGCCGGCGTGGCAGAAAACTATGGCCGCCGCATCTGCATGATTGTCTGCACGGCAGTGACACTGCTCGCGACTGGGTGCACCGCCATCAAGACGCAGACCATCCAGGCCTACATGTTTGAACGGTTCCTCCAGGGCCTTGGATCTGGCTCGGCATGCAACTTGGGCCTGAGCATCATCAACGACCTGTCCTTTGAACATGAGAGAGGATTCAGAGTTGGTCTTTGGGCCATTTCCGCCAATTTGGGCACGTTGCTCGGCGGAGTTTGTAAGAAAACGCCAGGCAATTCAAGTTGAAGCAATGTCGTTTGGCTCGTGCTAACCAGGTTGCAGTCGGCGGACTCGTGGTGGCGGTAGACCAGTTCTGGGTACCTTACCACGTCGTCATGGCGTGTGCTGTCTTGCTGCTTCTTGAAATCTTCTGCCTGTCCGAGACCCTCTATCCTCGGACATACATGTTGCAGGTGGAAGCCGAGTCAGATGGTGCCCAGGCAGAGAGTATACCAAGAACCAAAAACCTTCCCTTCCTGGTAAGCTGAGGTATCCTGCCGATGATGACTGCAGCGTTAACCATGTCCCAGAATTTCAAAAAGGTACCAGAGGTGTCGCACCCGAAGCTGTGGATACCCTGGGTTGTCGTCTATAAGCTGTGTGCGTATCCCAACATTGTCATCAGCATACTAGCCTATGTCTTTGGCCAGTATTGGTGGATCGTGGCGATTATGACCATGGAGCCTGTGGCCTATGAAGACCGGTCGGCGCAGATTCAGGGTGTTTTGTTTATCGGGCTCCTGATCGGCGTCTTGTTTGCAGAGGCTTTCTGCTCTGGACATATGAGCGACAAGATTGTCATGAGGTTGGCGGCTCGAAACAACAACGAGCGGCTGCCCGAGATGCGTCTCTGGTTGGGATTCCCAGCTTGTGTTCTCTCGGCCGTAGGCTGCATCCTATGGGGAATTTCAGTCCAACGCCAATGGCACTGGATTGTCGGCCAGGTCGCATTCTTCTTATGTAAGTGCTATTTATGTTCCTAGCTGAACCGGGTTGATGCTGACTTGCCAACAAGATGCCGTGGGCCTCCAGGTGGGAAATACTGTACTTTCGGCATACATGCTCGATAACTACCCTTCCTTTGCCGACGAACTCTCTGTCTTTTACGGCTGTATCATAAACGTGAGCATCATGCACTTCATCTAGGTTTTTATGTGTCGTACTCACAAATCTTAGTTTTCTGCCTTCCTTGTCCCCTGGTTCATCTACACATGGACTGAGACAAGTAGTATGTGGAACCCTCTCCCTCCCCTCGAAATGAGATCGTCCAACTGACAAATACAAGGCTTCACTTGGTGTTTTGCAGTCCAAGGGATACTCTGTGTCGTGATTGTCATGCCTGCATATGCTGTTCTGTTGAAATTCGGACCGCGGTGGAGAAAACCAGCGCATTTTGGCAGGCTGGCATGATGCTCTCAAAATGTACACAACACCTTGTTTATACCTTGTACAATGTTCTAATAGACGAATTGCCATTACACAGTCTATTTCAAGTCGAGAGGGTTGGGGCCCAGAGTTGTGGTCTCGAAAGTATACATGCCACATGCTGCAGTTCCGTCCGCTGTCAGCTGTGTCTGCTGCCTGTGTCATCACAGGGACTAGGCTCCTTAGCAAGTCCACCAACAATTCAACTTGGAACATACACAGGAGAAGGTCATTGGTGACACGGGCTCGAGAAGTGGCGTGCAGCAGACCGTGGCTGGCGTTGCAGAGGCAGAAGTGGTCGAGCGTGGTTCCGTGTTTAGCAACAGCTCCTCTGAGAAACAATAGCTCACAGCACATAAATTTACGTAGGTTGTGTCTAGTCATCTGTCTCGCGCATCTCTACGGCCTGTCCCAGGAGGCTCTAATTTAGCACCCGCCCATACGGTTTGATGTTGGCCCATGCTTACGAGTGATCCAGATTCGAAATGTCGTCATTCAGTCACGTGTTCCTCTTTTGACAACCTCATGTCTAGACTTTGAAATGCTTCAAGAAAGAAGAGAAAGTGGTGGTTGATCATGCCTTCTCAAAAGTCGGCGAATTTTGGATTTAGATACGGGCCACTCCTGTGGGTTCGGCACTATCCACTGCTTATTTGCCAATCACCTTCTTCCAGCTCGGAAGGGCCTCAATGGTCTCCGACCAGCGCTTGACATTGGGGTACTTGTCATAGAGCTCAGCATAGCCCAGCTCCTTGTCAAACTTCATGTAGGGCAAGTGGAACAGATCGACTACCGTGAGCTCATCGCCCGCAATGAACTTGTGCTTTGCGAGGACGGCATCGTAGCCAGCCAGAGCGGTGTCCAGGGCCGCAGCATAGCTCTTCACCTGGGCCTCGTCGGTCTCGAGACCACGGAACCTGAAGAAATTGTCAGTGGGCGTTCTTCCCAATCGGAGCATCATTCAGCATTTCATACTTCTTGAACACCTTCTCGATGGCGATGCCCTCTGCGGGGGGGTTAAAATAGTTCTCTTCCATGGACGAAGCCTGCATTGTCTTGGTTATTTTCGCACTGTCTTACGCGTACGAATGAAGACCTACCTGCTCAAAAAGGCCATATCCCTTGACGTCGCTGTCGTCGGGCAGAAGCTTGGTGCCGACGCTGGCATACTTCTTGGCCAGATACTTGGCAATAGCGCGGCTCTCAAAGACCACGAAGCCGTCGTCCTCGAGGGCAGGGACCTTGCCATAGGGTTGCAGCTTCAGGTAAGCCGGGGTCTTGTGCTCGCCCTTTGACATGTCGATTGTGACCATCTCGTAGGGAATGCCCTTCTCGTTGATGATGGCGAGCACTCGCTGAGTGCAGGTCGACATCGGGTTGCCGTACAGTTTGACAGTCATGGTTGCGGTTGGTAAGGCGGTCTGGGAGTGAGAATTTGGAGGTTGCGTGATTAGAGGTAAATTTGGTGATTGAAAGCAGGAAAAGTCGATGTAATTATATCCGAGCAGCGCCCCAAAACTTTGCGTTCTCGGGAAATCAATGCATGCGACGTTTGATAGTTAATCCGCAGGAACAGAGCTGCTTGTTAAGCTAACTAAATCCACTTTTCACACGTCAAATTCTGGGAAGCTCCCGGGCCTCCGTTCGGCCTCCACCCCACTGCTGGGTAGAGATAGGAAGCTTCGAATTTTCCGGTTTCCGGTTTCCGGTTTCCAGTTGCCGACTACTCTTCGAAACTGAGCCGACCTGCGTCACCAACCAACAATTGACCTCGGCTACTTGTACAATTATCTTGCCCCGCTTCTAGAAGACAGAGCCCACAGAAATTGCAAAGTAGTGACTACGAACTACGAGTACGTGAGCTTTGCGTAGTTCTCCTGGCCTGTACGACTGGCATAGATAGCTGAAATTCTGGGCTAAGATATGTGCCCAAAACTGCTACACAAGTGCTCGTAATTTGAAACAAGGCTAAGGCACGTCCGGCTCGGAGCCCGGCCTCGGCCTCCGGCTCGGTCTCCGCTGTGCTCAGAGCGTCTGTGCCCATGACCAATGTGCACCAGAACACACACATATTGGCATTTGTTCTTAGTTGCCGTAAGCAGGGGCTAAGGGAACAGGGTCGGTCCTGCCCGCCGCTCGCAAACCACATAAATTACACCGGTTATCGCACCTTTTTGCTATAGTCCACTTTGTCGATGAAAATTTCTGTCGACGGGATTTCCTGTGATTGAACACGAAAAGGGCATTCCCGAGAACAGTTACAACAGAGAACAGCGTGAATTATGTTTTCACGTCTATTTTCGTCATTTTGGCAGTTTTCAACCCAGTGATCCAGCCAAAGCTGTTTCCATCCTCTTTAGTTCTTCCATCTCTATCATCGACAATCAGCTGTGAGACTTGCAGCTATCACAACTGGTATGACCTATACTCTATTCCAAGACATGAATTGAAGTTATCAGTGCAGTTACGTCAAATCGAGCTTCAATACGGCTGCATCCTCTTCGCCAACGTCTGGGTCACTGTAGATCTGTGGTGACACTGAGACTCGGAGCCTCGAATTGTGTCTGACATAATTCAACTCCAGTGCGGAGGTTGCCACCCACTACCCCTGACACAACCGGAATCAACTAGCCGGAACGCACACCGTTGAATATTACCCCCTTGCAAGTGGATCCCTCAGCCCTACGGCAGGGACATTTACCTATACGAGTACTCGTGTGTCATAGTTCACGCGCAGAAGTGGGCAGCAATGCTGCTCTCTGAGGCTGACAGAACTGATCTGGGCTGAACTTTGGCACCAGGCGGATATGTAAGGCAATATTCAGGGCTTATAAAGCAAATATGTTCACAGCCACATGCGATTCCGTGGCACTTTTTGCTTCTTCAAAGTGCCAGGAATAGCTGGTTCTATTTTTAAATGGCACAAGCTGTCGGATCGGACAGCTGTTTGTCCGATGAGTTGCTGATGCTTTCAGGGAAATATTTTCTCCCTTCTTGGTCGGTTCAGAAGTTGAACCGATATGGCATCTTACAACAGATGGACCTTCTACACAGCGTAGGTCGAAGATGACATGAGTCGGAAGAATGGCACCGAGAGGAAGCATCTCGACAGGAAGCCAGAAGGCGGAGGGCAAAGAAGTGGCAATCTTACAAGGGACATTTTACCGCGGTTCGTGCTGTTTTTGCCTCCTGAACCGGTAAATGAAAGAGGCTTGTACTCGTACGGATCTATGACCTCACTCAATCCAAACGGTCACTTTTCAGAGGGGCAGTTCAATATCAGACGAAATATATACCTCGTCTGCCCGCCCCATCTCTACGACCCATCCTACTGGCTGGCATGCCCACCACTGCTGCACGCTACTGCACGCAATATACGTTAGGCAGAACTGGGTAAGCGAGCGCTCTTCAGTGCAAGGCTTTCCTCTATCGCAGACAGCAGCGGCGGACCGTCTCTGACAGGACAACTGATTTGTCATTCGGGGTCTTCTTGGTCGGGCTTATGATTGTTTTCTGAGGAATGTCCCACTTGACGGGACAATGTACCGAGGCACGAAATATCTTACGAGAATGCCATTTCTGGAGGTCCTGAAAGGTGTCCATGGCTGCCTAACTGTGGCCAAGACTGCGCCACATGGTCAAATGGAAAAAAAGAAACCGTGGACTTGTCAGCGGTGTGTCCTGGTTTCCAACAGCATTGGCACATGCATGGAACTTGTGTGCTTGCAGGATGGACCGATGGCGTCTTGTTCGTCATCAATTTTCCCCCAGTGGGTCCGAAATGAAGTCGACTACCCCCCCTCCCTCCCTCCCCTCCCCGTCTCTCTCTCCCCCCTCCCTCCCCTCCCCGTCTCTCTCTCCCCCCTCCCCCCCAATGCCCTTTCCCATTCATCTTACCTCCATTATCTGAAACGGCATGTTTGCCATGGCACGCCGCGATTCTATGTCACGCTGCCGTATATCCACAAATGAGGTTGTCATCCGGACATGCCGGTCCCAGAGGAAAGGCAGGCAGAAGTTGTCATGTCGCCTTGTCGGAGTTGCGTGTCCACCACCACAGCCCCAAGGGGGTTCCTCGTATTCACATTCGTATTGCCAATTTCTGAGGCTTTCTTTATCAAGATAAATGCTTTGGGATACTCGTCCGTATGGGTTATTCCCGTCTTCAATTGTCCATTTTTGGAACGCCAATGGCGTTCTCGCCCAGCTCAAATGTCATGTGGCTTCCCTGTCTCCCCCCCCCCTCCCCCCCCAACGCCCTGCTTGGGTGGACCGGTAAATAAAGTTCTTATGCCCAGCCGACGCCGCCTTTCCACGCCGCCCTTTCTATGAGTACATACATGCCAGGACGGTCATGGACAAAAAAAGCCCGCACCAGTGTTATCACCTTGTGGGGTGTTCCGCAGGTCCAGGTAGGCTTACAAATATCTTAGGTAGGGTCTTATTTGTCACTGGCGTGGCCTTCGGTAAGTTTTTCTAAAGAGAAATGGCCAGTGCCCGGAGAGTCCCTTCCCCAAATGTCTGTTTCTTCACTGGCGAATCCAGTCTCCTGGTGTACGTGCTATTCTTGGCCATTGTGACTGTTACGTTTCACCTTGGATATGGGAGCCGTAGTGAAGGATGTGGGGGGCGTTCTCTCTTCATCTCGTGACTGTATTCCCCAGTTTTAGTCACAGTGATTTCTCCTCGGGCATGTTTGTACATCTACCAAGACAAGAACGATAGACAGTGTGAGAAACCAAGACATGAAGCAGGTACACGGTATCGAGCCGGAGTCGGAGCCGGAGCAAATCACATGGGCCCAGCTGGTCGGTATTGAGTGGCATGTGTGATTCAGGTGGCGTCATCGCTCCTGCCCTCGCTTATCCCTCCCCTTTCCACTTTAGTATGTCGCCCTACACTTTTGGAACGTTATAAGGTACCAGAAGCGACCGTTAAGGTGTGGCGGTTTCCATGGAACGTAAGGAACCAGTGGTTTGCTCCAAGAGAGGTCACTTCGTCATCGTGGCTGTCTGGGAGTAAGCAATAGGGTTTCCGTCTGGAAACGTAAAGCGAAATTCAGCACACATGTCCAGGCATCCATGATTGGTAGAAGGTGAGTTGCCACTCTTGTCTCCCCTCCATCTTTACCGGTTCTTTGGTTCTATTGTTTCCGTTACACCTCCCTCTTCCCGATGCCAGCCGTGAGCTCTTACTCGATATGATTTGCATAGCCATGATAGATGCCTGCTGTTCAAAACAGAATCCCTTTTTTTCGCCTCACATCCGTGTATATATATACATAAACTGATTTGCGTCCATCTATTATGGCGTCCTTATTTGGTGTCGGGAGGTTCAGCAGGCCGCAAGGTTTCATTTCACAACCGGTGCTCTGAGCTCAGTCTTTGCCATGGAGACGAACAGCGACCAGGCATGGGTGCCGGCCAAAAAAATGTTCAGGCCGGAGAAGGCTGAGGACTGGGAGCCGTTTCGCCCGATCATCACAGAACTCTATGCTACGATGACCCTGCCACAAGTCTCGGAAGAGATGGAGATAGTTTATGCCTTTAGCGCCACGTGGGTCATGTATATTTGCCCTATCATGGACCATGTGGCTAACCTAACCTTTTGCAGCCCCAAGCAGTACAAGACCAAGTTCCGTGACTGGGGGCTCACCACCAAGTATGTCAAAAAAGACGAGTACGAGGACCTTCTCGCACAGGAGGACCAGGACGAGTACATTGTCCGCGGCAAGCGTGTCACCAGTCAGGATGTGGCCCGCTTCAAGCGCCGCCAGCAGAAGAAGGAGAAAGAGAGCGGAGGCGGGAAGAAAAAGGCACGAAAGACCGGTGGTAGTCATGAACAGCAACAAGATCAAAATACCAGTCAAGATAGCACGGTCTATTTCACAGGCTACGACAACGCCGGCGAGGGACCTAGTGGCAGTAGCGTGGGGCTAAACCCTGCCACGGCATCTGGAAGCTACTTTGAGTATCCTGGCGCCGGCCCCGAAAACAGCTATGCCACGGCAATGGCTGCCTACGGCTACGATTACGGACAGCATGGCTTTGCGTATGATCACCAGGCAATGGCTGCCTATCAGCAGCCGCAACCACAAACCCAGCAAGACAACAACGCGGACACCGGGACGTACGGATACACCGGTAAGCGACAGCGTTCTGGTTTACGACTTATTCCCTGCAGCTTATCTTCCACAGTGCATGGTTGCTAACATTCATCTCCAGTGGATGCCAGTCAAGGCAGTACGAATGCCCAGCCGCCACAGGATGGGCGGACTTGCTAACGCTCGCCAACATCTTTAGAATGAAAGTGCACTGTGATATAGATAAGCGACAAGTTGGCGACTCTCTCTGGTCTAAGACGGTTATCATCCATTTTGCGGCGTTGTTCATTTTTCTAGGCCCTGCTTTTCTTTGTTTTACTTGTTTATTTGTTTTAATGTTTTTCTAGGCTGGTCCTGGTCTTGGGTGCTTGCTGCTTCTAGCTCTCATTTCATCCGTCTCCGCTTACATGCACGAGACTTCTCTTTGTTTAAATCACAATAACCAGCAGCCACGTTTTCACGTCCGCGTTACTAAATAGCTCAGGGTTTAAGTTGTTGAAATTAACAGAATGAATGCCTAACTATCAAAAAAGCATGTAGTCCTTTGTCGGTCTCAACAGCTAACTGCAGCCCAATATGGCAAGCAATGGATTTCTAGAGATTATTCTCGACATGCTCCCCGATGTTCTCCATGTGGATGGCACACACGTGTTCGAAAATGATGTTGCGCAACTGAACCAAGTCGGGATTGTGTTCCAACATGCCCGAGAAATTGGCTTCGTCGCGTTGAAATTCAATCAGGCTGTGTCTCGGTACCAACACGTTGTAGTCGTGGTTGTTTTCGTTGTCGCCATCGTTATCGTTGTCCCTCTTAAAAAGGCGCCACCGGCTGTCGCAAAAGACAGTGAGCAGGCTTTCCACGGCTGCCCCCGATTCCTCCCTATAGCGATTAAAGTGTGCGTCGTCACGCAGAACCTCTCGGACTCGGGCCAGGACTTGTGCATTCACAGTCGCAGGCAGGCTGGGGAGAAAGTCGTAGATCATGCTGACGTAGTCGAGTTCGGACTCTTGTTCGTGGTCGATATCATCACCTTGGTTGAGGTCGACTTGCTCTGCACCGGCATCTTGCTCGCCGTCTGCATTCATGCTGCGTGTCGCCATGTGAGACTGTCCGGTCGACAGCGTGCAAAACGCTCCCTTGGAGTTGTAGATGCAGTTTGCGCAAGCACAGCCAATGTTCTCATACGCTCTGACGTCTGCGGAGCCGGACGTCACACAGCCGCACCACTGACCAGCATCGCCAAGATCCATGCCCACGATATTTTTGTTGCGTACGCAAGACCCGCAAGCTGTTTTGTCCGTCAGCTGTGCATCTCCGGTGGCTTGGACAAGGAGAGATATCACATTCGCCTTCTTCTTCGTTGAGAAGTGGCGTCTGTTCCGGTTGAAAGGAATTCGCTGAATTCCCTCTTCGTTGAGGGTTTTGAATAGCGGATGTTGCTGCCAAGGCCCATCGCTGTAGTCGTTCAAAATCTCGGTGAAAAATGGAAGGTGTGTCAGCAGTCGCAAGTTGTCCACCTTGACACGATATCGAGCTCCATCATCAGGAAGTGCCTCCATACTGAACAGCGCGGAGGTATTTGTGTGATGTTCGCAGTTGCAGGCGGGCCGAGGGTTGTGAAAAGATCGTCCGATGACGTATCTTTCCGCTGTTGGGGCTGAAGTACAATCACTTTAGATAGAATGCCATCTATGCGCATATTTGTATTACTTGGGAGGATGATGGTTTGTTCATGGACGTGAAAGTAATGGATTTATGCTCTCTCTCTTTTCTTTCAGGAATCTGTAGTCGTTGTTCAGAGACAATTCGTTTCCTTTCACTGAGTCGGGATCAACATATGAACAGCATTTTAAACGTGGACATGGCACCCATAATACCAACCTCGTGCGTTTTTGCATGCAAGAAGCCAAAACCATGAGCATGCAGACTTTGCGGCGATGTTGTTTAGAAGCTGGAGTAAGAATGAAAACAATACTGTCACAAGTCACGCTTGATGGTTGAACGAAACGTCCCGTTTTCATTCAACGCAAGCAGGAAAGCACTTTTGCTGTGAATCATAAACATGCCATATTCCTGGCATCGAATCTATTCGCTCTATGAAATAGCTTTGCAAGTTGCTTTATTTCTTTGGATATTAATGCATTGCGCTTGAAAATGCTCAGTCGAAATCTGTTGGCTGCTCTTTTGAATAAATTATGAATCAAGGCAAAGAAGTAGCTTCCTTCTCGCGTCTATCATGCGGTTTCTTTTCCACATCCGGTGCTGCGCTCGTCTTCTTGACCTTGCGGACATCCCGCCAGCCGAGAAACCAGGAACAGACAAAGGCTGTTCCGGACAGTGCCAGTTGAAGATACTGCTGTCGTCAGAACACAAGAAATACAAGCTAAAAAAAACAAAAACTAGACATGGCTGGATGAAGGAGAGTGTCACATACAAAGACGTCGACAATGGCGGAATTGTAGGCCAAGAGAACGTCGGGGAGGTCGCTAGGCGAGATGACGCTGCGCAGGTCGGTGACGCCAGTGTTGATGACAAGGGATGCGTTGACCTGCGGGGCGTACTTGGGCACGGCCGTACTGAGGGTGGACGTGAGGATGGTGCGGGCGGCGCAGATGAAGAGAGCGCCACCAAAGTACTGGCAGAACATGACGTAGCTGACGCCGAGGGGGATGTCGGCCGGTTCCACGCTGGCCTGGATGACAGTGATGAGCTGCCAACAGTCAGTCTTTTGTTGTTTCGCGGGGTTTTATTTTAAAGTAGGAAAACAAACACCTACCAGCTGCATAACGAAGCCGCGGCCGGCACCGCCCAGGATCTGATAGCCAATCCAGTTGCCCGCCTTGGTGCCGGGCTTGAACAATGTGAAGAGACCAGAGGCCACCGCGACGAGTGCGTTTCCGATGAGGACCTCGGGCAGGTAGTAGCCGGTTTTTTGGACTGCGGAGTGTGTCAGCGGATAGGGGGGAAGAGGAGGGAGGGGGGGGGGGTTGGATGGAAGAATGGTCGGGAAGAATGCCGAGAACACGCACCAATGAAGCCACACAGAAACGATGCGATGAGCTGCGAGAGGATGGTCGGCAGCAGCATGACACCACTGATGATGGGCGACGCACCCTTGATTCCCTGGAACCAGATGGGCAGGTAGTACATGAGGACGAAGACGCTCGCCGACTGGGTAAACGACACAATGCCGCAAAAGACGTTGACATGGTTGTGACGCAGGATGCGGTATGGCAGCAGCGCGTCGTCGCCCTTGTGCCACGACCACACGCCAAAGATGGCAAACAGCACCCCGCCCGCGACGATCAGGCCGATGACCTCGCCCGCGTCCCACGCGTACGTCGTGCCGCCCCACTCGAGGCCCATGAGCAGCAGGGCGCACGCGGCTGCAAACACGACGAAGCCAACCCAGTCGATCTGGGCGACCTTGTGCAGCAGCACCTGGACACGCTCACGGCGGGTGCTGTTCGGGTCGGGCTCACGGCCGGGCTGCGTGGGGAGGCGGACAATGACAATCATGAAGAAGACGACGATGCCTCCGAGGGGGAGGTTTCTGCCAGGAGCTGTCAGCAGGCAGGCTCACTTTAGAAGCAGGGAGGGACGCCTGCTCACATGTAAAAGATCCACCGCCAGGTGACCTCGGAGAGGATGCCGCCAAGCAGCGGGCCGGCCACCTGGCCGACGGCCACGCAGCCCATGATGATGCCAATCAGCAGCGGACGCTTGGGCAGCGGCCGGATGAGGGTAACGACGCTCGTGGTGCCAGTCATGACGCCCGACGCGCCGACGCCGCTGATGGCTCGGCCGACGATGAGCATGGATGACGAGACAGCCACGCCCGAGATGAGAGCGCCCAGCTCGAAAACGACGATGAACACGATGAACGTAGCCTGGATGTAGTTGTTATTAGCGACAGTCTTTGACAGAGCTCGAAATATGGGAAGGGGGAGACAACAGACTTTCAGCGGGAAGATGGCAAAGATCCGGCCCGTCAGAGGCATCATGGCGCAGCTGCATCGCTGTTAGGGGGGGGAGTGAAAACAGCAGAGCAGAGTGCAAAGGGTATGGCCGGGACGTACTTGGAGATGAGGTAGCTGGAGCCGTACCACCCCACGTCTTGGATGGAGTGGAAGGCATTGGTGATGGAGGGTGTTGCCTGCACGGGTCAGAAGACGGCCTGTGGAAAAAAATCAAAGAGAGCAAGATGCAACATGACATACCGTTCCCAGCATGGACGCATTGAGAGCGAAGAGCAGAGCGGCCAAAATCAAAGAGGTAAACAGCAGGTAGAACTGCAGTCCGGTGATGTACTGCGGGTTCTTGCCCACTTGATCCTCGATGCTGTCGGCCTCGCCATGGTCCGCGGAACCTTCGTCCTCGGAATGGCCCTCATCCTCGGAGCGGCCCTCGAGGCCAGTATCCGCTTGGCTGTCGTAGATGGGCGGCGCATCTGCTGCCGTCTTGGCACTGGGCGGTGGCACTAACGTCTCCCCTGTTGATGCCGATCCATCTGTCCTTGCCGGTGCCTTTGGGGCGGCGTCTGCAGTACTCGTACGAGCACTGACCGCCGCTGTAGTGTCGTGGACCGCCACCATTTCGGAGATCATCACATTTGCCGTCTTGGCATTGTCCCTGCTGCAAAAAGATATCTGGTATGGTTATATACAACCATTCCGACGGCTCTCTCCTGTTTACCGTAATCTCCGGCCCGGCCTGCAGACCGCAGCCCCGGCGGAACCTCCTCATCTTTGCCTTGAACTTGACGCTGGCGCGGTGGTGGCCGGGGGCTCTCCTGAGCTAATGGCATAGCAAATGCCTGTTGCGGCGTTTAACACTATTCTCCGTTTCCGCCATCTTTCTATGGGGGATACTACCACGCCATACCAGAACGATGACTAAAAGCCACAGGCTGCCATCGCAGAGATTCGACGTCATCACAGCTTGACGGATCCGTCACAGCTGGGCCATTCACGTTTGCTCATCAGAAAGACGGATTTCAAGTGGATATTAGTGTGCCTCAATATCCCTGTTATTTCTCTATCTGGTCTGGCTTTTCCTTTCGTCCTGGCTCTGCATGCATGTTCAAACAAAGATCCCTATGCTGCCCAAACTCCAAACAAGTAAACCCAATCCATACAAAAGAGACGCATCTCAATTGGCCGTGCAGTCATGTTGTACATATTACGCGTTATGATAATAAAAAAAAAGGAAGCTGAGAGTATGCGGGGCAATCAGCTTTGTCACCGGCTGCCGCGGATCCGGATAGCCGTGCCGTTCCATGACGGGATTTCGCCATGGACTGATGTGCCTCTGCTTGGGCCTGTGCCCGTACCTGCGGCTGCTGACGCGGCCGTGTCTGTGCTCGTGCTCGTGTATGTGCTCATGTATGTGCTCATATATGTGCTCGTGCTGGTGGAAACGCCAGTAGAGAGCGAGATGTAGCTTGAGAGCGTCGACGAAGCTGTCGAGGAAGCCGTGGAGGAGGACGAAATCGTCGTGGAGGAGGTCTGTGTGGTGGCTGAAGATGTAGAGTTTGTAGAGTTTGAAGCCGCAGGGATGACGGTCGTGGTAGATGTGGCTGAAGACGTGGAGGACGTGGAGGACGTCTTCGAGGTCGAGGAGGAGGAGGAAGAGGCTGAGGAAGAAGAGGAAGAAGAGGAAGAGGACGAAGTTGCAGACACTGTCTTGACCACGGTGACGGCCGGCAGCGTGGCTGTGGCAGTTGTCGTGGCTGTGGCGCTGTCAATATCGACAATGGACACCTCGGTGACGTAGATCGACGAGGCTGCCGCCGTCGAAGTCACAACGACCGTGTCAGTGTCGTGTTCGGTCACGGTCACGGACACCGACTCGTACACGGTCTCCGTGGAAGGCGTCGCAGTTTTCGTCGCTGTTGTGACGATTGTCGTCTCGACTGTGGTCGCTGTTGCGTCATTCCCACTGCTGCCGCTGTCACTGCCGCTGCTGCTCCCGCTGCCGCCGTCAACGTTTACGACAGAGTATGTGGCTCGTGGAGCAAGTGCGGCATCCCGTGGCGCCACGTGTTCTGGGAAGGGGAGAGCGGAGGCAACTGTGGAGAAGGCTGCAACTGCGGCCAGCAGAGATGAGGGAAAGCGATGCAACTGCATCTTTGAAGTGAGCGTGAGAGAAGATGGGCGGAAGGAAAGGATGGGAAAATGGTGTTGGTTGTTATGTTGGGAGACTGAGAGGAGTGAAGGAATGAATATGCAAATCAAGGAAAAGATCTGCTGGAAGTACAGACTCCCGTCTTTTTATTCTTGCCGTCGTCTCCATCATCCTGGTTTGGCAGGCAAAATTCAAAAGGCTGGGTGTGCCAGACATGGCTGACGCGGAATTTGACAGCTGAAGATGGTCTTCCTATTTCGGCCATTTTGCATACGACGACAGTGGAATATGCAAATAAACATGTGGCTGGTAACACGTTAGTCAGGAAATAATGGTCCGTGATTGGTCTTCTGGGCTGAAATTCAGGGACATGTGGGGCTACCGTAGGCTAGCGTCTCACCAGCCACACGAAATAACGGAAAGGGACCCAGCGGGAATTTTAGCGCCACATGCCATCTAATCGACGGAAACGATCTTGACGATTCACAAATGGTTACATGGTTTGAATTCCATTTATATCGTATCTGTAGCGTGTATTGTGGGGAGACTGCATGGTCTGTTGAATTCTATCGGAGCCCATGCTCGTTAGGCTCATTTCTATCATTTTCCTTCCAAACGCCAAAAATGCAAGTCTGTTCTCGTGCCATGGTGGAGTGTGACTGGTGCCCCAACAGCTGCTTTCAGCACCATCGCGATCCGGCAGGGTTTTCTTTTCCCTTTGGTTTTATTTGCACTTTCCTCTTTTCCCTATTCTCCTCGCTCACGGCTGTTTTGGTTGGTATTGGAATGCACAGGCACAGCGATGCCTTCCGGCTTGTCTGTGCTTGGCATGCCCGCAATTGAGGGCGGGGAGGGGGGCCCTTTCTTCACAAGAGCTTGTCTGTGTATGTGCTTTCGTGAATCATTCCTCTCAGGTCTATACCGGAGGTATCACTGCGGCGTTCGGCGGTTTCTGGATAACAACAAGCTGCAACAGCAACATGCTGTCGGATGCACCTGTGCCACGTGAGGCAGTTTGTGCCCGGCGGGGAATGGCGTGAGGCAGGGGATAGGCCTGCGGAGAGTTTGCTTGAAGTGCAGGTGGTGCAAGCTGCACCGTATCAGTGACAGCTGGTTGTTGCGTACGGTTGTGCTGTCTCTTCCAAAGACAAGTGAAAGCGACTAGCACAGCAGATGGAACGCTGACGAGAACGCCAACAACTCCAATGACTGCTTCGGGAGAAAGACCCATGGATCAGCGAGGTGGAGAGAAACACTGGAAAGCTGATGGTGCAAAAGTTTGCACCTGGAGCAGCTCGTGAGAGCACACAGGACGTGGGATTTCTTGTACTCCGCCAAGGCTTGGGGAAGCACAAGTGGGCGGGATCGTGAGTGAGAGCCGGACTCTATGGGTAATGTGGAAATGCGAATGATTCGTGTTTGTTAATCTGTTTTGTCTTTGGTCGAGTTGATGATGCTCTCTTTTGCGATCGAAGAAATCGAAGAAGAGCTTTTAAACTACAATTGTCAACCGTAGAAGTAGAATTCGGCTGGCCTCAAAGGACATGAAGCTGTTCATTTTGTCCTACATATTCTCAAACCCGGCGTGTTTCGAGATTTTGAGATGTCCGACAGGCAGAAGCATTTTCCTGTTCACCACTGTTCACCACTGTTCACCATCGCGACAAAATGCAAGATGCATGTGCTGTCGGGAATTTGATCCACTTCCCCGACCGGGTCCACCTCGCTGGGATGTGCTCTGACCTCTCAGGTGTCGAGAATACCGCCAGCAAACACAACCCAGGAACCCTGTATGCCATTGCAGCTGTGGCGAATTGACACGGGGGGTCAAGCATCGGAGTTCTTTCCCATTCTTTGTGGAGTCCAAATGAGCCTAAACCTTAATCTTTGGTGATCAACTCCCCAGCGTTCGGTCTCTTCCTCTCAAGCAGACTGACTCTGAACTCCAATGTGGAATATCTTGTCGTTTCATCCATCCCTCCATCGCTCCATCCCTTCCTTTTCTTCTCTCGTAGGAGTCGGCTACGTATACAGAGCCAAGCCTCGGTCTTCTGTTGTGGTTCATGACGTCTGTTGTGCTCCGCCTCGTACGTGCCCAAGGAGGCAAACTATTCGTTCCGGCGCTTAGCCAAGCCCGCTAGCGAAGACCACCGCCAACGACGATTGCTCAGCCACAGGTCTTGGGCGGCCGTCGCCTCGAAGATAAATGAAGGAAGACATCCATTCCATCGTGACCACCCCGTGTCCTGTTTTCTTTTGCTCCCCTGCATCATTCAAATCCCCATTTACGTTGTTTTCTTCCCTAATACCTCCTCGGCGATTAGCGTGGCTCTTGGGACTCTGATCCGAGCAGATTCGCCACCTCAGTCATTCGACCGACCCCGCATTTCTCGCTTGGCAGACTTCAGCTTCACCAAGGCAGACCAGCATTCCCTTCTCTACGTCTTCACCACACGAAGCCTCAAGCGCTCCCCATTCATTATCGTGCACAAAGAGGCAACAATGTCCTACTACCCTCCATACGGTCGTAAGTCTACTTATGCACACTCTGCGGCTTCCCCATTCAACCAGGGGGATGACAAGTCGAAAATGTAACCTGAATATGCTGACTTTGGCTCCCCTCACAGAAGCACCTCCCCAGGGTGGCGGATACAATCAGGGATACCAACAGCCGCCTCAAGGCCAGTACCCGCCACAGGGCCAGTACCCTCAGCAAGGCGGCTACCCTCCTCAGCAAGGCGGCTACCCTCCGCAGCAAGGCGGCTACCCTCCGCAACAGGGTGGCTATCCTCCGCAGCAGGGCGGCTACCCTCCACAGCAGTACGGCGCTCCCCCTCCACAACAAGCTCCGTACGGCGCGCCACCACAAGGCCAATATCCGGGAGGCTACGGGCAGCCCCCACAGCAAGGCGGTGGCTACGGAGCGCCCTATGGCCAGCCTCCACCACAACAAGCCGGCTACGGCCAGCAGCAGCAGTACGGTGCCCCGGCGCCATACGGAGCGCCGCCACAATCCTATGGCGTGCCACCGACGATGGCGTCTGTCGGCTACGGCGCGCCCCAGGTGATCAACTGGAACGCGGATCCCGACGCGCAGGCGCTGCGCACGGCAATGAGGGGTTTCGGCACGGACGAGAAGATGCTGATCCGGGTGCTGGCCAACAAAGACCCGCTGCAGGTAGATGCCATCCGGGCGTCGTACCAGCGGACGCTGCGGCGCGACCTGATCAAGGACATCCAGTCGGAGACCAGCTCATGGTTCGAGTACGGCCTGGTGGCGCTGGCGCGTGGCCCGCTGCTGAACGACGTGTACATGCTCCACGAGGCCATGTCGGGCCCGGGCACGAAGGAGTCGGTGCTCAATGACGTGCTGCTGGGCCGGTCGAACGCGGATTTGCAGGCGATCAAGTCGACGTACCAGCGTACCTTCCGCCGGTCGTTGGAGGACGCAGTGCGGGGCGACCTGAGCCTGAAGACGGAGCGGCACTTTATGATTGTGCTGCAGGCAACGCGCCAGGAGGACGCAGTGCCGGTCAACAAGCAGGAAGTGGACCGCGACGTGCAGGAGATGTACAACGCGACCGAGGGCAAGATCGGCACAGACGAGATCCGGGTGTGCAGCATCTTGAGCTCGCGCAACGACAACCACATCCGGGCCATTGCATACGAGTACCGGCAAAAGTACGCGCGGTCACTGGAGGATGTGATCCGGAAGGTAAGCACTTTTTTTCCTTTTTTTTTCCTCCTTGTTTTCTGTCCCAGGTACCCTACACCGGACGAGTCGCTAACATGCATGGCAGGAGTTCTCCGGCCACATGGAGGATGCGCTGCTGTTCCAGCTGCGGCACGCCACCGACAAGTACATGCACCAGGCTGCGCTGCTCGAGGATGCCATGTCCGGTATGGGCACGCGCGACCTGCTTCTCACCTCGCGTGTCGTGCGTACGCACTGGGACCGCACCAATATGGCTAATGTGCGTGCTGCCTACGAGAAGCGGTACCGCACCAATCTGGCCACCCGGATCAAGAACGAGACAAGCGGTGACTATGAGCGGCTGCTGCTGGCATGTCTGGGTTGAGGATTGTGTGCTTTTCTTTTCTTTTTTTTTGTGCTTTATGTGCAAGTTGTTATGATTTTTACTGTTGTCCAATGGTTGGGTCTTGGATGTTGTACGCTGCCTTTTTTTTTCAGTCAATCATGTCTTCATCTCATGTCTTCATCTCACGAGTTACCATCAATCGAAAGTTAACGTCATACGAGTATTTGCAATGACGAGACAAGCCCTGTATGGATACCACATGGCTGGAGTTAGGGTCTGGCTTGCTAAAAAAAATCTCTTTGCTACTTAGGTTGCCCCGCTCCACCGTTTTCCAGCAGCGCACTAACAAGCGCGTATTACACAATACACGTCAGATACGAGTACGAGTAGATCGCTTGTTTTACGGCGTATTTAGGCTATAAGTTAGGCAGCGATAACCTGTCGCACTTCTTCCCAGTCTGTGTTTATGATTCACCGACCTCGTTTTTTAAACTTCCAGCGGCGACTGAGACACTACTATGTCATTCCTATGTCATCTAGATCTTTCGTGCAAGGGGGAGCTCGTGGCTCCGGCCAGAACATCTAACTGCATGAGAGCAACAACTAGACATAAATAGTAACCAAAACTAGCTCCTAGCTCGTATAAAGGCGTAGAACAACATGTTACTAATCCTCTTTTGTGCTAGCGAGCAATATAATTTGCATTATTAGTAATTTCCATTTATTAGTTAATAACTACTAAAATTTCTTCCATGAATTACTACTGGTACGTAAATTTTCGCCCCTTTGCGCCAGATCCTATGTAGAACTGCTACGTAGAATGCGCCGTTTAAATACTAACTAGTTCCGGGAAGATATGCGGTTGTTGCGGGCGCATTCTGATGAAAGAAATACTCGACAGCAAGGCAGGCCAGCTTGAGCCTCAGTCCTTCCTTCCCTTTCCCATCAATTTCGCGTTCTTTCCCGCCGTTTTGCCCCTTCAGTTTTGCCTTTACCCTTGCTTACTTTGCGGTGGCCATATTTCCGGTCAAGACACGTCTTCCCTCCAAAACGCGTCGGCCATTTCAGGAATATTTCGGTACACCGTGAATGGACCGTAGTTCCGCCTGTTTTCGCGCTCGTTCTCCCTCTGGATGGACACCATTTTGCAGAGCGTCCGAGCTGCTACAGCTGCTCTACTCCCTTCTCTAGAACGCCCAACAGCGGTCGCGTCTGACCAACCATATTCGTACGCTATGCAGCAAACGCCAGCGCTCGCCTCCACAGCGGGACGTTCCCTCCCTCCGGTGCAGCAGCTGCCAACCCAGCCTGCACAGTCAACTCAGCACATGCCTGGCCGGCCTTCACCGGCACTGTCGCAAGCACGCACTCTGCCACCACCGCGGCCCTCGGGGCCACAGACCTTCTCGCCCGCTGCGCCCAATGTGTCGCTGCCGCCTCAAGTGCGACCGGCACAGCCGGGGACGACCCTGCCACCAATACAGTCGTCTCTCACTTCCCAGACGACCTCAGCGCAGTCGGTCAGACATCCCACGCTGTCACCCCCTAACCAAGCACACGTAGCTGCGCCGCCAGGCCAGCCTCACCCTCAGCCTCGCTCGATGCAGTTTTCGCAGCCTCATCCCGGTCAAGCGCCTCAACCCCCCCATCCCGTGCATCCAGGTTACGCTCAGGTCCAGCAGTTCCGTACTGGCTTCATACCAGGGACAGCAGCACCACCAGCAGCGCCACGGACACGTCCCCCCGATCCCCGGATCGCCAACAAACGCACAGCCATCATGGACCCCCCCGAGCGCGACGTCGTGATGGGAAACACCAAGCCGGGTCCGTCTTACCCGTCGCCCGCCATGGATCACCGCCGCAACCCCAAGTTCCAGGACGACCTCTCGCGCATGACCTACGCCATCGAGCAGAGCCTCCCGGAGAGCGTGCGACGTGCCATCCGCGAGAACTGGGAGAAGTGCCTCTTGGGCACCGAGTTTCATCAGGCCTTTATTGTGAGTCTCACTGTGCTCCCTGTCTTCCAGCTGTTGCGGCTCCCTGTGCTGACCACACGACAGTTGAACGTGGCCCTGCATCACATATCGCCTGCGGCAGTGAACCGTTCTGTCCGCGACTTTGGCCGGAGACTAATCGACACTGCCAAGGAAGAGATCATTGGCATAATGACGACGGCTGAGATCGACGAACTGGCTCACCTCATCCTTCCGAAAGCCAGTCCCCGGTTTCTTGATCTTGCACTGGAGGGGCGTCTGCGCACCATCGAGGCCAAGCCTTTGATCAACGCCCTGGCACGTGCCGAGCGCCTCGGCTATGAGCCCGACGACATCGTCGAGGAGGCACCCTCCAATGGACAGGAGCGCGTCATCCCTCAGCACCAGCCCTCCTTTCCACCTCCTTCTCAGGTGCAACCGTTGCAACCGTCACAGCCTCCAATGACCCCGAGTCCAGCAAACTCAGGTCTTCCACCACCACCACCGCAGCCCTGGAAATGCGACATGTGCAACCGGCTTTTCCAGTATGAAGAGCCATATCTCTACGTGCGTGCTCCTCTCCTGTTTTCCTCTGATCCACGGTCCTGGACCGCTTGCTAACTCGAGTGAACAGCATATGAGAAAGCAGATCTGCAAGAGACTGCCCTCCAATCCCCAAGCAGGATTCAAATGCACATGCAATCACTGTGGCCAAGGCTTCAGCACGACTCTTGGGCGTCAATACGTGAGTGACTTGCAGCAGCAGCCATTTCAAATCCCCTCCCCCAGTGCTGATAGGTTCCTATTACAGCACCAAACGAATCGGGTATGTGGTAGCAATCTACCAATGTACTCTCAATCGATGCCGAATACTCCGGCCAGCGCTACTCCGTCTCGACCTCCAGCCGCGCCTACAGCACCGGCTCTTTCGCAGACTGCCACACCTTCTCGCCCGCCCAAGCAACAGTTCGACCAAGGCGTCTATGGTTCCTCTCAGTCGCAGCCGACGCCACAACGGTCTTCTCCCCCCTCGGCCAGCAAAAATGACCCCTACAGCCACCTTTCGGAGGAGCAGGTGAACGAGCTCAACGACGAACTGCAAAGGGCCGAGACGTCGTATGGCGAGCGAATGCGTGAAGCCGAGTTGCTCCCAGACGCAGACGACCGGCGGCGCAAATTGGAACACTTGCGCAACTCGTTTGGCACGCGCCAGTCCACCATCCGGAAAAAGTACGGCGTCCGTCTGCGGGAGCGCCGTACCCGGGCGGCGATTGATGCGGAGCGCACGCGGATGCTGGGCAGAAGCAACGGTGGCACGCCCGTCCCGCCATCCAGCGGCGTCGAAGAGAGCAGCGAGCTGCCTGTGGCGTTGTCATCACAAGCAAGCGCCGGCAGCGGGTGGACAGCTGCCAACATTGCACCAGCCGCGGCACCAGCAGCCGCGGCACCAGCAGCAGCAACACCAACACCAACACCAACAGTAGCGACACCAGCAGCGGCACTAGCAGCGTCACCAGCAGTGCCTCCAGCAGCGCCTCCAGCCAGCGATGGCCACGATGCCAAGCGGGCCCGGGTGGATGATGCTAGCAGAGTATCATCGTCTCAGGACATACATGCCACACCGAGCAAGCGCAAAATCCCTATGGCACCTAGTGCCAACACCGCACGCATGGAGACGACGGTCAGCCTGACCAGACCCCCAGGGAGTGCACGCCAGCCGATCAATCGCCCAGCGTCGCCGCCCGTCCCCATGGACTCGTCCGATTCATCGTCAGACAACGAAGACATCCCGGCGCGGCTCCCAGCAGCAGTGCGACAGAGTCTCGCCCACTGAAGCAGTGGGGAGGGGGGCATGAGCGCGAGATTGTGGGCTGGTGGCCGGCTTCGGAGCATTATTGGGCGGTATTATGCATATTTATGATGTGTTTTTTTTTTTCCTTCTTTTTTTTTTATCTCGTTCTCTTTGAGGAATTTTTTTTTAAATGGGTTGAGCAAATGCAGGCGGGCGCATCTATGGAGTATTCTGGCCGTTGCAACGCGGGCAGTCGAATGAGGGTTTTGCAATTTCGCACTGGGGACTCGCGATGGGCATGCAGATATGGAAAAAGGGCGGGAAAATGGGGAAAGATGAAAAGGTCCAAAGTACGCATTGTCATTGCAATATATCGCAGAATTTCAAATCCCTATCTGACACAGATATGTGACTGGTCTCATATGCTGCACAGGCAGCGCACGTAATGTGACCCGTGTATGTGCCTGAAGTTGCCGTGTCTATCCTTGCGAGAGCAGGCTGCCAATGATGCCGTCTCTGAGGTCGAGCACGAGTACAAATACTACTTGTATTTGTATCTTACTCGTAGTCGCCCAGCAGGGGTCCATTTAGGTGGGGGGGGCAAAGAGAGAGTGCCAAGCTGCTGCAGCGTTGTCCAGCAATCAACGCAGCCGGAATTCAACAAAGTACGACTCGTACAGTGTGCATGGACACGTGTAATGGTCCCTCTTGCTACACGACGGGGGTCGGCAAGGAAGAGGCGTCGCATTCAATTCGTCAGAGCGGTGGAGGAGGACGTGACGGAAACCGGGCCGCCACAGGAGGAGCTGCAGAAGGCGACCAGACCCCTGCCCACACACACACCCACGCCCACAGCCACCGACGTTGTCTTTGAGGGTGATGTACATACAACGAGTGGTGGACGGCTTGAGACGGCTGCCCCATGGCTGCTGCCCCCCCCCATGGCAAGAGCCACCTGTTCTCCGTCGACCCGTAATCGGAACATGGAGCGAGCACCTCCCCCATTTTCCGCGCATTCAACCTGCTTTCTTTCGCCCTGTCAGGTAAAACGGTCGTGCTTGTCTTCAGTCCAGGAGCAGCATCCCCTGGTCAAATAAAGAGAGGCGGATCGTCAGGGCACGACTCCCTCACCGACCAGCCACGCTCCTGTCAAAACAACCACACCGGTCCAGATTGTGTCGGCTTTGCGACTTTTTGGACGACACCGCCCAGGGTGGGCAGAGGGAAAAAAGCAGGTCGTCGCCTCGATCTTCGAAACCGCAGCGATCCTTTTCGGCGAGTTATGGACAGCGACAGCGACAGTGACAGCGACAGCAGCGCGCCTGCGGGTGCGTCCCGGCCCCAAGAGCAGCCGGAAGAAGACAGCTCGTCAGAGACCAGCGAGCACCCTGTCGCAGCAGCAGCAGCAGCAGCGGCACCGATTGCGCCGGCCGCAAAGACACCGAGCGCCCTAGCGACGGCGCCACGTGCTGCCATTCGGAAGCCATTGGGGCCCCCGTCAGAGGTGCCGTCGCAAGGCGCCTTCTCGGTATGATTGAGCGTGTGTGCTCACACCCGTCCCCTGCTTCCTGGCCGGCTGCTGATGCGCTGCGCCTACGGAGTAGGTCGACACCGACACCCTCGACGGCAAAATCGGCCGCCCCGAGGAGGATTTGGCGTGGGTCTCTCCGCCTCTCGCGACCCTTTCCGACCCCGCCACTACCACCTCTTTCAAGCAACGCATGTGCTGATCTCCAGGTGCAGGCGCTCGAGTGTGTCGGTGAATTCTAGCGTCTACAAGTTTGTCGAGAAGTTTGGCCGGACCTACCACAAGTACAAAGCTGGAAGTGCGTCGTCATGTTTCTTTTCTCTTCCTTGCTTTGTCCAGCACTGCGATGCGATGGACTCGTTGGCTGACACAGTCGCGCAGAATATCTGCTCCCCAATGACGAGGTGCGGCTGCCCTTCTTGGACCCGTCTTGGCTGATCCCACACACTGACCATGCCACTCCCTCCTCCGCAGCAAGAACGAAATCGGCTTGGTAAGCAAGAGGAAGATCCAGCCGCAGCGTGACGATGAATGGTGGCTTAACTGACTTTGTGCTGCCGCTTAGACCTGCAACACCACATCTCCCTGAGCATTCTGGACGGCAGGCTGCAGCTTGCGCCCATTGGGGATGTCAAGCGGGTGCTCGACATAGGGACGGGCACCGGCCTTTGGGTTTTGGAATTCGGTTTGTCTCTCTCTGGCTGTCGAGCATGAAACGCAAGATGTCCCTGTGAAGGAAGCTGATAGTGTCTGTCCTGCAGCCGAAGAACACCCCAAGGCCGAGATCCTGGGCACCGACCTGAGCCCCATCCAACCCGAGTATGTGCCGGCGAACGTGCGATTCGAGGTGGACGATATCGAGGACGACTGGACGTACACCGCCCAGTTCGACTACATCCACGGCCGGTGCATCCTGCCCTCTCTCAGAAACCATCCGGCTGTCATCCGCCGCGTCTACGACAACCTGAGGCCGGGCGGCCACGCCGAGTTCATGGAGACCGTCATGATCTTGGAGAGCGTCGATGACTCTCTCCAAGACACGGTTCTGCTCCGTTGGCGCGAGCTCCTTCGGGAAGGCGTCGCCCGTCTGGGCCTCACTCCCATGGACGTGCTCAAAACCCGCCAGTGGCTGCTCGATGCCGGCTTCGTCAACGTGGTTGAGAAAAAGTTTGCCGTGCCCATCAACTCGTGGCCGCGCGGCGCCGAAAACAAGATCCGCGGCCAGCTCATGATGACAAACCTGCTCGAACTCGCTGGCAGCATCACGATGGACATCTGCACCAAAGTCTGGGGCTGGTCACCCACACAGGTCAACGAGCTCCTTGTCGATATCCGCAAAGACATCCAGAACCGCGCCCATCACGGTTACGTGCCCATGTGTGTACTACCCTCCCATCTCCCGTGTATCGATCGCACACCTCGAGCTCTGTCCCCTGTTGCTGACCTGGGAAGCATCTGCGTGTACGGCCAAAAGCCCGAAGAGGAGACTTCTCCGCAGACCGCGGCGGCCAATGCGCCGGAGGAGGCCGAGTGCTGAAGCATGGCCTGGACGGACATCTTTTTCAGTCGGCGTGCGGCGAAACCAAGCGCTTGCATCAATTGCTTCGACTGGGGTCATGAACAGCGGCATTGCCTGCAGCTGCCTAGTTGGCTGAGGCAATTTCACGCTGGTGGAATCGCCACAGCGGATGTCGTTATTTCCAGGGTATCTGGTGTGGGGTTTCTGGACACAGCGCGCGATTTTCAGGGCCGCTCCTTCCATTTAAAGACCCAGGAAACGACGTCATTCATTGCCTATTTTCCTGGAGAAGCAACGGATGGTTCGTCCCTGGCGACTTCCCTCATTGAACAACCCCGAGACGTGTATCATCAGCTCTTACATAACACATCATAGAGCTTAATAGAGCTTCAATTGGGTGTTCTCTCAGTTTCTGCTGCCAATTTGTCCCCTTCCCCTTCCCCTCCCCCCCCCCCCCCCCTCCTTTCCGCACCCCACCGGCTGCCATGGCAGACTCTGGTCTGGTCGCGTCGTTTGTCGCGGCCATTCAGGCCAGTCTGTCGGTGCTGCTTGTCATTTCCTACGGAAGCCTGGCTGCATGGCTAAAGATTCTCAGCAGCTACAATACCAAAGCCATCTCCAAGATCTGCGTGCGCATGTTTTTGCCTGCTCTGCTCTTCACCAAGATCGGCTCCGAGCTGCACGCCGGCTCTGCGTACCGCTATGGCGTCATTCTCGTCTGGGCCTTTGTCTGCCACCTGGTGTCCTTTGCCATTGGCATTGGAGCTCACCTGCTGCTGCGCATGCCCGACTGGACGACTGTCGCCGTCATGTTCAACAACACCACGAGCTACCCGCTGCTGCTGATTGCCGCTCTCGACCAGACGGGCATCCTACAGTCGCTGGTCGGGCCAGACGAGACGACGCGCGCGGCCCTCGAGCGTGCCAAGTCATACTTCCTCGTCTTCTCCACCGTTTCCAGCTGTCTGACCTTTGCCGTGGGCCCGCGATTGATCGACTCGGAACACGCGCCCGAGCCTGACGAGAGCGGCGACGAGAACGATATCAAGGCGCCAGACTTGCCAGAAAACGGCGACGACCGCACGACGGATGTTGTGGAAGAGGTGGTGCATGACCCCCCAGCCTCGTTTGCATCCAGTTCCAGCGCCCAGGGTCGCCTGCGCTCCGAAGCCTGCGATCCGCTGTTCGTTGGCGCTCCGTCCAGCGAGATAAACGAGGAGACGAGCCTGCTCGCGACTTCCGAGCCGCCGCCAGTGGTCATCGAGTCGTCTGGCGTTCGCTTTTCAGACCCCTTTGCCTCCAACGCCTTCTTCCCCTCCACGCGGCCTGCCACCGAGCGCTCGACCAAGGCCTCCGGCGCCTTCAACCGGCGCGCTTCCATCGTCCCCAAGAAGCACTGGGCTCGCCTGGGCCCGCGCACCAAGTGGTGGCTGCTCTTCATTGCCGACTTCTTCAACGCGCCCATGCTCGGCGCCCTCGTCGGCGCTGTCGTTGGCCTGACGCCGTCCCTGCACCAGGCGTTCTTCAACGACGCCCAAAACGGTGGCATCTTCACGGCCTGGTTGACGGCATCACTCGACGACATTGGCAGCCTTTTTGTGCCGTTGCCTGTCGTCGTGGCTGGTGTGTCGCTGTACACAGCTACTGTGGAGGCGCGGCGCAACAGCAGCACGACCAGCAAGCTGCCATGGCCGGCGGTGTGGTTCATCCTCGTGGTGCGCTTTGTCATCTGGCCTGTCGCGTCCGTCTACACCATTTGGGCGCTAGCGTCGCGCACCACTCTGCTCGGCGACGACCCCATGCTGTGGTTTGCACTGATGCTGATGCCCACTGGCCCCCCGGCCATGAAGCTGATCACGCTGGTGCAAGTCAGCAACGCGAACGCGGACGACGAGACCAGCATAGCCAAGCTGCTGACGGCAAGTGTAGCCACTCTAAGAAATGCGACGGTGGAAGGCTGCTAACTCCATTTCCAGATATCATACCTGATTTCCCCCATCCTGTCTTTTACAGTTGTCGGCAGCTTACGGGCCAGCCAAGCCAGCATGGGATTGTAGATCGTCTGCTGTAATTTGCTCGGGCGCCACATTATTGACAGCGGCAGCCAGGCGTATATCGTTGGAGTTGGGAGATGCAGATCATAAAGGGCAGATGGGCAGGTCATCATTTTACAGAAGAGATTCCACTGGCCGTAGGATAGGAATGCTGGCAGGAACATTTTGGTGCCTCGGATAAGACAATATATATTCCATGCAATACCGCCCCGAAAGGTAGCGTCGCTTGGCTCATCAAGAATGTCGCGAGTTACGGTTCTTGTCCTGGCCATGTCTTACACAGCTCGTAATAATGGCTTTATGGCGATGAAGCAATTCGCCGATTCGGGAATCCACAGCGAAGCTCCTGCGTGCACACTCTCTGGAACAGACCGAGAACCGATTACCTACAATTCGGAATGTGGGAAAGCCACCGCAGCCAAGGGCAGTGGCCCATCACAAGCAATGTGGGACAGCAGTCGTAAAGGCACGCTCTGTTACACCGACCAGGCAGCAACCGACGGCGAGATATTCCGTGAATAAACATCTTGTGAGGTTTCTGCTGATGCGGAAGTCATTGCCCTGTTCGGCATCAAGTCGAGGTGAGGAGGTGCTCGCCATTGCCACACGTGCTCACATGCGCATCACACCGGCTTTGCCGGTCGACGCGGCACTGGCGTGCCGTCTGTGACGCCGGAGAGACGTACGTGTCAGATACGACGCCGAGCGCGATAACGGGAATGTAATGTGGGGGCCGGGACAGGCGACCAACGTCCGCGACGCGGCTCTGGCTGACGGGCTGATGGCCTCCCGATGGAGAGTCCTCGTCATCATCGGCGCCGGATAAGTCTGTTCCGGCGTAAGCCAAGCTCCCGCAGTCGCATCGGAGGACGGCTTATGGGGCGAAGGGGATAGCAATATCGGCCCTGTAAGGCATGTAGGGCAGCTTCGCCGTCGACGGTAACATTATAGGATGGAGATAAGGAGAAATGAATAAAGGCAGTGCAGGCGGCCGAAGGCCTTGTATACGCTCGCCAGAATAATACGGATGAATAGCAAATGCAAAATTTCAGTGGATGTCGAAAAATAAGGTCTAGAACGGCAAGTCCGCCCCGTAGGGCGCCGTTGCAACTTGCAGGGAAGCCAATGGGGTCCCGGAATCTGAGCCCCCACCCAGAGATATCTCTCGCACAATGGACCCCGATGCAGTTTAGCGCGTCCGAAACCCACACTGTCATCAACGGCTCCAGAAAGCTTGGCCCCATTCGACTCAGCCACGAACATGCATTTGGGGTCATCGTGCGAATATCAAAAGGTCCCCCTTTCTCTCTGTTCTTTGCTGGAATCCTCTCCTCGCTAGGCTATAGCTACAATCCCGCTTCTACTTTATTTCGATTCGATCTGCTTGTTTCGTTCCGCCGCTCTCTGCATCGCTGATGGCTGCCCACAAGTCCTGTTAGCCCCCCTTTCACCCTCAGATGAGACCCGCCAAGATATTCACTAGGAGATACACTTCCTACAGGCCAGGGACCCGTTTCGAGAAGCTGATTGCCCCAACGGCGAGCACGAGAACGAGAACGAGAACGAGAGCAGCCCGTGCTCGGCGTTTGTATAATACCACTACGGCCAGGCCCGTGAACGGAAAACTGGGCTGCCAAGTCTCTATTACCCCAGTTTGGTGTAGCCGAACAACCTGGACAGATCCAAGCTCCCGGTCCACCACCCTGCGAGCATAGTGCGCCATGGTGGGGGTGCCAGGCCGATCAAAGGGCTGCAATACCTGCATCCAGCGGAAGGTTCGGGTGAGTTGTCTGTCATTTTTTCGTCATATCTTCCATGCACGATCCTGTGTAAATCGTCTGTCTTGCCCACTTGTGTCTGGGCTGTCAACTAACTCTGCCTAGTGCGATGGGGGCAGACCCGTGTGCGGCAACTGCCGCAAGTCCAACCGCTTATGCACGGGGTATAAGCGATCCGTGGCGTTTGTCATGTCGTCCAATGTGACCTTTGTCGACTCTGCGAGCACAGACGACACAGACAGCGGAATTGTCACCACCCACGGCCGCTGGCATAAGCGGGTCCGACAGCCGCCACAACCGCTCTCGGGAGACCTGGAGAGGCACTCGGACGAAACTGAGAGTGTGGGGACGTCTGCGACGACACAGACGACAAGCTCAAGCCAAGATGCAACAACTCTTCCAGCCGTGGCATCTCGTGAAGAAATCAAACAGTGTCGCAAAAGCAACTTCGCCCCGGTACGAAGCAGAGGCAAGAAGAAGCATGCCATGACGCTAGATGCTCTGACTAAAGCGGTGGCCAATTTGTCTGCCGTGCCGACATCTACGCCTGTGCTGGCAGACTTTCCATACCCTGGTCTGTTTTTTACACCAAGCAGAATGGCGATGCCTCTGCCGCCGCACCTTCACTCAGACGCCAGCTGGCGTGAGCAGCTTTTTCCCATCTTCCTCAGTTTTCATCTTCCCAGCGAGGTCTTCGACAGCAGCGTCCAAGCACACCCGCAGCGGCCGCGCAACTGGCTGCTGAATCTGCCAGAGACATCGTTCGCCGAGTCGCCCGCCCTCGAGACGGCCATGGCGGCGCTGTGCATGGGCCGTATCGGGCGCAGGATGGGGAACACGGCGCTCATCCAGCACAGCCTCACTCTGTACACGCGGGGCCTGGGCGAGCTGCAGGAGGCCATTCACAACCCACGCACGCAGCTGCTGGACCAGACGCTGGCGGCTGCCATGGCCTTTTCCCTGTACGAGGTGACAGAGTGCCCATCAAAGCACGTGGCTGGCTACGTCTCGCACCTGTCGGGCGGCCTCGTGCTGCTCAAGATGAGAGGGCCGGACGCCCACACGTCAGCGCTGGGCCACTCGCTGTTCCTCTTTATGCGGACGCAGAATGTGAGTCGTCTTTCATTCGTCTGTCTTGTGGGTCTTGCAGCCAATGATGCTGACTGCCTACGCTCACAGTTTGTCTACTCTCTGCTCGAGCGCAAGAGCAACTTTTTGTCCACACCGGAGTGGGTCAGCCTCCCGTGGAAAACGTCCGCCAAGGACTCCCACGACAAATTCATGGACCAGATGTACGTCATCCCTGTCCTGCTGGAGAGGACGGACGCGCTGGACGAGTCCGACGCCGACCAGGAAACCCTCCTGCGGGGCTACCGCGAGCTGGTCGCCGAGTACCAGGCCAATTATACCAAACTGCAGCGCTGGTACCGCGATTTGCAGGCCGTCGCCGCCGGCCCGCTGTATTGGCCCGAGCTGTCGAGGATGCCGTGCCCCGCCTTTGACGAGACCGGCAAGGGTCGGCCGTTTCCTGTCGCGTTTCACTTCCCGGCCTTTTTCATCGGCCAGGCCTTGATCCTGTTCTGGGCCATCTCCATGGTCGTCAACAATCAAATGGCTCGGCTGTATCGGCAGATTGCCGCCATTGAGAACCCCGGTGGCGTTGCCGTTCCGCCCCTGTACTCGATTTCTGCCTTGCCGTCGTGGCTGTCGGGGTCCGTCTCCCCTGTGTTTCCGCCTGCAATACTTCCGGAATTCTCCTACGGCACAGACACCGCCGGATTGCCCTCTCCTGGCGCGCAGTCGCACAGCAGCTCACAGTCATCTCGCTCCTCTTCCCCATCTCGCTCCCCTGTCCCAACGCCAGGGTCGCCCCTGGCGCTGGCGGCTGAAAAGGCCGCCGTGGGCCGGACCATGGCCAACAACATCTGCCAGTCGATAGAGTACTTTTTGCAGGACTCGATGGGCGAAATTGGCTCCATCTCCATGCTCCTTCCTCTGACCGTTGTGCGGCACGCGATATCACGCCGGCAGCCGGATCCGACGACACGACCAGGTCCACCCCACCGGCCCAATGCATACTCGGACCAGATCGTCTGGGTAGATTTTTTGATCAAGAAGATTGGCGGCATGGGCCACCTTATGGCTTTGTATCTGGACGAGTAACAAATGCACGCAAGACGAGATCTCTTCTGGGTGGGGGGGTTGCATATAGAGCTAAGAGAAGTGATGGTAGCATTGAAGACGCCATGGTAGACGAATGGACACAGCTGCCGTCGGCGCCGGACCTACGAGCAAACAATCCGTTTGGTCTAGGCCCTAGGATGTCATGATTGGACAATAGAAGACAAGACCAGAAACTGAACACATATTACCAGTAAACCAGCAATGAGGATTACCCCTCTTCTTGTCCGACGTCAACGGGATGCATCGACACCACATGACATTGCACGTGACACATTTTTCGTTGCTGCTGCCTGTTTTCGTCAAACTGGATCCTACCAGTCCGGATCTTAGCCTCAGCGAACTCCTAAGATCTGCCCTGGAGCCATGCGGATCTCCAAAGAACCCTAAAGTAGCTTGGAATACGAAACATTGCTACCACATCATTTTATTATCATTTTAACATCTTTGACTATCCCGGGGCAATTGAAATGGCAAAGAAAAAGAACAAGGGCGCCTCGTCCGACGCGCGTGGCGACGGCAATGCAACCCAGAAACCCACCCAGGAAGCTGCTGCTCCCCCAGTCGCCACAGGCCCGGGAGCGGCACGGAGCTCGACCTCGACAGACACCGGCACCGTTGCCAAGAAAAAGGGGTCGCAGGGCGTCGCGGGGCGGTTCCAGGAGTCGTCTCTGTCGCCGTCGCTCAACATCTGCCGGAACAAGTCTGTCCTGCTAAGCCTTTTTCTCTCTGTGATGCACCGTGCCATCCCAGTCTCTCGAGCTAACACGCAGCGGGCACGCTGTCCAGGCATTGGCGGTACATCTCGTCGTTTCACGGCCCCTGGCTGCAGCTGCCTCCCGAGCTCCTCGATTCGCTCGCCACCACCAACTACAACCAGCCCCGTCCGCGATTTATCGACCCGGCCATCTTTTATGATGTGGTCAGGGTGCGGACATGCGTCGACTACGCGTCCAAGGCGGCCGTTCGTGCGACCTCGGGCGTAGCGCTGTCGGGCGGGGGTCATTCCAACGGGAACCTTCACAATTCTACGGGACGCGGCGTGATGATGTCGGCGGAGCGTCGCCACCGGGTGCGGCTGGACGCGACGCAGAACCTGGCCGAGGCGTACGCGATCGACGAGATCGCTGCCAGCGTGGCCACGATGCAGAGCACGTCGTCGGTGGAAGACGTGGCGAAGCTGGTGCTCGATCGCGCGCCCAACGACCCGGACGCGCAGTACGTGCACTTTTTCCACGAAAAGATCCCCAGCCGTCACATGTCGGAAAGCACGTCGCCCGACCAGCTGAACGGCGTCCTCGCCAACTGGCCCACGGCCGCGGAGCCCCTGCGCACGCGGGCCACCGTGCACGCATTCAAGGACAACTACGAGTCGGCGGCAGCTGATCTGACCGAAGCCCTGCGCCTCTTCCGCTTCTACGGGCCCTCTGGCAAGCACGGCGGCGTCGCCACGGGACCGCGGCGGTCGGCGTCCGACGGCAAGCCGACGAGTATCGAGTCCCAGCTGCTGTTTCACCGCGCCAACGCCTACCTCGCTCTTGCCTGCAAGTATGTCTTTTCCTCGCTCGGGACGCAGTGGGCCGAGCGCGAGATACAGAAGTACAAAAATGAGGGAGCAGATACCCGTGGCTTGGAAAAGGCAGCCAGCAAAGTGGTGGCAGCATCAACAGCAGCAGCAGGGGCAGCGGCGGCGGCCGACGGGCATGGCCCGCTCGACGAGGCGGGGCTGAGCAACTATGTGGCCGACCAACAGGCGACGGCGCGCAAGATGCTGCGGACGAACGCGAAGCGCGCTCTTCGCGATTTCCTGGCGTACATTTCGCACTTTGACTACTCGCCCTACCTGCCGCTGAGCTTGGCCGAGGCCTATTCCCGCAGGATCCTGAGCTCTATCTACCACAAGGGCGGCAGCATGGCGACCTGGGTGATGGGCCAAAACCCGGCGAGCGGGATAACGCCCGATTTCGCCGGGTTGTCGGTGGACCCGGACCCGCCATCTCCCGGCACGGCAGAGCCAGTGCCCGCCTATGCGGTGTTCAAGATGAACGAGCTCTTCAGCCCGACGCCTCCCACCGACCTGCCGCCGTTTCCGCTGCCGACCGACATGGAGGGCGGCATCAAGCGCGGGGGCAGCACAGGGACTGGCCCGTCGACGGTGGAGGCGGCGACATATCACCCGCTGCTCTCCGAGGCGCTGCACTCGATCCTGCTGGCACACTGCCTGCTGCAGACGTCGCCCAAGGAACTGCAGCGCCACGCCTACATGGTCGCGCGGCTCACCAGCATCACCGACGGCTACCCCATTTTCCAGTCGACGCGCAGCCCCGCGCGCAGCGACTGGACTAGCTTGCTGTGCGGCGTGGGCGGGCCGGGGTGGGTCGAGATCCCGGAGGACTGGGAGGCCCTCTGCAGGCCGCCACATGAGGCGGCACCGAAGACCTACTCTGACGATGGCGTGACGCCGACGCAGGAGGATGTAGATACCGCAGACGCGAAAGCGGCCGCAGCAGCAAGCCTGACCTCTCCGCCAGCAGCCAAGAAAATCATCAGCAGCAGCAACAGCAGCACAGCGTCGCGCACGACAAAGACGTCCCCCATCAAACCGCCGACGCCGACGATGCCGCCCTCGCCCGCGTCGTCTGCCTCGGTGTCGTCGCCGAGCATGCACATGTCCTTTTTAGAGGCCCGCCAGCGCCGTGCTGCCAAGGAGTACGACCTCGAGCGTCGCGTCGAGGCCATGGACGCGCAGCTGTTTGAGCCGCATGCGGCGTCGTCGGGGCAGGCGGTGCCGCCCACGCTAGCGTCGACGTCCAAGGCGGTCCCTGGCCTGGCACATCGGCCTGCGCCGGGCAAGGCAGAGGCAAAGGCAAACGACAGTGGCAGCGGCAGCGGCAGTGGCAGTGGCAGTGGCAGCGGCAGCAGCAGCAGCACCGCGGTCACCACTACTACCACCGACAAGGCTGCGGCAACGACCGGCACGGCAACCGGCAACCGCTGCTCCAGCGGCTGCGGTGGCTGCACCCCGTCTCGGATGACGGAGCGGGTCATGGCCTTGACGCAGTGGCTCGAGGAGAGCAAGCGAAACGGGGGCGTCATTGCGGCGACGACAGGTTCGGCGACGGGGGCCCGACGCAAGAAGAAAAAGGGCAAGGGACCGTTGCGGGCATCGACAGCGGGCGAGGCGGCGGATAAGGCGGGCGAGCGCCCCAAAGACAGCGGCGGCAAAGACAGCGGCGGTGGTGGTGGCGTGTCGGCAGCGTAGGCGTAATCGTAGGGGCAAAAGGTAGTTTTATGCGTTTTGTATAAGGGGGGTTGGGGGGGGGGTCAAGGGACAGGAAAAAACGGAAAACGAAAAACAGTGAGGGACGGAAAACAGCGAGGAACGGAAAATAGCGAGGGTTGAAAAACACCCATGACGAACAGGGTAGAAAAAACACCCATGACAGGAATACGAAAAAGCTTTGAATTATACAAGAAAAACTCGATCCAGACTGTGCCGCGTCTCTCTCGGACAGACGACAAAAAAGGGCAGCCATAATATCTACACTAAACAAGCTAACAAACCCCAAAAGATACAGCATATGTTGTCCCCCCAAATGCCCCAACGCCAGTAAGAACAAACACAAATTCAAAGAAAATTCACCAAAAAAAGATTAGCCACGGCTGCCACTACCGCCGTACCGACCCTGGCGGCATAGCCGTGTTGACATACCGGACGGGTAGCGGTCCTGGCTGCGGCTGCGGCTGGCGGTATTGCATCTGCGGATGCATCTGCTGCTGCTGCTGTTGCTGCTGTTGCTGCAGCATAGGAGGCTGCTGGTAGTGCATATTTTGCGGCATTTGCGGGATTGTCGCCTGCGGAAGCGGTACTGTTCGAGGCTGCTGTAGCTGCTGCTGCTGCTGGGGCTGTGGCTGTGGCTGGGGCTGTTGTGGAAGCCGTGCTGGAGCTACCGCCGCCCTCTGTTTCCCTGCCGCCGCCTGTCGCGCCCACAACTCTTCGACCACCCCTTGGCTGATCGACTTGAAGCCAGCTGCCAGCTGCTCGGCATCCTCCCAGCGGGCCCCGTACGCGGTCAGCGTCCAGCTGACGCGGTCGATGCAGGCAATGGCCCGCTCAATATTGGTGGCAGTGGCATCGGCTGGCGTCATGTCACCATTGCGCAGGTTGCCCGCTAGGGGGTGAACTCCCCCTCCTCCGCCCAAGCCGCTGCCGGGCAGACCACGCAGGCTCATTGGAATCGGCATCGGCGGCGGCGGCGCCTCGCCCGGCAGAGCCAAGGGCACAGGCACCGAGCCGCCCCCAGCTAGGATAGCATCTGCAGCCGTCGTGTCGCGCAGCACGGCCACAAACTGGCTGCCCATAAAAAAGACCCGCAGCGCGTCGTGGTACGTTTGCCAGATGGCGTTGAGAGGGCTGTGGGCCAGCGCCAGGATGTGGTCCACGTACGCAATGACGTGCTCAAAGATGAGCATGCGCCCGTACGCCGTGATGAGCGGTGCCTGGGCGCTTGGGGCGATGCAGTAGACGTAGCTGTACTGCAGCTCCAGCTCAAACATCTCGCGGATGGCCACGGGAAGATTGGTCGGCAGGGCCTCCGACCACTCGCGCATGTCTGCACACATGCGCCACACAAACGCGGCCGGGTCCGCCAGCGGCTCGGTCGGGTCGCCCTGGTAGAGCGCCTGGTACCAGTGCGACTGGGCTCGCCTCAGCTGGAACAGGAGCAGAGCTGGGTTCGTCAAGGACAGGGAGGAGGGAGATACGGGAGGGTGTAGCGCAGCTGGCGGCTGCGACATCCCGAGACCGAGACCAGGTGGCGGCACGCTGCTTGGTGAGCTGCCGTAGCCCACGCCGACCATGGAGGGAAACGCAACGTTGATGCCGTCGTCGGTAAACGAAAAGGCACGGGCGTGCACCATGCTGATCGTCCTGCGGCCAACAGTTAGAACGGGGACAACAGGGACAGCGGGGACAACCCAGCACATCGACTCACCGATCCAGCGCATAGGCACAGTAGAATGTCCGCCGCCGCGCATCCAGAGCGGCGGCGTCCACATGCTGCGACTGCGGCGGGTCCTGGTGGAAGCCCAGGTCGACAATGGCCCGGCAGGTGAACCCGATCAGATGCCAGCTGTCAAAGTGTGCCGGATCCAGCATCGAGTACAGAGTCAGGAGCAGCAGCGACTGGATCTGCTTGGGGTGGCCTGGCGCCAGCGCTCGGTCCGCGTACGGCATGGCGTGCGTGGCCAGCTCGACGCCGTTGGCGTAGAAGGCGTCGTGCCGGCTGCGGCTCTGGGCCGACGAGCCGATGGCCAGGACCATGAAGATCATCCAGTAGTCGGCATCGCGGAGGATGGGCCGCAGCGGCGGCATCTGTGCCTGTCCCGGGATGTTGCTGGTGTGGTACAGCTCCTCGAGGTAGGCCAGGATGGTGGTCTCGGCAAAGAAGGGGAAGATGGTGTGGACGTGGGTGAGATAATACTGGACAATGGCGTAGGAAGCCTGGCGTGCCGGCAGCTTCAGGCCGGCCAGCGCCGGCTCGGGCAAGGGGTCGTTGACGGTGGCGGCCAGCACGAGTCGGGCAAACGTCATGTTGTTGGCGGACGGCTCGAAGTCGCGAGCGGTTGCGTTGACGGACCTGCCATTTTGTCAGAGGTGCACCAGGTCAAAGGGCAGTGGGAGACGGCATGGGAGAGGCGCACAAGTAGCCAAAGTCTGACACAAGCGAGTTGACATCCGAGTTCTCGCGCTTCCGGGCCGCCTTGCGGTGGATGGCCGCCCGGATGACGGCGAGGGAGTCTTTGCGCTCCGAGTTGGGCGGCGGCGCCATCTCGTTCTCGTGGAGCGCCACAGAGGCCGTGCGGTTGCGTGCATACGCCAGACGGCGCTCGAGCTTCTCCACGCGCAGTTCGAGAGCGGCCACATAGCTGTGCGGCTGTCAGCGGCGGCTGCTAGGGAGGCCCGTCTCGAAGCCACTCACCTGCGCTCCTTGCCACGGGCAAACTGGTCATTGGCGGCCGAGCATTCGCCCTCTCGGCCGGCTTTCTCGCATGCTGTGCATGCTGGCAGCTTGCCGTCACACTAGCCAGGTTAGCAGGCGATGATCCAGGAAGCTGGTCCGGGAGGATTAGAAGCTTGTCCGTACCTTTACTTTGGCGGCACGGCCTGGAGACAGAACAGAGTCAGCAGACGATCATCATTCTAGGCCTTTTTCCATTGGCCAACAAACTTCAACGCACATCTTGAACAGGCAGACACTGGCCTGGAAACCCGCAGCAGAGGGTTGTCCGAGAAGCTGGATCTCGGCATATTTGACTCTGTCCAAGAGGCCAGGGGCCGGCGCGAAAAGTAGGCTGCAGCCCGGCTCAGCCGGCGTGGGTGCAGCGATTGCAGCCCCCTTTGGGCGTTTTCGGGGCGTTATCTCTCTCTCTCTCTGGCCGCGCTCGATCTGCGGTTCGCTTATCTGGCAAGGCAGCAGAAAGTGGTGAAAGGGCGGCGGTCGCTAGGTCAGCGTCGCTGGGTCAGAGTCGCTCGGTCAGCAGCAGATTGCTCGTCATCGGTGTCGGGTCGCTGGAGGGGAGCAGTCGAGTCGGGACAGGGTCGTGTCTCGATCGCGCAGCCTTACGAGCAAGGGGCGTGGAAGGAAATGTCGCCGAGCGTGTCGCAAGCCGCGATTGAGACCTGTCGTTATCGAGGCCGTCGTTGGTGTCGGTGGGGGGTCGCTTGGGGGGGGGAGAGAGGACGCTGAATCGTCCGCGTCTGGTCAGGAATGGTTGCGGCAGGTGAAGCAGACAGTCGCCGGGCAGCCCTCTGCAGTCGTCGCAGCTCTGCAGTCGTCGATCGGGGCAGTGAGGGGCAGAGCAACTCGAAAGGCTCTCTCGTCCGAGTCCAGTCGGCTTTACAAAGATGGCGAATGTAACGTCGGAAGTGGGGCAGCGCGTGTGTGGAGGAAGGGTCGTTGTAAAAGTTTCACACCGGCTCGCCGACCACTAGAACGGACGACCTGCAGGAGAAACAACAGCCCTTGTGGGCAAAGGGCGGAATCTACCGCACGTGATTGGCCGCAGATCGCCCGCAGGACCAGTAGCGAGTCCCACCCCGTCCAACACTGCCCTCTGCCCTTTCCCCTTTGGTGCCTGCTGTATTCGCAATCCCAGCGCCAGCAGCGCCGCCGCCCCTCCTTTGGCAGGCGTTTTACCGGCGTTATCCAATCTCCTGTCGCGCCTTCCCCCTATGCTGGAACGGCACTTTTGCGCGCGGCGCACTTTGTATTACTAACTTGCCAGAAGAGGCTGCCAGACAGGCGCTCCGTCTTTTTGGCTGATTTTATTCGACCGGCGTCAAACCACAGAGGCAAGGAGACACCCAACAACGACCACGGCCAACGCCCACGTCAAGGTTGCAGCGAACCTAGGCACGACGACAGCGGAAAGCGCCACCTGGGGCCAGACACACACGACCAAGCCAGCCCTGGAGCGGAAGGCTAGAGCAGTTCGACCTGGACGATAACGACAGAGGAAAAGGCCACGAGAAGACAAGTCACGAACCACGAGTTACGAGCCACGATCCACGAGCCACGAGCCCTCTTCCCCGCGCCTTTGACGACAGCTGCGAGCTGCTTCGTGCAGCCCCCCCTCCCTGGCTGCGACCGCCGCCACCCCATTCCCACTTTCGCAGCGGACAGACAACGATCCCCTGCTGCGCCACCTGTATGACCCTCCAGCGTTGCATCGTCGCTCCCGTCACCTCCCAGTCGCTGTCCCCGCCGGCACTGTTCGCAACAGAAGGCCCTCGGGGACGGGCCGATCGACGGTGAGCCTCACCAAACCAGCAAGCCAGACACTGCAGCCCGCCACCGTCCGCCACAGTCCGCCACAGTCCGCCACCGCCGCCATGAACGCCTCCGACATCTTCCGCCAGGGTCTCGCGGCGATGCCGCGGCCGCCTCAGGCCTTTATGCCCCAGCCGCGCAGCCAGCCGCTGCCACCCCGCCGCGACAACGGCCACGAGGACGGCCCCTCGAACCGCATTGCACACACGTTGACGGCGTGCTGCCGCTGTCGCCAGGTAAGCCCCCTGTACTCCTTCTCGTACTCCTTCCCCCCCGTCCCTCCTCTCGTTGCCTCCCTCTGACTCGTCAGCGAAAAACACGATGCGATCCCACCCTTCCGCGCTGCCTGCCATGCGAGCGCTCCGGCTCCATCTGCGAGTACTACGACAGCACCAAGGGCCGCAAGATCAGCCGCTTCTACGTGGTCAAGCTGCAGGAAAAGGTGCGCCAGCTGGAGGCCGAGCTGGCCCAGTTTACGGCCGAAGACCTGCCCGTGGACACGGAGGACATGCTGCGCCCAGGCGGCCTCGTGCGCCTCAGCGACTCGGACGAGACGTCGCGCTACCTCGGCGCCAGCAGCGGCATCGCCATGACGCGTCTGCTCATGGAGGAGGCCAAGCGCTTCACCGAGTCACAGCGCATATCCGACCTGATCCCCGAGCTGAACGCCCGCCGTCTGGAGCGCCTCAACCGCATGCAGAGCGTCGCCGGTATCAACGGAGCCGGCGTTCGCTTCAGCTTCAGCGGCAGCAGCCTCCGCAAGAAGAGCTATCCCATGATCAGCGCCCACCCAGCCGAGTCGCTCCCCTCGCGGCAAGTGGCCGACAAGCTGATCGAGGTGTTCAGCTCCAGAGGTACGTCGTCTATCTTTCGTGTCTGGTCTAGTGCACAGTGTCTTCTAACCACGGCAGCGCAAGTGTTCACGCCGACCCTCCATGAGCAAGTCTTCCACCAACACCTCAACGAAGTCTACGCCGGCAGCAACGACCCCTACAAGAACTTTGTCGTGCGCATGGTGCTGGCCACCAGCCTGCAGAAGCTCGACACCCAGTACGCCGGCCTCGCCGACAGCTACTTCCTGGCCGCCATGGACTGCTTCGAGGACGTCGTCCGGCCCAAGGACCTGCGCACCCTGCAGTGTCTCGTGCTCATCAGCCAGTATTCGCTGCTGACGGCCACCCGCACCAACGTCTACCACATTGTCGGCCTGGCCACCCGCATCTGCCAGCAGCTGGCCATTGCCGACGAGAAGACCATCAGCAGCGGCTTCCAGGTCAACCCGCTGCTGCTGGACATGCGGCGCCGCCTCAGCTGGACCGTCCTGTCCATGGAGCTCGGCCTCGCCCACGCCATGGGCCGCCCCAACGGCTTCGCCAAGTCCAACGACTACATGGACGTCGGCTTCTTTGCCGACGTCGACGACCGCTACATTACCGAATCCGGCATCCAGCCGGGTCCCGTCTGCGAGAAGAAGCGGGTCGCCATCCACTTCTGCAAGATGCGCCTGATCCAGTCCGAGATCCGCCGCATGCTGTACGAGAAGAAGCGGCCCGAGCCCCGCAGCGAGGACCACCCCTGGTTTGGCCACATGGAGAAGAAGATCCAGGACTGGCTCGACTCGTCGCCCGACAAGCCTACCTGGTGCAAGCCATGGTGAGTTGCAGCGGAGCTACTCCGGCAGCGAGCTTATTCAACTCATCCTCATCCAACTTCATTGCTGACGCTTGCAGGTCCTCCGGTCGCTACCACTCCATACTCATCATGCTGTTCCGGCCCAGTCCCCAGGTGCCAAAGCCGTCGCCCGCTGCCGCCCTCAAGTGCTATAATTCGGCCGCCTTTGTCATCAACCTCGGCAGCCAGCAGGTCAAGACAGCCGCCATCGACATCACCTGGATGTTCCTGCTCAACATCTACCTGTCGCTGACCGTCGTCTTGTGGTCCGTCTCCTATCCAGAAGTCCGCCAGGCACACACCCGCGAAGAGGTCGAAGAGGTGGTCAACGTATGCCAAGACGTGGTCGAGCAGTGCTCGGAGCGGTGGCCCGGTGCCTCGTCGACGTCTCAGCTCTACTCCATCTTTGCCAAGGCCTGCCTGCAGAGCTACGACACCAAGGATGATGAGTCGGCTTCCCCGTCCGCACCCCCGTCGGGCCCCGTCTTATCCACCGCCCAGTTCGCGCCGTCCGACGGTGCATACCCCACCTCGTCTTCCCAGATCGACCCCAACTCGCCCACGGCTTCCAAGTCTTCGTCCATGCCCACCACCATCTCGGCGACCTCGACACGGCAGGCACCAATCCCGCAGCAGCATCAGCAGCATCAGCAGCAGCAACAGCAGCGGCAACAGCAGCAGCCACCAGTCTTCAACACGCCACAGTTCGGCTACGTGTTTGACTCGTCGGCAGAGTCTGTCCCCATTGCCGCCGGTCCCTTCGATTTCGACGAGGCGCCCATTCCCAACCAGCCGCAGTTCCGCTCTGGCTCCATCTTTCTGAACCCGGCCTCGACGGAACCCATGGGCCGTCGCTTTTCCTACTTCCCACCCGAGGCGCCGCCACCCGCCACCAGCAGTGCCGAGAACGTCAAGGAAGAAGCAGCACCGACGCCGACGCTGTTTTCCCAGTCGACAAACAGCTCTCTCATCATGTCGCCGCTGCTAGACTCACCACCCGACGCGCTCGTCTCCCCGCCGGGCACCGGCAACCTCGGCACCATGTCTCCCACCACGACGCTCACAGCGCTTTCGTCGCCGACGCCGACGCCGACAGTGCGCCACGTCAGTCCCATGCCCACCGCCGGACTGGGTGTGCAACCGTCGCCGCAGATTATCAAGTTTGAATCCCCGGAGACGCCGCGACGCCAGCTGCAGCAGCAGCCTCAGCCTCAGCCTCAGCCTCAGCAGCAGGCACAATCACAGGCGCCGCCAGCCTTTGCCATGGGGGGCCTGCCTCCACAGACGGGCCCAGCCAACGGGCCGCCGTCGGCCGTCTCACAGCAACCGCTGCCTGTGGCCTCTATGCAGCGCGCAGTGCCACCTCCGCCGGCGCCGCCGTCGTCGGCGTCGACCATGTCGGACTGGTTCTCGCCTGCGCCCCCCTTCATCTCGCCCTACACCTATGGCAACATGGGCACCAACTCGGCCGCCGGCTATCTGTCGGACCCGACCGCGGCCTTTTCCGCCTTTGACTTTGGCGGCTTCGGCGGCATGAATGCGCTGGGCGGCATGATTACTAATAACGGCGGCAGCGGCATGCCAGGGGGGCCTGGGCCGGCCCCGGGCGGTCTCGCGCAGGGTCTCGGCGGGCTGGGTGGTTCTGGCGGCGGCGTAGGCCCGCTGCAGGACCCCTTTGGTGCCGGTGTCGGCGCGGCCGCTCCGGGCGGTGGTGGACCGCCACCGCCGCCCATGATGATGGGCGGCCACCCGCATCCGGAGCGCCAGGGCAGTCTGTCGCAGGAACAGCAGCTGGAGCTGATGGACGTCTTGGAAACGGAGGGGCTGGGCGAGATCGACTCGTTTCTCAACATGGGCATGGGGCTGGGAGGCGGCGGCGGCGGCAATGGTGGCAGTGGTGGCGGTGTAGGCGGCGGCGGCGGTGTAGGCGTCGGACCCGTTGGAGCCGTTGGAGGCGTGACCGGAGTGGTAAACTGGCAGTGACCGTGACGGAAAGGGATTTTTGGTTTGGCTTGGTTTGGGCCGGCAATGAAATGCAGCATGTGTGACGGGAACTCATGACGGGCGTTGTTGCAGGGCGTTGTTGCAGGCATTGCTTTTTATGGGGGGGGGGGGGGATTTTGTCTTGACGGGGGACTTTTCACGGGGTTAGAAGGACTTTTGCGCAAGGTCCTTTTGGGGTGTATTTCCATGCTGTTTGGGGTTTGGGCCAGCACATGTTGGCATGTTGGCATTGTCGCAGCGATGGCGTGGACCGTAGAATCTGGCTGGAGGACCATGAGCTGTTCCTTTTTCATAAACCGTTCTTTTCCATGCGCCAGATCCTTTTCTGTTATTCTTTTCTTCTTTTTGCGGCCCTCTCCTTCCCCCATGGCACGATGGCCTGTGTGCAGCAGATACATATATGTAGTAGATACCTCGGGGTTTTCTCTCTTTTTTATATTTCTCCTTACGCAAACAAGTTTCATGACATCTTGTCGATCTTCTCGGTGTACTTTCAGCTAAATGTCAATTGGTATATATTATCATACAAAAAAAAAAATGGCAGGCTGGCTCGTAGGTCAAGTACAAAAAAATGACCACTGACAAGAAAAACGTAAGATTGGCCAATGCGGCCGCAGAGAAAACTCACAAAAGAAACCCAAACAGCCTGGACTACCAGTGTCGAGGCAGATTGAAACGAAGCACGAAACAATGCCCTGCACTGCAGCCACTACACCACAACCCACGGTCCCAGGTCCACACGGTCCCCGGTCCAGCGTCGAGTCCAGTCCAGTCCAGTCCCATCCGACGCGGTCCAGCCTAGCCCGTCACCCGCCGCACCCACAGCGTCGTCGGCTCGTACTCGGCGTCTCGGTCCAGCCGCTTGTACGCCCGGTGCAGCTTCAGTCCAATCTCGTACTCCTCCCGCTGGATCTCCGAGAGCTCCTGCCGCAGCCCTTCCACCTTGCGCTTCTCCATCTCGCGCTTGTAGATGACGTCGGCGCTCGCCAGCAGATTGTCCGTCGGCATCAGTTCCGTCATCTGCTTAATGCTGCGATCAATGTTCATCCGCCGCTGCGCCAGGTCCGCCTGCTGCGCATTCAGCATGGCCACGCGGTCCTTGGCCCCCGTCTCTGGCGGCGGCGGCGGCAGCATCTTGTGCACCGAGCTCGCCACCGAATCCCGCGCCCCTGCCGACGACGTCTGGTTGCGCGACCCGCCGCCCACGCCCAGGAGCCCCAGAAGAGACAGGCCGCCTGTCTTTTCTTCCGCCCCGCTGCTGCTGCTGCTCATGTAGTCACCGTTATCGCCCTCGTGGTATCCCTTCCATGGCGTCTTCAAGCTGATCATGATCGGCTCGCTGCCATCGCGTATCGACCTCAGGCTGGTGTGGCCCAATCGTGGTGGGTGTACTCGGTCCATGACGTTGTCCCCTGGGCTGGGTAGCGGCTTCGCATTAATAGGCGACAACGGCGCACGCGTAGACGACGAACCGTATTGGTTCTGCAGCATCATGGCCGGGCTGGACCGCAGAGGATCTGGCATATGTGGCATCTCCGGAGTACTGTTGGGATCGAAGTCGTGCAGAGAGTCGCCTGGCGTAGAGTTGTATGTGGTGACGCTGAACCGTGATGGGGGTTGCACCCACTGCGGATCGTGGGCAGGTGGCTTGGGGGCAGCAGGCGACGATCTGTTATTGTAGTTGAACGGATCATCCGCATCGTAGCTGCCGAGGTTTTGGTGAGTAGGTGCTGGCTTTCTCTTGACTGCCGACGCCAGTGCGCCGCCTTTATTTCGGTCTGCAGACGTCGGAGGGCTAGGATAATCCTTGAGACCAGACGACTTTTGAGCATTCTGTGGGGTCTTCTGGGTGGAGGATGACACCTTTCGAATTGTCTTTGAGCCTTGTGTTTCAGCCCCTGACGGAGGACTCATTGGTGGGCTGGCTGGACTCGAGGGAGTCGCATTGAGATTGGGTATGGAGGGCACACGTTTGCTGCTTTTTCGCGGAATTCGCAGCGGCTTCACATTTTTGGTGTCGCGCACGGGATCCACGAGCGTGGTTCGTCCGCTTGCGCCTTGCCAAGCTGGGCGGTCAGACGAGAAGGCGGTCACGGCAGGATCCGTTGAGGACAGATCCTGGTGAGCGGATGTCGGCGGTGGTGGCGACGCTGGTGGTGAAGGTTGCGCTGGTTGTGCTGAAGCTGACGATGCGGCTTCAGTGCCAGCTGTTGCGGCATGGTGGACTGTTCGGCGCAGGCGGCTGGCGAACCCAGCTATGGCCGAGCCTGCTCCTGTCTTTGGCGATATCGGACTGGGAGGGTCGTTGCCAGTGATGCCCAAACCCCGAGCATATTCGGCTGGCTTCACCTGACTCGGACGACCCTCTTCAGAGAGCTCCCCCGTCTGAGGGTCCCAACGCACTTCGCCGCCCTGATACCCACGCGCTGAAGCGGCGTCTGGCTTCGAGTGTTGCTGTGGCTGCTGGTGGGCTAGCCGTTCCTTGGACTTGGCCTCCCGCAGAGTGCGTGCCGCCTCGTTTTGGGTCTGCCGGCGTTCGCGGCGTAGTATGGGAATGCTTGTCTTAGATGATGATGGCGGCCGGGTATCGCGGGTGGTGTCGGACTTGGCTCCTGGCTTAGCTCCTGATTTGGCTGCTGATTTGGCTGCCGATTTAGCTGCTGATTTGGCTCCGGGTTTGGCTCCGGGTTTGGCTCCAGATTTAGCTTGGAGCTTAGGCATGGTGAATGCAGGAGCGTCGTCGATCGGGCTGGGCGGTGTCGGTTGATTGTAAGTTCTGTCACTGTTAGTTTCTTTCACAACCGGCGCACTGCAGTGTGGTTCAGCCGCGCCAAGGCCAGATTGGACTTACAGAGGCTGGCTGGGCGGAAGTTCCGGGGAACTGGGCGGAGACACGCCGTCCTCGTTTCGAAGGTTCGCCTGGACGCCTTGGTAGTGCGCGTTCTGATATTGGTACGGCTGCTGGTACGAGCCGTAGTACTGTTGGCCCTGTTGGTATTGGGAATACTGCTGCTGTTGTTGCGACGCCTGGAAGGTGGGCTGTACCGGACTCGGCTGCGAGTAAATGGATGACGGGGGCCGGACCGCAGTGCGATTCGGGTTTCGAGGCGGGGGAACCTGGTAAGGAGAAGCAAGTGGTTGAGAGACTCTATGGAAGAAAAGGTCCGGGTCAGTTGTCGATCAAACACGGTCGAAAGAGAATATGAAGCGGTGAAGTCGAGGAAAGATATAAATCATAAAAGAAAAGGCAATGGGAAGTAGGCGTGAAGATAAAGCCACGAAACACAGCCCGCAGACAGTCTGATTCCGGCAGGTGGTAACAGCTGTTATGCGACAAACAACAAAGAAATCAAAATAGGACGAGTTTGAGAGGGAAGAAAGAGACAGCATGCGACAAAGCGCGGAGAGGTGAGAGCAGTCGCGAGTAGAAGAACGAGAGATTACGCGAAGGAGCTTCTGGTGGAGCGGCGACGCTAACAGCGGGGTGTCGCAGGGCTGCGTCCCCTGGCTAATAGCACTGGAGAGCGCATGGCAGGAAACGGCCCCGCCGCAGTCGCTGGGTATCAAACGGCCAGAAATGAAAGCAAAGGGCGCGCGAGAAGGGATGCCAGCACGCACGGTTGCCTAACCGCGCGCATGGAATGGGCAGTGGAATGCGTGACGGACACGCAACGAGAAGAGAAAAGGACTCACTGATCGTAGGATTGCTGTTGACGCGGGTGCAGCTGTTGCAGCTGCCTCTTCTCGTGTCGCTGGCGCTGCTGCTGCTCGACAAACTCGCGTGGTGGGTATGCCGCGGACGGTCCACCCGCAATGGAGTAGCTGTACGAGTATTGGGTGGCGGACATGATGACGTTTCTTTGGGGCGGAGCGAGGATGGCGGAAGACGATGGCCAACGAATGCCACGCAGTTTTGTGGTGGTCGCGTTATGGATGTGGCGTCGGTGCCGCACTGTCGCTTAAAGTGTGGAAAAGGGCTGCCTGGAGGATATATACCCTTTGCTTCTGCCTGCCTGTTCCCTGGGGATCGCTCGTTTCCGCAGCCTGTTTTCCTTCTCTCTCTGGCTCTCTGGCTTCCCGGCTTTGAAGGCTGCGCGGCCAGGGATCAAGCCTGTTACAGCAGCGTTCGCGATGTGCAAAGCCCAAACGCGTTGTCCTGGGTGTTACTGTCCTAGATGCGACAGCGACCAGCGATCGCACGATGCGCTGGGCCTGGGATTGGTTGAGCAGTGAAGAGCAGGTCCGCTTCTGTGGCAGTCAACAGGGGACCCAGAATTTGATGGAACCGGTACAGCGGGTGTGCGGCGGTCTTGGTGACCATAAAATATGTAGACAAATAAAAAGTGCACCACTGGGATGAGAACCGTGTCAGATCGGCATGTGGTAGGCAGGCGATGCAGTGAAGCGCATGAACCAGCCCCAACCCTTTGTTATGGCACAGGCTGGGACTTTGCTGGCTGGGCGTTTCGAAGAGATGATGCAGGTATCTCGTATAAAAGAAGGGCAGGGTTGACGGCTCGGTTTATAAAGTCGGCGATGTCTGTTTGTTGTTTGTGGATTCGTCTGAATCTGTGACAGAAACAAAGATCAGAAACAAAGACCAGAGGACGGCTTGTCTGCTTTGGTCAGCTGGGGGGCTACTTTGGTCGGCCAGTGTTGTCGCATCCTAGGCTTCTCGCCTTTGTCTGAGTGGCTTGTCGACTCAGCCCCTGTGCGGCTCAAGGCGAAGTGGGCAAAGGAGAAGCAGAAAGGACTCACGAAATCGGAGGGCGTGGCCTCGAATCGTGTCAGCGATTCGCGGGCGGCTGCAGCGAGCAGACCGTCTTCTCCTGGAATGGCTCGAGGGTGTCCACAGCAGCCAAAGCTGAGGCCACAAAATCCGGCCTGGCTGGTGAATTGTTTGGTTGGCGGCGCTTACCTGTCCGTGTTGTCGTGGAGTTGGCGATGTTTTTGCCTCTTCATTGGCAATGGACGCATTTCGGTCCTACGAGAATCGTAGCACAATGAAAGCAAGAGCGAGCGGGCGCCCTCCTACTATTATTGGAAGCTACCTAGCATGCTACATAATATTTGTATGTAATCCGTGTGGCACAAACCTCTCATTAAATTGCGAGGGACTCGCATCGAACAATCCCATCACAACGTCGGATCCTGCTCAGTCTGAACGCAGTCGGATGCGCTCGGGCGCGTCCAGCTCAGTTCAGGTATTGCTGCAGACTGGATGGCCAACCATATCACACGACAAATACAGCATGTGCTTGCACGCCTGCGGCTGGCCAGAGCTCCCCCACCAGAGGCGTTAGCGGTGCCGTTTCACTAGCGATGGGGTACCTTGTTATTCTGGGAGGCTTTATTGTGGGCGGTTGACCAAACAGGATGCCAAGCAATGAGCAAGGAACAGGAGCCAACAGATGCCCGTGTTTCAGAGGCCTGCACATGCCCACAGTCTTAGGGTCGGCACCAAAGTTAAATTGCGCTTCGTCGTCAGGGTATTCGCGAAGCCATGGATCCTGGCTTCTCCTTTTTTCGCCCGCCATTGGCTCCTGTGCGGCCACCACTTTGTTTCTGAGCCCCCTTTTTGAATTGGGAGACGGCGCTTGGGCTTCCACTTGCGGCGCCACGTGACATGGATTAGAAATCTGAGACAAGAGATCTCTCTCCGTTAGTGCCCGACAGCTGACAACAGCTGCCCCGCACCCCCACCGCCATCCGGCAAATCATTTTCGCCCAAGCACAGCTTCAGGATGAAGAGGAAACAAGGCAGCAAGCAGCTCGGCAGGCTGCACCTCCCAGACCATGAAGGGGCGCGGTGATGCACCTCCCTCTGGGAGCCTGTCGGCTGGGAACAGCAGCACGGTCAGCAGCTCTGGCGGCGACAATTTTGAGGGCGGCGACCTGTTTCCGGGCGTGCTGCCGTTCGTTCCGGTCGGTGCGACGCCGGTCATTCCGGACAAGGACCGCCGCAGCAACGCCGCCACCGCAGCGTCTGCTGCTGGTGTGCGTGCCATCTCGGCGCAGGCGCTGCAATTCTACTTCCGCGCGCCCGTCAAGGCCTTCTTCCGCACGCGCGTCGACTACCTGGCCTACGCCCGCGGCCCGGACTGCGCCCCTCGAGACGACACACCGGTCGGCCGCCTGCGCAGATGGTTCCGCGGCACGACGCCGGGCGTGCTGGCGACCGCCATCAAGCGGGCTGGCTGGTCCGTGGTGCCGGACCAGGTCCTGCCGCCGCTGATTGCCAACGTCGGCGTAGCCGCAGTGCTGTACACGAGCTACCTCCACATCCTCGGCAGCCTGCACCCTGAGAGCGGCCAGGCACGCCGCCGCGTGTACCCGCCACCGGCGCCGTCTGAGACGTTCACGGCCGGGTTCTTGGCCGGCAGCATCCAGAGCGTCGTGGCTGCGCCGCTGGACGCGATCCAGGCACGCTACGACCACGGCTCGCCGCCGGCCGTGGCCAACGGTACCAACAGCCACGGCTACCCGCACAGCATGTGGACGTTTAGCGCAAACAAGCTGCGGGAGATTGGCATGCGCGGCATCTTTGCCGGCTGGGGTTTGTCGTTTATGAAGGACAGCTGCGGCAGCGCCGTGTTCTTCTCCGTGTTTGAGTACGTCAAGGCTCAAGCCTACTACCGGTTTGTGGCCTACTACTACGGGGCAATGGACGACTCCATCATCCTCTCGCGGCAGGTCAAGGAGGAGGCCGCTCTGCAGCGGAAGCAGGCGCGGCAGCAGCAGCACGAGCACCGCCACCACCTGCACCACCACCACGACGGCAAGGACTCGTTCTCTCCGCCGCCGCCGTCGCCGCCTACAGATCCTTCTTCCTCCTCCTCTCGGCCCAACCCCTCCATGCCCATGGTCATCCGCCCGCACTACACCATTGAGCCTACGTTCCTGCTGCTGGCCGGCATCTGCGCGTCCTTGGCCCAGCAGATCCTGCTGCACCCGCTGACGCACGTCCAGGTGGTGCACTGGGACCTGCTGGAGGACCTGGACGATGCGGCCAAGGCCGAGGCCAAGGCGGACGCGGCCCACTCGTCGCCGCCCAGGCGCCGCCCCTTCCATCTCATGCGCACCTACTACCACGCGTACCGCGAGACCTGGCGGCGCTGCCAAGCACAGGCGGCGGCCGAGGGCCGCTCGCCCCTGGCGTGGCTGTACCGGGGCTTCTGGTGGAACACTATCCGGCAGGTGCCGAGCACGAGCGCGGGGCTGATCATATTTGAGCTGGTGCGCCGCAAGTACGGCATGGCCGACGACGGCGTGCGCATCAGCCAAGACGGGTACGACATCCTGATTGCGTAGGGCGAGAGGCTTCTTCACAATTGTTCTTTTTTTAAAGGAGTTTTATTCGATGGCGTCAGATTAGACGGACGGGGAGGAATGGACGGGTGGCGGATGGGAGAACAGGAAATCTGCCATGGAATCTGTATTGCATTGTACTATGGTTGGGGCACCTCCTCTGGTTAGATTGGGACAACAGCCCAGCGGCATCTCTGGGCAGCCTGCAAAGACATGGGTGGGGGAGAAAGATGGCACGACGGCAAAGGAACGACTACGCAGCACACTCTATGTAGCAAATAAACCCGCTCCTACTCGTTCTCGTCTCAGTCGTCTGCCTTTTTTGTTTCTCACGTCTCGAGGCCGACAAAGTACCCTCTCCACTGCATCACTGTCCACACACTTTTTTTTGGATTCTCCCGTCTGCTTTGTCTTGTCCAAATTTCTCTTCTTTTTCTGCTTTATCTTTTCTTCTCCTTTCCCCTTCGGGCAGTTGCGTACATTCTTCTTTCTGGTCGTGGTTGCTGTTGTTGTCACCAACACTGTGGTTGTTGTCACCTTCGTTTCGTGACATTTCTGGCTTATGTTTCCATCAGTATGATAACAACAGGACGTTTAACCACTCTTTCGTATGAACAGAAGAAAATACAACACACATTATGCTGCAGTGTCTGGTATTTCAGGACGTGGCAGAGCTTCTGTGGACGAGATTTGGGGGACTGTAGTCCGTATCTGCCCTGTGCCGAGTTCAGACGAGCACGAAGTTCAACAGAACGATAGTACTGCGTCCCAATTCACAGTCGGTATTTTCTATCGGCTAATCACTAAATCCAACGGTGTGTTGGCAGCGCTTGTCTTGCTGATGGCAGATGTTAGGACGGCCTTCGTGTTGCCAGCTGTTAAAGTTGCCTAGGCGGTGCCGGTAGAGAATGACAGTGTCATGTGCCAGGTCGACTGTATGAGCCCTCTGCAATTTCAGAGGCTGTGTTTGTTCGATCCAATGCCGTCAATATCGTGCACAGGTAGTGTGGGAGTTTTCGTAGAATCTACTGTTATCAGCCGTCCATTGAAGAATGCTGCTGGCTGGACAGCTGTGGTCGAGTTCACGCGATATGTGACGAGGACTGTCAAGCGTTCTCATGACCATCGTTAAGATCGTTACCTTCGACGTCTTTGTAACGCCAGTTGTGGTAGAAGCGGTGTTTACTCACTTGAAGCGATCTCTACAGGCAGAGAAGAAAGTAGCAAATTCATTGTCAGCACGACTCCCGTAGCCTGAAGACTGTTGCAATTTCCATAAACTTGCAGTATCCATCGTCACATCGCCACAGGATGTATCGTCGTCACCAAAATAGCCATACGCTGGACTGTACCGACCCAGATTCAAAATTCCATCTCCATGTGTCCCGTCCGTAGTTATTTTCAACGCTGACGTCTTAGACATGGCTGACTGAGGCTGTTCGTTCAGGGAGGATGTTGTTGGCGAGGAAAGAGATGGGATAGTAACGGCTTCCGATACAGTCACTGTATGGTTATTCTTTGTTGCAGCTCCGAATGCATAAGGGTCGACTGGTGTCAAACAGCTTATCTGAAAGCTACTCGCATGATAGGTTAGTTTTGCCTCCCACGTTTTTTGTCGGCAACAAAGGAATATGCAGTGTTCGAGATGTGTTTACATCTTCGATTGGCTGTCCAAACAGAAACGATTGCCCAAACAGATAACAAGAATATTTCTAGACGCGTCATTGTAGGTGTTCATCGATCGTTGGAGAGGTTCGAAGCGTGGAATTGTACCTGTCATTTTCTAGGCTATCAGCTCAACGAATTCGGTATAATCGGTAAAACAGGAGATAGGGTACAGGCTTCTTAACAAACTCAGGTAAAAATATTCAACAGCAGATAGGAGTTAGGTGGTCCCATGTTCGTGATAAATTCCTAGAAATGGTTGCTTGAAGCGCATGCCGTAACTGAGGGCTTTCAGGGGAGATTATGGATAAAAGGTGCGTTAGAACAGAGAATTACGCAAGGTGCAAGCTGCAGATTGAGCTTGTCAAAGACTAGTAATGCTTATAATCAAAACAACTCGAAATTCACCGAGCAGAGGAAGAAAAGAAAAGCCCGGGCTTCCTTCGCATTAAATCTAACAGAATGATAGGTGCAATCATTAGCCACGAGAAAACTACAGCTATACAAAACATCTTCCTGGCGAGCCATTTCTTCGACCTAATTTATCCCGTCGACAGCACATACATAATACTCCTCCCTCTGCGAGACCTGCACTCGGACTGCAAATACGGGTGGCAGAGAAACTGCCTAGCGAGATGAGACAATGAGAAAATGAAACCTACAGCCATCTTTCTTTCGGTTAATCTCTTCAAACTGCACGAATAGTCCCAGTTGTTAACTCGTCCTGGAAAGAAACCACAGTGGCTGACATTTCTTTACCTTTTAGAAACCGATCTTCTACGATGCCACAGAGAACCAAGTCAAGCACAGGTACCCTCCACCGACGGTATACACTATTGAACAAGGCTGGCATCACGCCTTGACCGATATGCCATCCGTGGACTTTCGATATTCGGCCATTTCATAGCAACACAATACACAGGAGAACATGAAGTAGGACACAAGTTTTGTGCTTGGAGCAACCATCCGTACTGGGCGACTTCTTTTAGGGACTTTTTTTAGGAACAATCAGCATCAACAAATACACGGCGAAGAAAGTTCGAAGTTGCTTTACACTCGGAAGATGAACTCTCGTTCCGGATAAAATGCGTCTTCTGGCCATCGAGTGCTAATTACATACATGCCCGCAGATATTTATTCCATCTCGTGGCATCTCTATACTCCAGACATTCCGGCAGACTTGAACCGTAAAAATACAAAGCGGACAAACAGGCTGGGGAAATAGCAGGCCATCTCTCAAGTGGTTACGGCACCATACAATACCGCGGGACACATCTGTGATTTATAAAAACTAGTTGGAAATTGCATTCTGTCTATGTGACAGTATTATATGGGACAGGAACTGGTTGCTTCTTCAACAATGCAGGACCAAGCATTGGCACAGATTGATTGTAAGATAAATTGCCGCAATGTGCAGCTGTTCATTTCGCAGCCTGTAGACTATATGTTAATCCTACTGTCAAAGAACCAGAGAATCTTTGAAGAATGCGCTATATCTGTTGTGTTTCGATATTCAAACACGTTCTGTCTTCCATGTTTCGTAGAGACCACTTTGTTTACAAGACAACTTCCTGCCGCGTTCTGCTATTGTTTTCCAATAAGGAACTGTCTTGTGTTTACAGCTAGAAACAAAGTTGGGAAGAGTATTTTGATTAATTTGCATGCCGAGACTGCAGTGATTTCCTGCCCTGGTAGCAAGTCCTACGTTACCTTTGCTCGCTGTCCTGCCACGCTCTCCTTTCTCACTTACATTTCACATTAACACGCCCCCTTTTCGAGTTTCCAGATTTCGTTCTGATTTTGTTGGGCAAGTCTATACAGAATTTTCCTTCTTCCCTTTTTGTTTCTTTTTCAATTTCCATATCAACGCCAGACAAGGTATGATGGTCTCCTCTTAGACCTCCCATTTCAATGTTTCTGACCGCATATTTGTACAGCAGTATTTACACCAGAACGCTTGTTTCTTCTCCCGCCCTGCCCTCGAAGATGTCTTTCCGCAACCCCCTGTCAAGCCGTGAGCCCGTGGGCTACGTGCCCAAGAAATTTTACCTGGAGTTTGACGTGGCCATCAAAGTGAGCAATCATCGAAGACAGCCCTTGCACGATTGAAGATGACAGGGATGCTGATTGTGCTAGCTACCGGTCACGGCTGCGCGGGGTGGCAACAACAGCGGTGCCGGTGGCAGTGGCACCGTGAGGCTTCCAAAGTCCCTGAGCACGCTGCCCGAGGACCTCGAGATCAAGCTCGAGACAAACTTTCTCCGGGCCAAGGGCTCGGTACTCGCCCTCCTGGAGGGCCTCGGCGTGCCCGTGCTGGACGCATACTGTCTCCCCGGGGGCGGCCAGTGGTCGTACCTGGAGCAGAAGAGGCAGCAGAACCCGGGCGTGGTGGTCGGTCTGCAGGTCGGGGAGCCCATCGGCGACCGGTACTGGCAGATCAGCCCCGGCCCGACCACACAGGCCTGCCCGCCCCCCGAGATGCCCTTCTCGGCGGACGGGAGCGGCAAAGACAACTTCCTCGGCTACCCGTATGGGAGCCTCGTGGTCCGCTCGCCGGTCATGTCGACATCGACGCTCGACGAGGCGTACGACGACACGTTTCGGGAGCAGCAGTCGGGCTACCCGGGCTTCTGGGCGGGCCGGGAGTTTGGCGGCGTCTGCTCGTGGCAGGAGATCGGGGTGGTGCTGCACCACCTGAACCGCAACAGCACCGAGGACGCGAGCCGCGGGTTCACCATCATGGTGCCGCCCGAGGATGGCCGGGACAACGGCACGAACACGAGCCTGCGGATTCTGCTGGTGCGCAGCGACGACACAGTCAGCACGGACCCCAACGACGGCATGCCGGTGCTGCAGCAGCAGAAGATCGCGCTGTTCATGTGGTTCTTTGAGACGCGGCTGCGCTGGATGGTGCACCCGAGCCAGCGGCGGGTGCGGACGCAGTCGCCGGCCTTTCCGAGCTGGGCGCGGCACGCGCCCATGAGCCGGCCGATGTGGCACCACACGCTGGCGGCCCACGAGGGCAGCGCAGCCTCGGGCACGATCGAGGGCCACCTGCTGCAGGACATGCTGCGGTACGTGCCGCGGACGCTGTTCGACAGCGGCATGGCCGAGTACCGCAAGCTGTCGCTGCTGTGCCGGGCCTGCAACCAGGGCGACCTCGCCACCAAGCTACAGATCGCCGCCACGCTCTCGCTGCGCATTGCCGACTGCCTGCCCAGCGTGCATTTTCCCGTCATGGGCATCCACCGCCTCTTCAGCTTCGACCTCGTGCGGCAGCTCACGACCATGCCCGTCGTGTCCATTGGCGGCTTCCAGTGCGCGCCCTTTGACGTCGGCTTCTTCCGCACCGCCGCCCAGCTGGCCCGCTGCTGCGCCATGACATCGCTGCTGCCGCCGCCGGAATTCCAGTCGCTGCTGCACCAGGTCCGCGAGACCACCCGCGACACCATGCCCCAGCTGCTCCGCCGCATCGGCGTCGACTACACCGTCTGGGACCGCTATGCCGCACAGTATGCGCACGAGGTGGTCATGGCGTCGGTGGAAGACGAGGAGATCGACCAGGCCGACTATACCAGTGAAGGTTCCGTGGATTACGAATTATCGGTGCAGTAGAATGTTTGTGGGAAGCAAGAGAGAGCAGTGGGAAAGATTAGAGATGGAGTGCTTTTTCAAACGTTCTTAGACAGGATAGGAAACGAGAACCAACAGAACGAGCATTCTGTTTGTGCAGACTGGAACATTCCAGGGGTTCTTTGTTTTCAATATATGCCGTTTATGCGGCTGTTTGAATTTTTTTGTGCCTATAGCAAGTATGTGGCAAATCCTAATTTATATGGGAAACCCTCCTACTATCCGAGCTTCTCGAGCTTCCTTCCTTTACCCTCCTTACCCTTTACCCAACCGAACGCCCGTCTCCTCCGAATCATGGTAGACGCGTCCCATTTCCTAGCAATCTAGATTGCCCGCACGCCGACCGGCAGAGATCCATCCTCTAATCTACGTACTTGACCAGCATCTTGCACTCGCAGATGATTTCGCCGTCGGGCGGATCCATCGCCTGCATGCCGGCGTGGACGCACACGGTCCTGACGTTTTTGTCGTCCACATCTGATGCTCTGACAAAGATTTCTTCGTAGCCCGTGAAAAAGAAACCCATGTTCTTGTATGTAAAGCCCCAGCTGGGTTCGAGAACCATGCCTAGAGCGGGTGGTGGTCAGCAGACGGAAAGAACGGGTGGCAGGGCGAGGTGGAGGAGAATTCTTCCCCCCCGACACTTAACGTACAAGAATAGCCCTGAAGGACCCAGTTGCGGCGTTGGGTGGCGACTGTGAGGTACTCAAAGACGATCTCTGTGAATTCCCGGTCCTCGGCGGTGCTGGCAGAGGGGATTTTGCTGCCACGCTCCATGTGGAAGAGATGAATGCCGACGGATTCGGTGGTCTCGTCATAAGGACGTCTCCGCGGAGTGAGGACTATAGTTTCGTTGTTGCCATTGCCACTGCCGCTGGTGCCAGCGCCATTTGTAGAAACATAGACGTCTTGAGGGTCCAAGAGGATGTTGGATGCGAGCATGCTGACGTCAATGTCGGCCTCGTTGATGAGGCCGTAGAGAAGGCGATCCCAGTACTCTTGACGGAGAGGAAGGGCGAGAATGGCACCGACTTCGAGGAACTTGCCGTCGCCGCAGGTGTCCTTGCACAGACGGACATTCAGCTCCGGAAACTGTTCCACCCAAGAGACCACACGGTCCAGGGTCACCGGACGGGAGCACACAAGGTGGCTTCCTGCTACCAGTTCCATGAGCTCTTCCCGAGGAACGGGCAGAGGGAATGCATTCGAATTGGGCGGCATGTTTCCTGGCTTTGATAAAAAAAACCGGGGATGGAAACGGGGATTAAAAAACGGAGATGGGAGCACAGAGTGCAAGTGAAGAACGAAAGTGAAGAATGGGAATATCAGCGAGGACACTGGCACTCGGCTGTCGTTGAAAACGGTCAGGCAAGGTCCCTCAGATGGAGAGACAAGGCTTTCGACTGACGATACCTTCAAGAAGATTGCGAAGAATCTGGCGAGTAACGGAGGCTTCTTTGATGGCTGTTGCAGATGAAATGCTGACGGAGAAGAAAGCCAGCAGACCATTTGGCGGAGAAGTACGGCCTGAGGGGCACAAAAATTTCCCGAGCAGTTGTTTTTCCCGTCTTCCAAGCCACAATAGTGAAGGATCTCACCCACATGACCTGACTGCTGGCCACGCAATAGGCACTTCCTCGGGCTTATAATAGCAGAAATACGGTGCCACTGCTGCCGTCAACGACCCATTCTACACTGAATATTTTTCTCTGAAGCATGGATGAATTTCTAGAGCTGCAAATACAAAATTGTGCCTCGTTTCAAACGTACAGAGCACCGCGGATACTCTAAAAGCTTGTTATATCGTGGGAGGTGTCTCTGCCATATCTAGAGCCACACGTGATTGCTTTCTTCCCCCTTCAGCATCACCAGGGCGTCCCCTCGGCTACGCTACGTGTCTGCCGGGACGTAGAAGTGCCGCTTCTGCCTGCCTGCCTTGATTTGCCGTATAGAGCGAGTGTTTCACTGTAGTGGCCAGCCTGCTTTGCCGAGATGACCAACACGGCTCGTGTGACACAGTCTCCAGGTGAAGGACCTTGGCCGGGCTCACGTAGACTTTTCAAAGGCTTTTCTCCTCACCTCGAGTTCACCTCTTTTCTGAAGTCCCTGTCTCCTTCTCCTTGTTTACTTTTCTTCTATCGTGACCGGTCTGCCGCAGTCTCTACCCTCTTCACTCTGTTCTATAGTGGCCAGTCTCCCACAGCTTCCACAAGCAAGACCTTCTTTACTCTCTTCTATCGTGATCCGTCTGCTGAAGCTTCTACAACCAAGACGACGTCTCTGCTTTGGTATACTAGCTTCCTGCACTGGCCTATCAGCTCTCTTCACTGATCGTTACCTCTGTTCACCATTCTACCAGCTTTATTTTTCATACGACGTCTCGTCTACGACGTCCCGTCTTGATTTTCCCCTTGGAGATTTATCGTCAGAGTCCTGAAGGTTCATCGACAGTCCCGAAGATTCATTGCCAGTTTCGGAGATTTCTTGTCAATCCTGAAGATTTCTTGCTAGAGTTCTGAAGCCCTATTGTCAGAGTCCAAGACTTGTCGTCAGTTCCAAAGATTTGTCGTCAGTTCTGAAGATTCCTTGTAACAGTCCTGAGCTATATTGTCAGAGTTCACCGGCATTCTCAGCTCGCCAGTGGCAAGTTTGTTGCAGTACGACACGCAGTTTATTGTTCTATCGACATCTGTCTTGTCAACCAGAGTCCAGAATTGTGGCCTGTGGTGCTTCTAGCAATCTCGACATCTGTAAATCAGAGGCTCGTCCTGTGGTTTCTTTTATTCCGTTTCATCTCTTGTCCTGCTGCACTACGTTGTCTATTGTTCGTCTGTTTTTCAGAGCTGCATCGATCACCATGTCTGGGAGTACACGACGTTCGCGTACACAACGTTCACGCTTTGTCGAGCATGTTCCTCTTTCGCCTCTGTCTCGTTCGCCTGCTGGTGATCATCAGAACCCGGAGTCCAAGCCTTGTTCTCATGTGGCAGCTCGTGGCATGTCAGCAGCAACGACAGCGCTGAACAGCACGAGAAATTCTACAGACTGCCCCGACTATCTCAGATCAGCCGCTTCCCGGACTGCAGCGGTAAACATGCGATCCTATGCCACGCATTACTCGTCTGTCAACAACTGGAAGTGTGAACCGCCTCGACGGGGTCGGTTTCAATTCGACAAGGACACGGTCACCATTGGCATCGAGTGGGAGTTTTTGTTGGACATCGAAGCGAGTCCGTACGCCCGTGATCACCCTGAGCAAGGACTGGCAGGTATGTGAAAGCTGACAGATTCGTTTTTTTTTTTTTTTTTTTTTTTTCTTTTCTTCTTTTCTTTTTCTTGTCTGCTTCTTCGTTTCTTTTCTCTTCTGTTTCTTTTTTCTTTTCTCTTTTCCTTTTCGTCTATTTTTGTTCCTCTTCCCTTTCATATTTTTGTCCCCCCCCTTTCTACATTTGATTCTAACTGTGGCAGACACCTTTTACGTGGCCAAGCGACTCGTGGAGCTCGGCGTCAAGGCGGCGACCGAGCCGCAGATCCAGTGCGCAATTCGGAAGCGCGACTACGCGCGGCGTCACTTCCCCGACGTCAATCATTCGCTGCCGCTGCGCGAGCGGTTCCGTGACTACTACGTGGTCAAGACGGACGCGAGCGTGCGCGACAGCACCTATGTCGAGGGAAGCCCGCGGCTCAAGTGGGCGGGTCTCGAAGTGACGTCGCCGGTGCTCACCGTCGACGGCATCCCCGCCCTCCAGGCCGTGTTCCGGGCGCTGCAGGCATCGTTCCGCATCTGCGTCAACGACACGTGCGGGCTGCACGTGGTGAGTCTTGGTGTTTCCATCTTTCCACATGTGATCTTCCATCTTTCTGACAAAGCCCAGCACGTCGGCAACGGCTGCCGGGGCCTCCCGGTGGAGTGGCTGCGCAACTGCGCAGCCCTCTGCTGGGCGGCCTCGCCGCTGCTGGACGCGTTCCACCCCGCCAGCCGCGGCCCCGCCGTGGACTGGGCCAACGGCGTCCGGTTCTTCACGCGGCTGGCACACGAGCAGGGCACGCTGGATCTGGCCGGGGCCGATGATCCGACGCCGGGGGGCGGCGACGGCGGGGCCGGTGTATCCGAGGCAGCCGAGGCGGCCGAGGTCCGGCGGCCGGACAAGGGCAAGGGCAAGGCGACGGCCGGGCGGCCGTGGCCCGGCTACGACATGGGCCGGAGGCCGGCCGACCTCAGCGTGCGGTCGAGCCACGCCCCCCTCCCCCTCAAGCACCCGTTCCATATCCTGGGCTACAACGGAGCCTTTGAGACGTACGTGCGGGACGTGCGCATGGCGTGGTGCGGGGTGAAGCGGCTGCTGGTGGCGCCGTCGACGCGCGAGGTGCTGCGGCTGCTGGAGAGCGTGACGCTGGCGGGCGCGCGGCAGGCGTACAATTTCAACAACCTGCGCTCGCAGGGCGACGCCACCAACCCGCGGCCCATGACGGTCGAGTTCCGCCAGCACGGCGGCACCATCGACGTCGACGAGATGGGTGCCTGGCTGCGGGTGTGCCACGCCGTCGTCCAGTTCTCCCGGCCCCGCCGTGATGGAAAGATTGCAGGCACCAGCACCAGCACCAGCACCAGCACCAGCACGGACAACGACAACGACAACGCCGACTCCGCCCACGTCCTCGCCGTGGCCCGCCGCGCCGTCGAGGCCGAGCTCCGCCTCTGCGACTATGATGCCTACGACTTCATGGTCGACATTGGCGCCAAGCAGGCCGTGGACTTTTACCTCGGCTGCGACGACCACGGGGCCGGCACGGCGGCCGGCGGCGGCCCAGACGGCGACGAGCCGGCCCGAGACCGCGCCGGCCGCATGTTCCGCAGACCGACAGCCAAAGCCTGGGCCAAGATCCGGCAGTCGTTCTGCCTCGGCCGATGATGGACAACGGCTGTCCTCGTGTCGTGTTCTGTTCTGTCCGTCTTTCCGACAATGTCTCTTCCGTCTCGTCTCTTCTGTCACTGCACTCTGAGGTGTTCCACCTGCTCGTTCTGTCTCGACAGATTCTGTGCGGCCGATCAGATTCTGTTTCTCCGGCCTGTCTGAACGTTTGTGCATTGCTTCACTGTCTCATGCAGTCGGTCTGGTCCTGGTTCTGCTTCTTCTGGCCAGTGGGAATGTCCATGCATTGCTATTTTTGTGCTGCATTGTTGTCTCGACACCATCATGAGCCCTGTCTGCTCCTGTTTCTGGTTCTGCTTTCCCGCGAGAATGCCCACGAATTGCTTCATTGTTGTCTCGACAACGTCCATTGGCCTGTCTATTCCTGTTTTGCCGACCTGTTGCGACCAAACTGCTACATACAATGTTGCGCAGCAGCTACATACATGCCGCCCTTCTACTCCATGTACCGGAATTTGGGATGTCGATGGCCCAGGGCACGGGCCTGCTCTTCCGTCTTGCCGTGGAGTCGGTCGTCGCGCTTGCCTTGATCGCGCAGGCGGTTCTCCCACTTGCAGTGGAGGAGGCCGAAGAAGGCGAGCGAGAAGCACCAGAGGTTGAGGCCAAAGTTGATCGAGTGGCCGATATGGAAGCGGGGGGAGTCGGTGGCGAGATAGGTCCATCTGTGTTTGAGGCTGTGAGAAAGTGGCTGTGAGAGAGAAAAGAATTTGTTTGGACGGCACGTACGTGGACAGGACGCCGCCGATGCTGCCGACGGCGACCATGTATCCGCCGGCCACTGCGGCCACAGCCGGGCTGGCCGTGTCTGGGATGATTAGCCTAGTATCCTACAGAGACAGAGTCCCCAATGCAATGCTGCCACGCACTGTTGATCCCCCAGCTGAGGAAGCCCGAGCTGGCGGCAAAAACGCCAATGGCGGCCAGAAAGACGGCGGCGTACTTGGCGGGGGTGCTGTCGGTGAAGCGCAGCATGCCGTAGCCGGTGATGGAGAGGGCGACGGCGGCCAGCATGAAGACGCCGCGGCGGTTGGTGCGGTCGCTGGCGAAGCCGAGGGCAATGGTGACGAAGCAGGCGACGACGTAGGGCGGCACCGAGTGCAGCTGGGACGAGGTCGAAGTCCAGCCAAACTCCTTGAGAATGGTGGGCACAAAGGCGCCGAGGCCCTGCACGGCCGAGTTGGTGCAGAAGAAGCACCAGGCGCAGACGTTGGTGTGGACGTTGAAGATGGCCTGGCGGACGTGGTGCCACGTGACTTTTTCCTTCGGGTGCTGGGAGGTCAGCAGGACGTCCTCCCACTGTCTGGCTATGTAAAATACGCAGTCAGGACCTACCGCATTGTGCTCGCGCTGGATGCGCTCGCCGGCAATGTAGCGCTGGCGCTCCGTGAGGAACTTCCACGAGCCGGGGCTCTGGGGCATAAAGTACATGAAGGAGAGGGCGATGAGCATGGTGACGAGGCCTTCAAAGAAGAAGATGTTGCGCCATCTAACGGTGAGTGGACGAACAGAGGAGGCGAAAACGGGAAATGACTGACTGGGACAGGAGGGTCGAGTGAGTCCCCCAGGCGGGAATGAGACTGTGTGGTCAGCCAGGAACAAAAGAACGGACAGAAAAATCACCACAGCCACCCACCACAGAGCTGTGGCCAGCAGGCCACCAAACGAGTTGGCCAGGGCGCTGGAGGCGATGAAGATGCTCATGCGGAAAAAGAGCTCGTCCTTTTTGTAGTAGCAGCTGAGGAAGAAGGCGGTGGCGGGCATGGCGCCGCCCTCAAACATCCCCAAGAAGGCACGGGTGACGGCCAGGCCGGGGTAGGACTGGACAAAGGCGGTGCACATGGAGACGAGGCCGAAGCAGAAGACGAGGCCGGGCACTGAGTTGTCAGGATGAGAGGGAACGTGTGGGTGGAGGTGGGTGGATGACAACTTACTGTAAAACCGCGGCCCGACGTACTTGAGGAGGGCGTTGCTCGGGACTTCGACAAACGAGTAGACGATGAAGAAGATGGACAGGATGATGTTGTAGCGGTAGCCGGACAGGTCGAGGTCGTCGGCCATGCCCTCAATCTTGGCGTTGCTGGACGGTCAGCTGCTGACGGGTGTGTTGGAGAGCAGTTTGGCCTGTTTGGCCTGTTTGGCCTGTTTGGCCTGTTTGGCCTGCTTGGTCTGTTTGATCTGATCTTACCCAATGTTCGAGCGGTCAATGGCGCAGCACATGTCTGCAATGTTAGGCTGTGTCCGCCTTCAGGAGCGGCCGCACTCACACAGAATGGTCACCATGGGCACAATGGTCAGGTCGAACTTGAGGCGGATGGCCTCTTCTTCGGCACGGGTCCAGTCGGCGTGGCCGTTGCGGCCGTCGTCCACGTCGGTGGCCTCGCCCAGACGCAGGCTCATCTGGCTGGAGGCCGACTGGTCGCCCTGAAGGGCCGCATCCTTTTCGTTTGTCATGGCTGGGGGTGAGTCAATGAGCGGTGAGTATCTGCAAACTATTGCAAACTATTGAGCAAACAGTTCTTTGTCTACGAGAGATGAACAGAGCCCAGTTGAATTAAGAGATTCTTTCTATAGAAACCGTGCCCGACCAGCCTCATCACAGCCGCGGCTCTGCAGAGCAGACTGCCATCTCCTCCTGCGATAAGAGGCAGCGATGCCGTGCAGCTTCAGCCAGACAGAGCAACATCGCGGTTGCATTCGCAGTGTACGTCAGATCGGCCAAGGCTGCCCGGACCCACATGCCTATCAGATAGGACGCGACACGACGGGCGGGCGACGAGCCAATGGATGGCCGGCCCAGACCCATCCGACTGGTGGCGGCTGCGCAGCCACGGCTTGGGCGTCCCGTCGGGAGGCGGCAGCCGATCGCGCTTAGTCATCAACACGACTGCGATGCGAGCGACCACGACAGCCGACAAACAACCGACGGCGAGGTGCACCGGCGGGCCATAGGATGCCGTCGGTGGTGGCGAGCGGAGGGTGTCATATTAAAGACTGGAAGCAGACAGCGATGGCGACAAGGATACAAGGCAGCAACAGCAACACTCTGACGGACAACACGACGAGGCAAGGCACGACAAGACAGCACACACCATGGACAAGATTACCATTTCGATTGACCGCGGCGGCACCTTTACGGACGTGTACGCGATTGTGCCGGGGCGGGCGGACGTGGTGCTGAAGCTGCTGTCGGAGGACCCGGGCAACTACGCGGACGCGCCGACGGAGGGGATCCGGCGGGTGCTGGAGGCAGTGACGGGAGAAGAGGTGCCGCGGGGGCAGCCGCTGCGGCTGGACCGGGTGGCGTGTCTGCGGATGGGGACGACAGTGGCGACGAACGCGCTGCTGGAGCGCAAGGGGACGCGGTCGGCGCTGGTGACGACGCGGGGGTTTGGCGATCTGCTGCGGATCGGCAACCAGGCGCGGCCGGACATCTTTGACCTGTCGGCGCGGCGGCCGGGGGTGCTGTACGAGGCGGTGGTGGAGGCGGACGAGCGGGTGGTGCCGGCGCGGGTGGGGACGGAAGAGGAGGAAGAACTGGTGTGTCCGGCGGCCGCCCGGGTGGTCACCGGCACCACCGGCGAGACGTTCCACGTGCTGCGCGAGCTCGACGTGGTGGCCGTCACACGCGACCTGCAGCGGCTCAAGGACGCGGGCATCGGGTCGGTGGCGGTGGCGCTGGTGCACGCGTACGCGTGGCCGGAGCACGAGCAGGCGATCGGGGCGATTGCGCAGGGGCTCGGCTTGTCGGTGGCGCTGTCGTCGGCGCTGCAGCCGATGATCAAGGTGGTGCCGCGCGGCATGTCGGCGACGGCGGACGCATACCTGACGCCGGTGATCCGGGCGTACGTGGACGCCATGTCGGCGCAGTTTGCCGACGGCGGGCTGGCCGGTACGCACGGCTGCCGCGTCGAGTTTATGCAGTCGGACGGCGGCCTGGTCGACTTTCGCCAGTTCAGCGGGCTGCGGGCCATTCTTTCGGGCCCGGCGGCCGGCGTTGTGGGCTTCTCGGCCACCAGCTGGGACGCCGAGGCCCGCGTGCCCGTCATCGGCTTCGACATGGGCGGCACGTCGACGGACGTGTCGCGCTTCGACGGCCACCTCGACCACACGTTTGCGTCGACCGTGGCCGGCGTCAGCATCCAGGCGCCCCAGCTCGACATCCACACCGTGGCCGCCGGTGGCGGCTCCATCCTCTCGTGGCGCCACGGCCTCTTCCGCGTCGGCCCCGAGTCCGCCGGCGCCCACCCGGGCCCGGCCTGCTACCGCAAGGGCGGGCCGCTCACCGTGACGGACGCCAACCTCTTTCTCGGCCGCTTGCTGCCGCAGCACTTCCCCAAGATCTTTGGTCCCACCGAGGACATGCCGCTGGACCGCGATGCGGCCGCCCGGCTCTTTGCGGCCTTGACGGCCGAGGTCAATGCGGACCAGCGCCGCGAGCGCGGCGACCAGGCCAACACCACCATCACCACCACCACCACCGCCGACCTCACGCCCGAGCAGGTCGCCCTGGGCTTCCTCAAGGTGGCCGACGAGACCATGACGCGGCCGATCCGGAACCTGACCGAGGCGCGCGGCTTCGACACGGAGGCCCACCACCTGGCCTGCTTTGGCGGCGCCGGCGGACAGCACGCGTGCGCGGTGGCGGCGGCGCTGGGCATCGGCCGCATCATTGTGCACAAGTACTCGTCGGTGCTGTCGGCGTACGGGCTGGCGTTGGCGGACGTGGTGCACGAGGAGCAGGAGCCGGTGGCGGAGAGGTGGGGGGAGACAGGCGGGGCAGGAGGAGAGGCAGCAGCAGCGGCCGCCCAGACCATCGAGACGAGATTGCAGCGACTCCAGACGCGGGCCGAGACCAAGCTGGCCGGCCAGGGCTTCACGGCGGCACAGCTGCGGCACGAGCGCTTCCTCAACATGCGCTACGAGGGGTCGGACACGGCGCTGATGGTGCTGGAGCCGGAGGGGGGGGAGCAGACCAGCACCGCCAGCACCACCGACCGCCTCGCCGCCTTTGTCCGCGCCTTTGTCGACCGCCACCGCCGCGAGTTCAGCTTCACCCTCGACCGCGCCGTGCTCGTCGACGACGTGCGCGTGCGCACCGTGGCGGCGTCGCGCTCGGTGGCCGAGGCCAGCCCGCTGCAGCAGCTGCGGGCAGCCGAGAGCCGCGGCCTGCGGGATCCGCCGGCGCCGGTCGACGAGACGGCCTCGGTGTACTTTGCGGCCACAGCGGCCACAGCGGAGGGCTACCTCGACACGCCCGTGTACCAGCTGCCATCCCTCGGGCAGGACGTGCGCATCCGCGGGCCGGCCATGGTCATCCACCAGACGCAGACGATTGTGGTGGCGCCGAATGCGACGGCGTACGTGCTGGCGACGTGTCTGGTGGTGGATGTGGAGGAGGAGACGACACGGAAGGACGATAAGGGAACGACAGACATCGACCCCATCCGCCTCACCATCTTTGGCCACCGCTTCATGTCCGTGGCCGAGCAGATGGGCCGCACCCTGCAAAAGACGGCCGTGTCGACCAACATCAAGGAGCGCCTCGACTTTTCCTGCGCCCTCTTCTCGCCCGACGGCGGCCTCGTCGCCAACGCGCCGCACGTGCCGGTGCACCTCGGCTCCATGCAGTTTGCCGTGCGCTTCCAGCACGAGCGCTGGCGCGGGAAGCTGCGCGACGGCGACGTCCTGGTGTCCAACCACCCGGTGTCGGGGGGGACGCACCTGCCAGACGTGACCGTGGTGACGCCGGTGTTTGCGGAAGAGTCCTCGTCGGACTCGTCCGGTAAACCTGGGGACGACATCCTCTTCTACGTCGCCTCGCGCGGCCACCACGCCGACATTGGCGGCCTGCTGCCCGGGTCGATGCCGCCCAACTCGACGGCGCTGTGGCAGGAGGGCGCCGCCATCGAGTCGGAGCGCGTCGTGGCCGGCGGCGTCTTTGCCGAGGCGCGCATGCGCGAGCTGTTTTACGACGAGCCGGCCCGCTACCCGGGCTGCTCCGGCAGCCGCAACCTCGCCGACAACCTGTCGGACCTGCACGCCCAGATCGCCGCCAACGCCCGCGGCATCGCTCTCGTGCGCCACCTCATCGACGAGAGCGGCGGCCTCGCCGTCGTCCAGCGCTACATGTACGCCATCCAGGCGACGGCCGAGCGCGCCGTGCGCGACCTGCTGCGGCGGCTGCACGCCGAGTCGGGCGGCAAGCCCCGCACCGCCGTCGACTACATGGACGACGGCACGCCCATCTGCCTGGCCATCACTACCGCCGCCGACGGCTCCGCCGTCTTTGACTTTGCTGGCACCGGCCCCGAAGTCCACGGCAACATCAACGCCCCCGAGGCCATCACCCACTCCGCCATCATCTACGCCCTGTGCTGCCTCGTCCACGCCGACATCCCCCTCAACCAGGGCTGCCTCGCCCCCATCACCATCCGCATCCCCCGGCCCAGCATCCTCAGCCCCACCGCCGCCGCCGCCGTCGTCGGCGGCAACGTCACCACCTCGCAGCGCGTCACCGACGTCGTCCTCAAGGCCTTGGATGCCTGCGCCGCCTCCCAGGGCGACCTCAACAATTTGACTTTCGGCATCGATTCCACGCCCGGCCAGCGCGGCTTCGGCTACTACGAGACCGTCGCTGGCGGCGCCGGGGCCGGCCCCGGCTGGCACGGCGAGAGTGGCGTCCAGGTCCACATGACCAACACCCGCATCACCGACCCCGAGGTCCTCGAGAAGCGCTACCCCTGCGTGCTCCGCCGCTTCGCCCTGCGCCCCGGTACCGGCGGCCGCGGCCGCTTCCACGGCGGCGACGGCGTCGTCCGCGAAATCGAGTTCCGCCGCCCCGTCCAGTGCTCCATCCTCTCCGAGCGCCGCGTCCACCACCCTTACGGCCTCCACGGCGGCCAGCCGGGCCACACCGGCCTCAACCTCTGGCTCACCACCGACGAGGCCACCGGCCAGCCCCGCATCGTCAACATGGGCGGCAAGGGCAGCGTCGCCATGAAGGCCGGCGACCGCGTCGTCATCCAGACGCCGGGGGGTGGTGGATGGGGGCAGGAGGAGGTGGTGGCGGTGGCAGATGAGGCAGAACAGCAATAGACAGGAGGGGAGACGAATGGGACAGAACAGCAATAGACAAATAGATAAATTGATTCTCACAGCTAATGAATCGGAGCTGGCTGCAGCTGCGGCAGGGAACACATCCAAATTGGCTGAAGATCGGCCTTGAGCCAGAAGAGACGGAGCATTAGGACAGTCCGATTGGGCAACTGCAGTAGGGGCGCATGCTGGGAGGTCAGTCTAAGAGTCTGGAGGGCATATTCTTAGGTGGAAGGATGCTTAATTACTCTGCCTGTCTCTGCCGTCTGCTTTTTAGCTCTGTTAAATACGGTTAAGTTTTGACAGTAGTCTTGTCAGAAGGCACAGATCAGTGCGTTTGAATTAGGCAACTCCAGAGTAAGGAAGGAGCGATGTTGCTTAGGCCGAATTTTGTATGGAAACCCCACTACTTTTCAGGGTTTTCCTCCTGTAACTTAGGACACACCACCTTAAACAATAAACAGACACACCATCTGACGGTAACCGTGAAGCCCGTCACTCATCTCACAGCCCCTCCTCCCGCATCAGCGCCATGCCGATCCACTGCCGGTCCATGTCGATGCCAATCGACTCCATCACCTCGGCCCACACCGACGGATCCTCCATCGCGTCGATCTGGAAGGGCATCGGCTGGGCAGGGTCTGGTGGTGGTGGAGGTGGTTGTGTCTGCGTCTGTAGCTGCTGCTGTGTCTGTGGCTGCTGCTGCTGCTCCTCCTGCTGCTCCTGCGGTGGCAATGCCTGCTGTTCCTGCTTCTCTGCTCCACACCCCAGCTCTTCTGGCACCGGCGAGCCACCCTGGCCATCCACCGGCTTGATCGTCGCCCGGATCTTGGTCAGCAGTGCGTGGCACGCCCGGATGTACTCGTTGCCTCGCTCCGCCATGCTGCGCAGCACCTGCAGCGCCATGTCCATGGCGGCGGCGTTCATCTCGCGATACGGAAAGGCAATGTTGACCATGACGAGCAGCAGCGCCGCCGAGAAGGCCTGCTCGCCGTCGATGAAGCCGTAGGTGGCTGAAAGTGAGTAAGCAAACGGGAGAGAGACAGGCAGAGAGAGAGACGCAAACACACTCACCAACAAGATTAAACTTGGCTGCCGCATTGAGGATGATCGTGCTCGACCGCGCCGCTGCAATCGCCGTGTCGATCACACCGACAACCTCCGCTGGCAGCCCGTCCTCCCAGCGACCACTGCCGACACCCGGTCGACTGCTGGCTCCTCCTCCGTCCGCTGCCGCCGCTGCTGCTGCTGCTGCCGCCGCCATGGCCGCCATCTGCCGCTGCACCGCATACAGCAGCAGCGGCCGCGCCGTCATGTTGATGCAGTGGTAGTAGTGCAGGTAGATCGAGACCGTGTCGCGGCGGATCGTGTCCATGTCGTCTGGATTGAGCCGCAGCTCCGGCGGCAGCTGCGCAAACCAGTCGGCCAGGTTCTGCATAATGTCCAGGATCGACGCCGTCAGCGAGAGGCTGCTGGCCGGGCCGGTGCCGGTGCCGGTGCCGGTGCCCAGGCCCGTGGCAGTGCCCGTGCCCGCCCCGTGCCACGCCTTGCGCTTCCGGTACACCTCCTGGCCGATGCGGCCCAGGATCCGCGTCATCAGCGTGTAGTGGCGCAGCACCGCCGCCTTGCGCGGGCTGCCGTCCCCCTCCACCGGTCTCGGCAGCCGCACGTCAATGTCCTCGTCGCAGATCGAGATGGGTGTCCCGACGTCACGCACTGCAGCCGCTCCAGCGCATACACCGACCACCACACCCGCCGCCGCCGCTCCCGCTCCCGCTCGCGGGCTGTGTGGCTGCTGATGGATCCCTCCTGGGCTCCCGCTCGTGGGCCGCGGGCTCCCCCTCCAGCACCTCGTGGTGCAGCCCCAGCCAGATGGCCATGCGCAGCGCCAGCCCGATGTACAGGTACGCGCTGTCGCGGCGGTTCAGCGTCTGGCAAAAGTAGGCCACGTAGCTCAGCACCTCGACAAACAGAATGGACCCGTCCTCGCGCACGTCGGGCAGAAACTGCAGCGCGTACTTGAAGTAGCCGAAGCCGGGCGGGCCCTCGCGCCCCGTCCACTGGTTGACCGAGTACATCTGCCCAAAGCCCAGCACCAGCAGGATCTGGCAGTAGATCAGGCAGTCCTCGCGGTCGTTGAGGTCCGGCGGCGACGCGTACACGTGCTGCACGCGCGCGCCAAAGTCGTCGTCGTCCAGAAAGGAAAAAATCGTGCCAATGTACGCCTTTTGCGCCAGGTACAACACCTTGGCAAAGTCCACCGGCGGCAGCTGCGGCATCTTGGGCATCATGGGCGCCCGCCGGATCCACGACGTGTCCTCGTAGTGCGGATACATGTGCCACGCCAGCGTCTCCGCCGTCGGATTCAGCCGGTTGGAAATGTACGCCGACGACGAGTTGCCCATGTAGCCTAGCCTGGCTGTTAGCACTAAACATCACCGCCGAGACTATCGCCGCACTCACGGTACTGCCCCGACCGGCAGAGCACCCAGTTGTCCGTCTCCGGAAACGTCCACTCCACCTCCGCCGCCGCTGTCGTGTCCGCCGGGCTGGGCATGCCATCACGCACCCGCGTCGCCGCGCTGCCGCTGCCCGCCCGCGCCTGCGCCTGCAGCTTCAGCAGGTAGCTCTCCGGCACGCTGACCCGCTTCTCCGCCTCCGAGTACACGCACGCATGGCCCACGTCGTCGCACGCCGAGCACGGGTACGGCGGTGTTCCCAGGCATTTCTGCTTCCGTCGACGACAGCGTTCACACCTGCCGAGTCAGTCAATGGATACAGGCTCTCTTTGGGGGGGAGGGGGGGAGGGGGCAGACTCACGCGACTGACGACCTCCGCAACACGTTATGTGGCGTCTGATGGCGCCGACCAAGAGATCTGGGAGATTGCATGACTTTGCTCGCTTCGGCGGACCCGGCAGGCATGCAATCACAAGCAAAGGAACATTGGTCAACCCGCCAGCCAGAAATGGCTGGCGGATGAACCTCCAGGTACAACAGCCTTATCTCTCGGACTAATCAAATTGAGTCCATCTATCTCCCATCGGCCCCGCTTCCCGACACTGCGCTGCGTCCTGTCGGGTCGGTAACAGCACGGCGAGGCAATGGGACAACAGGACAACAGGACAACGAGATGCTGATATTCGATTGACGGCCGACTCGCGTCCTTGTCGCGTCGCTCTCGTTCGGGCGAGCTGAGGCGATCTCCGACAGGCGAGACGGATGGCAAAAAACATTGCATCATTGCCGCGGTCCGAGATGCTCCGGCCAATAATCAACAGGACAATCAAGGGACAAATCGCCAAAGAAAACAGTCTTTGATGGCCAGCGTGGCTGATAAGAGGGAGCATAGAGATATCAAAGAGAGGCATCCGGGACTAGAATCTTTAGGATTGAGCACCAGCTAGCAATTCACCACAATGGCGTATCCACTTGTTGCTCTTGCGGCCTTTGCGGCCTTTGCCCTGCTCATTGCACGTCTTGTTACCGCCTGCCAGCGCCTGGCTGGCATTCCAGGCCCTTGGCTCGCCCAGTACACCGACCTGTGGCGATGGTGGGCACAGAACTCGCCTGGCTGGTCTGCCCGCCTCGTCGCTCTGCACCGTCAGCACGGCTACCTCGTCCGCCTCGGACCCAACCATGTCAGCGTGAGCGATCCCGCCGCTGTGCCCATCGTCTACGGCACCAGCCCCGTCTGGATCAAGGGCCCCTCGTACTACGGCGCCGCCCCCATCAGCAAGGGCCGCTCCGTGCCCAGCATCATTGCCATGGACGAGTCCCAGCACACCGCCGTGCGCAAGTCGGCCGGCCGCGCCTTCACCACCAACTCCCTCCTCGACTATGAGGCCTCCATCGAGACGACGGCCAGCGAGCTGGTCCACGTCTTGCAACGAGAAGCCGACAAGGCCGACAAGAGCAACAAGGGCAACAAGGGCACCGCCGTCGACATGGTCCACTGGCTGCAGTGCTTCGCCATGGAAGTCATCATGCGCATCGCCTTTAGCGAGCCTCTGGGCTTCCTGGAGACCGGCCGCGACGTCGACGGCGTGCTGGCGGCTGTCATTGGACGCTTCGACCACTGGAACACCTGGGCCGCCATTCCGGGCGCCGACTATTTCTTCAACAAGAACACAGTGGCATCCTGGCTGCGTGCACGTGGTGACAGCCCTCTGGCTCGAGTCGGGCTGGCCAAGCTGGTCGAGCGGCAGGCCAAGGCAAGCAAGAAAGAAAGCAAGATCGGCAAGGACGAAGAGACAGGCGCGCAGGACCTCCTGGGAAAGTTTCTTGACGGCCAGGTCAAGTACCCCGATCTGGTCACCCACGACTCCATCCTCGGCATCATCATGTCGACCATTGGAGCCGGCGCCGACACCACTGCCGGCACCCTCTGCTACACGCTCTATCAGCTGTGCCGCAACCCTGCCGCAGCCGCTGCGTTGCGCACAGAGCTGGAAACTGCCCGCCGTGAGGGCCACCTCTCCAACCCACCGTCCTGGGGCCAGGTCAGCCACCTGCCCTACCTCGAAGCTGTACTCAAGGAGTCTATGCGTGTCATTCCCATTGCTGCCTGGGGGCTCGACCGCATCGTTCCCACCGGCGGTGCCACCCTGGCCGGCCATGACCTGCCTGCCGGCACCGTCGTCGGCTGCCAGATCGACACCATACACCTCGATCCAGACATTTACGGCACGGATGCCGCCGACTTCCGTCCCGAGCGCTGGCTCGAGGCCTCCGAGGACCAGCACCGCCGCATGGACCGCGCCTTTCTCGCATTTAGTGCCGGCAAGCGCACCTGCACGGGACTGCATATTGCCTGGCTCGAAATGAAGAAGACGCTGCCACTGCTGCTGCTGAACTTTGATGTACGTCTCTGTTTTATTTGATTTGTTCCTCCCCATTCGCTAATAGCATAGCTCGACCTTGTCGACCCCGATCATGACGTAAGAGGATCCTTCCGCGTCAGCGCCGTCAAGTATCCTCCACCCATCTGGATGTACGTTCGCAGGAGAGATGTCGAGTGACGGGATTAATTTGAGCCGGCATGCGTTGTCTGTGATGCCGGAAATAAATTTAGCCTCATTGGAGTTGCATTTATGGGTAATGCTAGAGGATACACCTATGCTTCCTGCTCCAGGTGGTTTGTCGACTTAAATTATATTAGATCAGGATAGGATGTCGAGATTCACAGCTGTAGTCGTGCAATTCAATTGCTTCGAGTGTATTTGTTCGTATGTTTGATCGGAAACGGCTAGATCTCTGCCATATCGACTGTCAGCCCAAGTCAACTCCAGGTTGCACCCAACGGAAACCGCGGCAATAGGAATTGTATTCTATTCCTTTGACTTATCTCTTCCCAGTTTTCAGGTCTAAGCTAGCAGCCCGGCTACTGTCTTCCTGCTGAAGCCATGCCGCTGTGGGCCTAGCAGATGGCCAGGGTCATATGGCGAAATTATGCTCCGCACTGGCAGACCGTGGGGAGTGGAACTGCGTCCTTTTGCTGCATGTCCCTCGGACGTGATCAGTGGCGGAAGCCGCCGATAACCACAGCCGCAATTGTCAGCAGAGTTTCCGAGACGCCGACCGTCGGTTGTGACCGACGGCGAACAACACGAGCGAGAAAAGATCGCGAACGACGACGAGGACGAGGACGAGGAAATCGATGTAGTGCAGTTATTTTCTGTGTCGCTATAAAGCAAGACGAAGAGACGTGTTGTGATCTGTGCAATTGCGTCAGTTGTCGCTGTCGGAATCAAGTTTTGATTTCCGGAGTTCGCTTTCAATTCTAGGCTCACCTTGTAGCCTTCTATGGCAGACGAAAGTTCTCGGCCTGGTCAAAATAGCCAAGGGATTAGTCGACGGGATTCTCTCAACGAGAAAAACTCCCCAGACAAAATGTCATCAGGGCAAGGCATCGGAGAAATGAGTATAGAGATGACTGAGCAGGATGCAAAGAACAGCAGCCAGGCGGTGGCCGAAGAATACCCAGACGAGAAGGAGTTGCCGTCTCACCGCCCACAGCCGCAGCCGACGGAAGGTACAACCAGCAACCATGTGCCACACACGGATAATGTTGGTGATGGGTCCCACAGAAGCTTCCTGTCTACCGTTGGCAAGGCACTGCTCTGGACACCTCCCATGTGTCGCTACGATCCAGAGAACCCACCTGCCTTCACGCTGGGTCTCAATGTTCTCTTTTCGTCTGTACGTGTGCGCCTTTGTGGCTCCAATCTTCTTTCTTTTTTTTGTCTCCTATATTCTTCTTTTCCTTTTGCCTCCTATAATCTTCCGTGTGCTCTGCCTTCTTCGCCATGCTGACCGACAAAATGCTAGGCCACAACAGCCACCGTTGGCAACCTCTACTGTGAGTTTTCGTTGGAGCGAAGAAGGAACCAAGAGCCAGGGTTGAATTTCCTGACACTGTCTAGACAACCAGCCTATTCTATACAAAATGGCCGACACCTTTGACGTCACCTTTGAGCGAGCCTCCTCCATTGCCACCCTCATGCAGGCCGGCTACGCCGTCGGCATCGTCCTGCTGTGTCCGCCCGCCGACCTCCTCCCTCGTCGTCCGTATATTCTCTCTCTCGTCGCCATCACCGCCCTCTTCTGGCTCGGTCTCTGCCTGACCAACTCCTTCTACGCCTTTGCCGGCCTCTCCTTTGTCTGCGGCTTCACCACCGTCACGCCCCAGCTCATGCTACCGCTCGTCGGCGACTTGGCACCGCCGCACCGCCGTGCCAGTGCCGTGGCCATTGTAGTTTCGGGGCTGTCTCTGGGAATGCTCGTGGCCCGCGTGCTGTCTGGTGTCGTTGCAAACTATACATCTTGGAGAAACATCTACTGGTTCAGCCTGGCAGCCCAGGCCGTCGTCTTCCTTTCCCTCTTCTTCTTCATGCCCGACTACCCAACCAAGAACCGAGCCCGCTCCGAAGTGCCAGTGGGTGCTGCGGGCGTCATGGGTCTGCTGCACTACTGCCGCGTCCTGTATTTTGGCATTGCCCTGCTCATCGTGCGCCAGCCCATCCTAGCCCAGGCCTGCCTCGTCGTCTTTTGCCTCAGTGCCGTCTTTACGAGCTACTGGACCACCCTTTCTTTCCTGCTGTCCTCGGCTCCTTACAACTACCCGTCCATTGCTATTGGCCTCTTTGGCCTCATCGGCGTCGTGGTCATCTGCTTCGGACCCCTCTACGGCCGCTTTGTCATTGATAAAATCGTGCCTGTCGTTGCTGTACTTTCTGGGGTTGCTATCGAGGTCACTGGCACGGCTGTAGGCGTCGGCATCGGGACATTTTGCATAGCTGGTCCCATTATCCAGGCTGTGCTCGTCGACTTTGGCAACCAGGCGTCCAACATTGCTCTGAGGGCGTCCATCTACGGTCTAGCTCCCAAGGCACAGAACAGAGTCAACTCGGCCTACATGATAGCGTCGTTTACCGGCCAGTTGACGGGAACGTCTGCTGGCAACAGGCTCTACGCCCAAGGTGGATGGCGTTACAGCGGTGGTCTGAGCAGTGCGTCTGCACCCTCTATGTCTCTTTTGTCAGCTGTTTTTCTACTTTGGCTAATCATGATATTCTGCCATATAGTCGGACTGCTCTGCTTTGCTATGCTTGCCTGCTTAGCCCGTGGTCCTCGCGAGACTGGGTGGGTAGGCTGGGGTGGTGGTTGGGTAGTTCGCAGGGAAAACGATCAGACTGCCAAAGTCACGGGAATCAAAAACTACCATGGGGGAGATGGGGGAGAAGCAGGAGGAGTCATCTCCAGCCCAGATAATACAGAGTCCGAAAGAATAAGATGATTTGAATGTGACAGCTCTCTGCCCGGCTTGCAGACACCCACTGCCGAAGGAAGAAAGATCACAATGTCGTCATTAATAAAGCTAAGAGGCTCGGCAGTTGGCCTACCTTCCTAGAAAGTAATCACAAGACTGAAAAAATAGGGGTCAGTAGAGGGAAAATGCGTCCGTGGCCGAGATATCAGAAACAAGGTCAGGCCAGTGTGACTCGAACCTCCTGCAAAAGAGGCAAGACTTGCTTTTGCAAGCGAAGTTTGCCCATTCTGGAAGGAACAACACTGCCACGCCCTCCTTTCTCTTCTTTCTTTCTTTTCAGAATTCAAACAGTCTCTACGCGTGTGTGCTCCCACCTCCCCACCACCTCCACCCCCACTGCTGTCCACTCCCCCCTCTTTCGTGTCGACCATTTCATTCTTTCTGTTTCCTTGAATATTTCCACCCTTTCCCGAGTCCAACTCTTCCATTCCAAAATTCATCCACTCCCTGAAAAAAAAATAAACACACTGTCGGAACGCCGGCTAGTTAGTTATTCAACGATCGTTGTAATGTCACAGTCGAAGTCACCGTGGCCCTGTACGTCCGCAAGTGAGTGCCCTGCGATGGTACAATGGTCTGTTGGTGATGCTTCTTGTTCTTTTCTCTCAGTCTGAATAGGGGGTAGAAGGGGATGAAACGTATTTGTACAGGGAGTCTTTGTGGGGCTCCAGCCGGTCACGGACTCAGGCACGTGCCTCTCCCTCTCCTGCCAGGCCTGTCCCTGAGGCTGTATAACGACACACACATCATCATCACCACCGCCATTGTGGCCACGATCAAACATCGTTGGTTTGATCGTGGCCACAATGGCAAAACCAGGCGTTCACCGACGCCAAAAAACCGTCCGGGTGCTTTTATACATATATTTCCCCTTCAATATGCCTCTTTACTCTTTCCCTAGCCGCCGAGGTAGACGGCCTCTTCATTTTTTTGCCCTGGCCGCCTACTTCGGCGGCCATCCCATTTCCCTGGTGCACGGGAATAGCATTTTTTTGGAACCAGGGCGATACCAATGCTAGCCTCGCCTGCAAATCAAGCGTGTTCTCGATGCCTCCTTTCCTCTGCATTTTTGGGGGGCTGTTGTTTTGAATCTTGCGGGAGATATGTCGACCAACCAACACATGCTTTCACAGTTCTGGCTTTCTTCTAACGACTTCTCTATGCTATGACTTTTCTCAGCTGCACTCGACATTGGGCCACCAATAGCAGCCGGCATGATCTCCAGCATTCTCCAAGATTCTAACGCCATGGACCAACTGATTTTCTGCGATATCAATTCTCTGATATTTCACTACGCCGACACTCCTACAAAATCAACTCCTCCAAACTAGCTCTCCGCTGATTCGCTTGCATTGTTTCTGGGCAAACTCGCATGCTGTGCACCCTTTTAATTTCTGGTGAATGATCGCAGCACCGCAAATTCCATGCGTGGAAAGGAAATCAAAAACACTGGAAACACTGAAAATCAAAGCCCAGTTCCTTCACTTCTCGAGTTCGACATGGGGCAGGACATTCTACATTCACTGGCTATGATTAGAAAGACTTCGACAAAACTTGCTGGTATTGTCCACAGTCTCGGCAACGCCGTACAGGCTGAATTCATCACAACTCTCTACACCACTACCTTGAGGATTTCTCTCCACCGACTTTCTTGGCTGAGAGCTCGTTTCTTGGTATTTTTTTCAAGGTCTACGACTCAAACCAGGAAAACAAGTATATGCCTAATACAAGCACTACCAGCATATACTGTTTTGGCACTTTTGGTGCCTTCGCTGGCGGTGCCTTGAGTCTGAGGTTCACATCGGCACCAGGTCATGGCAGCTATGCTATCTGCCGTTATAGTCACTAGGGTGATCTAGAACCTCTCCATCAGCTGGACACGCCTTGTGACAACAACATACGTCATATACGTCTTCCTCCAAGGTCTCTGAGGTGCCACATCCTTTTGCTTTTACAAATTGGCTCCGAAGAACTACCGGGGCTACCTATATTAATCTTCGTCAACGTTTTCGGCTGCGTGATTTCTTTTTATCCCCCAACCCACTTACATACCCCAAACCATCACATCCCACTCAACTTTCAAAATGAAGCACATCGTCAACAATACAAGCCACTCCATGGGGACCTTCAACGTCTTCGTGGGCCTCGCCGTCGTCATGGTTGGCCTACCTCTTGCCGTGTGGTTCATGATGGGACCTGAGCGTCGCGGCTACCACCAGGACAATGAGTCTCCCGTTGCCGCCAACACTCCTGATCACAGTGACTCTGAAAGTGATGATGAAAGCAGCCATGGCAACAACCAAGCCCTCGGCCATGGCAATGATCAAGTCCTCGGAAATGAAAGTCGCCATGTCTCCACCACGACAGGCCAGACGGAACGTGACGACCGTGTCACGTTGACAACTTCCTCTGGCACTTGTGGCGGCGGTCTTCTTGCACGTCGACGGGCGGCCTGGCTGATCCAGGCCGCCTTCGACGAGAGTCCATACGCCAGCACGGACGCCGGGCCTGTCTATTTCCAGGACGCCCACCCCGCGGACAATCACGTCGACAGCCAGCAAGTCGACTCCACCAGAGATGACGACATGGTGGAGATTGACTTGGACGACGGAGATTCCTCTGATGATGAGGAACTGGTTCGGGACTATACGTGGATCTAGGAGTGGCTGTTGTGACACTGAGATACTCGGACTGTTGGTTGTGACCAAAGGTATTCAGTGGTTTTTGCATTGAAGGAATCTTGTTTTAGATGAATGATGGTTTGCAGGAACTGGTCTGTGGAAATGTTTTGAGGACCGGAATTCGATGGAAGGCAGTGCACAGAAAACGACAAAACAATCACAAAAATAGGTGGAAAGATCAAACCACGGGAATGGTAGGACAGTTATGGGCTACGAAAAACCATAGAAAAAAAGGTGACAGGGAAGTGACAGGTGGACAAGACATAGTTACAGAGCAGATGAGCAAGTGAGCTTGCCAGCATTTAGTTTGCACGAAGTCTGGTCAAGGAGAATACAATACAAGGAACATTGCTACAACATTACTTTACATAGTGCTGCGTGAAGTCATAGCGGACGTCCATGAAGCCCATGAGCAGGTTCCTCGTGGCGGCCGAGTCGCCCTCTGCCTTCTTTAGGACCTGCAGCCACTCGTCGCGCTCGAAGCGTGTGTCGGGGTTCTTGTCGGAGACGCGGCGGAAGTTCTCAGACGATATGGGGTCGATGACAGTCTTCCACTTCTCGATGCGCTTCTCGCTGTAGAGGTCGAGGATCGACTCGTCCGCGCGGCCGTCCCATATGCCCACAAGACAGTCCACCAGCCCTCCCACGTCCACGAAGCCACCCGTGATGCCAAGGCCACCCCAAGGGTTGCACAGGTGCGCTGCATCAGCGGCCAGCAGCACGCGACCCACGCGGAACTTGGGCGCACAACGCTGGTGCATCTTGTAGGGGGCAAAGTTGATAATCTTGTACTCGTCGGGTTTGGGGTGGCCGGGCAACATCAACTCAAACTTGTCGGGCTGACGCTCGCGGTATTCCTCGGCCGTCAGACCCGGTGTCTCGCCATAGGTGACGCGGTAGAGGCCGTCAGCCGTGATCTTGGCGGCCATCTGGCAGGAGGTCAGCAGGAGAAGAGGGGATATAGAGAAGAGTATGGACGTGCAGAACAGAGAAGCCTACAAAGAAATGTTCCGGGTGGATGATGAAATTGGCATCGTGAAAGCCAAATTTGCCGGCAAAATCATAGTAGGTCTGTATCGTCAGTCATATAAGCACAGCGCAGAAACGAGAGCCACGGCCACCTCTCTGATTCTCACATTCGTCGCAATGATCTGCGCGTCCCAGGTATGGCCGGGGTACTCGCTGCCGAACAGGCTCTTGCGCACCGTGCTGTTGGCGCCGTCGCAGCCGACAACGTAGTCGGCCTCGACACGGGTCTTGGTCGTCGATGCTTCGGCGCCCTCGCCCGTCGTCACCTCCACCTCGGCCCACGCCTTGTCGCCGTCCTGGCCCACGTCCACCACCCGGTGCCGCCACAGCACCTTGCCGCCATGCCGCTTCTCGAGCATCTCCAGCAGCAGCGCGTCCAGGTCCTGCATCGGCAGACACGCCGTGCGAATGTCCGCCGTGCCCGTCGCCGCCACGCTGCCTGCATCTTTCAGCACGCTGCCGTCGAACCCGGCAATTTCGCCATGGTCGGTGAACCGCCGCCAGTACATGCTGTTGAGGCGCATGCCGCCGCGTGCGGCGAGCTCGTCCATGACGCCGGCGCGGGCGAGCTCTGGGATGGCCGGTGGGCCATAGTGTGCGGCGCGGGGCTGCTGGTCGAGCTCGTGTGAGGCCTCGAGGACTTGCACGGGAATGCCGCGCTGGGAGAGGAGCACAGCCAGCAGGAGGCCAGACGGACCGGCACCGACCACGAGGACCTGCGGACAAGGAGCCAGCGTCAGCAAAGAGGCCGTGAAATTCATACAGCAGCAGGTGTGGGGAAGAATTTGGGGCGAACCTTTTTGAACGGTCGGTTATCGGTCATGGTGGCAGGCAGGCAGGAATTGTGTCTCGACGGGGTTGTTGGTATTCACAGAATGGCGTTTACCTCTGACGATATTTCTTATAAGCCTCCTACTTGGACACAAAAACAGAAGAGAAACCGTTGAAATATAGATACTCACGCGGCCAAGAAGCTAAACGGAAAGGCGTTCCCCTCTTCGGACTCGATTCATCTCCCCCGCACAAGATGCCGGCGGTCATGCATACTTTCGGGTCTTGGCTGACATCCTTCTACTGCCTGCTCGCACGTTGAATAGGCTATATTGTACCGTCAAATCGTCTGTCGGGGGTTTCGGCTTCTACCTGCCCTCTTTTAGCGGAATCGGAAGGGTCGCTTCCATTGTGGCTGTCTCGCGGAATTCTGGTGTTTTTGTCTGCTGCGTGATTCGTCTCGGAGGATTGGGTCTTGTTTCTGGGTTTTCGACAATCGTGAATCGTATCGGGAAGTGTCGCTCAAAGTCATTCACCTTCTTGGAGAGCACATTAGCTTTGCGCTCGACGACGACAGCAATGGGAGGCACGGGGTACTTTCCTGGATTCGGCGCCAATGCTCCGGTTCTTACCCCTGTCTGGCTAGCAGTTGATCTTGTCTGCTATTGGACGGAGAGGGGGGTTCTCCAAACTGGATCGTCTGGAATGGCGTCGACTGCATAATGCCGACGGGGCAAGGTTTTGCCAATGCCCGCAGATTGACTATACAGCAATTGGTACATCGAGAAAAAAAATAAGATGTCAAGAAGAGATGTGTGTCTTCGAAGGCGGTAGAATATGAAAGTCTATGGATTCCACTAAAGGAAATTTTTGGAAGGGAAGAAAGCAGGTTGCCGTCTGTTGTCGTAGGATCATGTTTGTGTTTCAGTCTTCCCGGTGTAATCTATAGAGAATAGCACTCTGGTTACGAGGGTGAAACTCCTTGTAGCACCATCAGAAAAATTCGAAATTGCTGTTTTATTTTTTGTTTTATTTTTATTTTCTGTGCTGCCCATTTACTCTTCGTGTCTAACTGCCCCCATCCGCACAAATGTCTCATCAACCCAAGAGCCAAAAAACAAGGTTCAGAGAACCATCAAGGTTGGGACGTCTTCGCCTGCCATATCCCAGTCTGTCCAAGCCGAAAAGTCGAAAAGTGTTGTTTGATCTGCATCCATTGAGAATGGTACTCTCCAGTCAAGCTCGTCCACAATCTGCGGCTTTGCTTTCAGCTAATGACTATAGTTTCTACATTTATCCCATCTTCAGGGAACTGCAGTGCAAAGAACAAAGTACGTACAAACGTGTCTTTGATATCTTCCGTACAAGCTCTCTCCTCTCCATCACAATAACTTCGTCTTCGACAAAAACCGACAGCCCATAACCTTTGCCTAATTATCGATCTCCCTGCTGGACCGCCAGTACACACGTGCCAGTTTCTGCTGGAACCGAAACTTCGACATTACCTGGTTTGCCTTGGTTATTTATATGATGAAAGTTAAATCAATAAATGAGCTTGTTCTCGTCTGCCAGCCTTTGCATGCTATTTTGCTGTTGCCTATTTCTAACCATTTATTTAATCCTCAGGTCGATGCTCTCTGTATTTTTGCCAGCGGATTCGAATCATGAGACTTCTCCTATCTACACACGCCCCTGTATACTGTTCTTGTCAACTGGAGTCGAATATTCCTCCTGAACATTGATGAAGGGTATCTTCTGTCTCTTAGCTAGTGTAGCTAATCATTCACATCCTGCCACGACATCTTGCACACCACACCACACACGTCATGCCTTGTCAAGAGGTTTGAATCCCAACAGTAGGGTAAGAAAAGGAAGCCTGCCAGAAGTGCACATTATTTGCTGAATAAAACATGGCAAACAGATAACCAGTCCGGACATCCCACCTAGTAACTGCTACATCGAATCCCTTTGGAATAAGTTGCAGGGGGATCATCTAGTGTCATCAGCGAATATCATCCCACGAGACCGAGAACCGGAAGATGGCCTCAGTATCCTCCGACTGAAATTAGTTGAGCAGATATGCTAGGACCTGAATGCAGTCGACACCAATATTGAAGTTGGCTGCCCTATTATCTCTAAGCCGTCTGCTTGGGAACGAAGAGCCTACATGGTTCTGCGCTGGCAAGTCACAAAGTCAGATGTTAACACCTCCGACCTTTTTGAACTACACGACCGAATCGCATCAGCAGCACATCATAATAACAGGAAGGTCCAAGTTCACGCCTCTGGTAAAAACAGCATAGAAAATACTCACAGATCACCACAGGCACACTTTACACGGCTGGTTGTCCAAATCAAAATGGTAAGCCATCATTTCGCAGACCGACATTACCATGAACTCTTGGATAGCTCTACCAGATTGCCAACACCCTCCCAGTACCCGAGTCTTTGATTGTTACACTATGTATATTTCTATGACAGAACTTTCTGTTCCGTCTGTCTTATCAATGCAAATGAAGCGCTCGAAGCTAATACATCCTCCTGCATACAGTTTTTGCCGTCACGTGGCACAGATCCTTCTTCCCAGCCCCCTGTTGGCCCAAACTAACTCCGACGAAACCGACGTACAATCCAATGCCATCGGATGATTTCGATGCCACGAGGATAGAACAAGGCACATGCTGGGCCATGGCAGGAGCTGATCGAGAATTTGACTGTGTACGACCTTGCCACTGAAGGCTAACGTCCTGCGACGCAGCCTTCTCAATTGACTATCGCGAAGATCCACCGACGAGACGGACATGGGGTACTGTCGACTAGTGTCGACCCGAGTGGATTCCTATGGTGGAGACTCGACGCTACGGCCAAATTATCGGAGTTAGACATCATCAGACTTTGAATATTATGCGAGTGAGCAAAGTCTTTTCATAAAAGCCGGGTGTCGTTGTCCGCTTATCATTTTTCTTCCTACCATACCAATTCGTCAGCGAGATAAGCAACAGAAAGACGGCAACATGATCGGATTCACGTTGACAGATAAGCAAAAGGCCCTCCGCGAGGAGGCGGCCGCCCTTGGCAAGGACCTCCTCTCGGGGGCGCGCGATGTGTACTCGCAGTTCCCCGACCAGCAGTCGCGGTTCCGGTCGACTCTGCCCATCTATCGCAAGCTGGTCGCGGCGGGGTTGGTCAAGAACCAGGTGCCGGCGGCCCTGGGCGGCAGCAACGAGTCGTTTGTCGACACGGCTATCATGCTCGAGGAGCTGTTCATGGCCGACTCCAGCCTCATGGTGCATGTCGTGGGCACTGGTCTCGGGCTGATGCCGCTGCTGCTCGGCGGCACGCCCGAGCAGAAGGAAAAGTACCTGAAGCCGTTCATCTCCTGTGAGGGTGAACCGCTGGCCAGCCTGGTGCACTCGGAACCCGGCGGCACGGCCAACTGGCTGGAGAAGGGCGGCCAGGGCCTGGGGACGACGGCGCGGAAGGAGGGCGACTTTTACGTCGTGAATGGAGAGAAGGTGAGCTTGTTCCCCCCCCCTCTTCCTGCCCTCCCTTTCCCCTGTTGCTGGGTCATGCACGGTCCCCCCCCCCCCCCTGTTGCTGGACGTATCTGACCTCTGCAGCTGTGGACAACCAACAGTGCCGGATGGGACGGCAAAGGTGCGACGCTGGCCTGTTTGTGCTGCCGCTACTCGGAAGACGGCGGTCCCGAAGACCCCAACGTCGACCCGGCCTCGAACATTCTGATCCTGTTGGTGACGCGCGACGTGGTGGCGGCGAACCCGCCCGAGGCGTACCAGGTCCTCGGCGAGCCCGACCTCATGGGCCACATCGCCGCTACCAATCCGCACACGCGCTACACCAACTTCAAAGTGCCGGCGGCCAACATCCTGGCACCTCGCGGCCAGGGCGCTGCGCTGATCGAGAAGTCCTTTGGCGTCTCCGCGGCGCTGGTCGGCGCCATGGCCGTCGGCACGATGCGCGCGGCCTTTGAGGAGGCGCTGCGGTTCGCCAAGACGGACGCGCGCGGCGGCTCTGTGCCCGTGCTCGCCCGCCAGAGCCCGGCCGACCTGCTGATCAACGTCAAGATCAAGGTCGACACGTCGCGCATCCTCGTCTGGAAGGCCCTCGACAACCTGCAGGACGGCTCTATTGATGACGCGGCCGCCTACGAGGCTTGTCTGCAGGCCAAGGTGTACTGCTCGGACCAGGCCGTCCCGGCTGTGTGGGAAGCCATGCAGCTCGTGGGAGTGTGCGTATTATCTCAACCCCTCATCCTGCACCTGTTTCAATCGAGATAAGATGCATTATGGCTAACAATCCCAGCACGTCGTATGCAAAGAGCACCATCTTCCCCCGCCTCCTCAACGACGCCACCGTGTATTCCATTTTCGATGGCGGAAACATCGGGCTGCGCCGACGCCAGCTCCAGAAGCTTATGCTCGCTGACGACTACAAGCCGTGGGCCACAACGCAGTAGGGAAACAGTTTGGCAGTGGAAAGAGGTGGCCCTGGGTCGGATGGAAACAACTTCTTCCCTCTTGTTGCGTTGTGTATGCCCTTAAATTCAATAGTCTCATTTGAATTGTACCACATGAATGCACAATCTTCTCTGAGCACCACCGAACCTTCTCCTCTCGCTTCATTCTTCCTAATCTTCGTGCCACTACTCTCGCGTTCACGTATCCGTTTCTTATCCCCCCTCTTTTCCATCCTCCATCTATGGAATGAACAGCAGCACGTCATCGGCCGTAGAAAAAATGAGTTGTCGAAAATCATATGACTCTGACAAAATTTTCTCTTCAACTGTGTCGGCATCTGGCCGGTGTCTGAGTGGAACCGATGTCGGCAAGATGGGAGACATTTTCTCTACTTCTCCACATCCAACTAATAGTATTTCCCCACATCAAAGTGTCTGCAATTAACTGTCCGAGTTTAAAGGCCAAATCATGCAAGGCTCTTGAACATTCATATCCTAGTGGTAATTTGGAAGATATGCATGGTTCGTACGTGTATTACTTGTCTCCAGAGGACCAGGTGTAATCAATACTGAAAACAAATGAATAGACCATTGTTTTGTAGCTTTCTGGCCACACTGCCTGTTTTTCTCTTCACCAATTCCTCATCTACACCAGAGGCACCATAAAGAGAGATTTCAGATACAAGTTCTAGTCTTTATTTGTCTCGGCTAAATTTAAGTAACGTCATTGACATCAGATAACCCTTCGAAATGAGCAGCATTCCGAGTCTTTTCTCTTGTCACAGGAACGACCCCTGCTTTCCGTAGCACACCCAAGTCACGGCACAACAACCCGTTGCTGTTTTTTTGCTCATGCGTCTGACAGACAGCCATGGGTCCGTTCTTGCGACTTCTATTTCCAGTGCTGGTGTTCATTTTTAAAGATGCTCCGAATCTCCTCACACTCCACAATCTCCGGTGCGCATTGCCAGTGCTCGCCGACCTGTTCCGCAAGCAAACCTCTCGGTGAAGATTGTCGATGCCGTTATTGAACGAAACCTGAGACGGTCCACCAGGAACGTTTTGCTCCTCGCGTGTCGTGAGCTCTGGCATGCCGTCCTCCTTGGGCGACCTGCTGCAGATATGCTCCGACGTCGAGTCGGGAGAGCCCCTGCCATGGGGAATTCACGCCGAGGCTGTGCGCAGGATGCTAACCCTGTCCAAGGCCGTCCATGCGGCCTCCTGCCTCTGGCTGGATATTTTTTTTGCACGCTTTTCAACCTCGGAGGTCCCATCGATTGTTCAACGCACGCAAACATATCCATTGGCATTGTGACAGTGGACATTCTTCTGTGCCCATGGCACACGTAACCGACTAATCCGTCCCAGAGGACCCCGAGGCTGCTGTCACACCCCTGTAGTTGATTTAGAAGCAGCGCAACTTGCACGGAATCTGACAGCTGGCGTTCTTCTCCATGGTGAGTGAAGCCACGCCGGTCGCTCCTCTTTCGACGCAATGCGCAGCCCGTTGGCATTGTGAAGAGAGAACGGCACGTCACTGCGCCAGTACGCCTACCGCGAGTATGTATACCTGGAAACGACTGTGGACGACGATAATGGCAGAGACGACTTGTTCCTGCTGCTCGGCCTGTGGCAAGACACCGCGGGTGAAACCGACTCGGATGGTGACGACAACGTTGGCATCTACGACATCAACACCACCGTTAGTAGGCAATGCGGACAGGTGAGCGTTGATATATAATTACCCATGCCAGCATCCAGCGTTTTTCCCACTCCAAGAATGAATTCCAGTCCAACATCAAGAACAAACTTGATAGCCGACATAACGATATAGTAGTCAATTTAGACCAATTAGTAAGGTTTAGGTTAAGTTCGCGCCATGTTGTTTGTACCTGAGTAATAATTGGCATTGCATTTAGAACTTCCTTGGCTAGCTCGTTGACAACCTAGCTATTGCAACTGCACCTTCTGGTAACAACAAGGTTATTGCTAAACGGGTACTTTTGCTACGGGATGTCTTGGTCTAACGGAAAGTTGCCTACGTATCCGTAGTTGGTGATCTTGTCATTGTTCGCTTCCCCCTCGTCGATTGCATCTTGGCATACGATTTTACAGCTGTTTAGATTTTGTTGGGTGATATCTTTGTGAATGAAACAACTATACGCATTCTAGTCCCGGGCGTCGGTGTAGTTGAAGTAGTTGGGATCCTTACCGATCTTTACGATGCCGTCGGTGTCGTCGTTTAAGAGGGACTCGGGGCTCGTACACACGTCGCCAAGGTAGTAACTGTACTTACAGGCGAAGTTGTAAAGATTTTGTGTATCCACATCAACGACGTCGTACGCGGTCATGTTGCTGCTTCTGTCCTCGCCTAGGAGGCTGACCAACAAGCTCTTCTTAGTACAAGTGCACAAGCTCTTTGGGCAGACATTAAACTGGCAGGCAAACTTACACAGATTGCCCGTGTTGACCGTGTCGTCCGTTCCGGCAATGTACTTGTCTCCTTGGCCCCCGTCCTCGTCTTCTTTCCCGTCTCCTTCGTCCTTCCCTTTGGATGGACCAGACACTGTGCGTAGACTAGGATCGGTCAATGCTCCGTCATCCTCGCCACCGCCACCGCCAGGGCACTTGTTGAAGTTCGTCCAGGCCTGCGAGGTTAGCGAGCTGCATTACATCGTTATTACATGACCATAGAAATAGGAACAACATTTACCCGATTCGTAATAAGGAGGACCTGGATTAGGTCCGCCCGCGCAAAATACATATTCACGCCACGGTTAATGGGCGCATAAAGAACGCCTCGAGCCAGCCACGAGAACGAGCTACTACTTTTGGGCACTTGCCTGCTATTGGTCATGACAGTGGTCGCGCTTGTATACTTGTCAACGTAAAGAAGGTCAGCTTTGTCGTGTACCTCGACATCGGTAAAACGAATGTTAGCTCAGTCCCAGCCCTCGCTAAATTTAATCTGGCTCACATCGACCAAGCTACTAACCTTGTTTAAAAACCCCGTCACACGGCCGTTTTTCTCCACACAAAGGTAGTCGGCTCGACCATCGCCGTTGACTTGTTAGCAGTAGTTACAAAGAAAAAAAAAGAAGAAAAGAAAAAGAAAACAAAATGTCTACTTACTCTAGATCCGTTAGGATCAGTCCCACGTCAAATAGGCCCACGCCCCAGCCTTGGTTACACTTGGCCGTGCCGGCAATAAATCCTTAGTAGGAGAAGGTAAATTCTCCCGTCGCACGGTCGTAGTCGTTACTCCACATCTCCAATGCACCGTCAAACTTACTCTAAACAAACAAGTCGCATTTTCCATTCCCGTTCCAGTCAACAATGTACAGCGAGCGCCGTAGACGATTAATGCTAAACAAGCTCTTCTCTCCATTCTTCCAGTATGGCAGGCCGTGAATGTTACCGTAGAACTCGGCGGCATGCCCATCGTTGTAAACCCAAACGTAGTCGTCACTCCCTAAGCCCGTTATGTCGTAGTAAAAGACTCCGTTGCCTTAACAAGTCAGTTTTACGTCACTAGTTAAGTGTAGCATCTTCTCACTTTTAAACAATGTACCGTCCCCGCCCGTATTCTACCAAACATTAACAACAAGTTTTCCTTTACCGTTACTCTTAAACCATGCATAGTCCAGCCGGCCAAAGCCGTAAACGCAACCAAACTTAATGTTACCCCTTACTCCAAGCGTGTTCATCCCGCCGTAGGTAGCCCCTCGACTAATCCAGTTCAACACAATGCCTTTACTCAAGCCAAACACTACGCCGGTATTCCAACCACATTGATTCATCCAAGTAATAACCCAGCCTACATCGTTAACGGATAACCAATCGGCACAAAAATTGATTTTTAAGATAATATTAAGCCAATATAAATAGCCAAATGGCCTAAAGAATTGCTAATAAAAGACTTACTCTCCGTTCAAATCACCTAGTTAAACCGTATACTTGTTGGCAACGTTTTGGCTCAAGAATACCGTATCGCCAAGCGTGCCTACACTCGTGAAGCCCTGCCAGCCTTGTGGCTTGTCACCCCAGCCAGCGTTTCGCCAGCACCGGAGACTCCCTCCGTTTCTGAGTAAGCAGTAATCATCGCGGCCGTCCCCATCAATGTCTATCTCTGTCAGCAGAAACATAAAACATCAGACACCAGAAACCGGGCCACTGGTGAAGGATAGTGTCGGAACGCCGGCTAGTTAGTTATTCGACGATCGTTGTGATGTCACAGTCGAAGTCACCGTGGCCCTGTACGTCCGCAAGTGAGTGCCCTGTGGTGGTATCTTACAATGGTCTGTTGGTAATGCTTCTTCTTTTTTTGTCTCAGTCTGAATAGGGGGTAGAAGGGGGATGAAACGTATTTGTACAGGGAGCCTTTGTAGGACTCCAGCCGGTCACGGGCTCAGGCACGTGCCTCTCCCTCTCCTGTCCCTGAGGCTGTATACCGACAGTTTCGTTTCTTCTCAAAAAAATATTAAGAAGTGGAACATGCGTCACTGGTCACAACGACAACGACAACTGACGATTTGGAGGCCTGTAAGGTTGATTGAAGTTCTGTCTGGGTTCAAGTCACATTGGAGCATCCTGTATGTAACATTAAAACATAGCCCCAAAACATAGCCCCCTCAATTAAAACATAGCCCCTGTGGGTAGATTAGTAGGACTAGGCTCTCGGTTCAGTAAGGTCGCTGGCACGCCATCGCGAGGCTCGCCACGTGACCTCTGAATAGGGGGTGAAATCCCTGTATAAAGTGGCTACGTGGCCCCTGGCAGAGATTTCAACCCTCAAGAACAAGAACGAGACTGACCAAATTGACCATTGTACCTGTAGGACACTCACCTACGGCTGTACAGGGCCAGCGGTGTCTCAAAACTACTTTATTGGATTGCAATCCCCTACTTTTGACTGCAGTGAACCGACAGCCCCTATAATTCGGATTTAGCACTAATTTGGTCATTGTTTAGCAAGCCAAGCTAAATATAACGTGGAAGGCTGAACGCTAGCGTACTTCTAAGGCTGTGCAGAAAAAAAAACATACATGTCGGTATATAGCTGCACTGGCGAGGTAAGGGGAAGATCACGTGACAGGGAGCATCCTCGGGGGTCCCTGGAGGACCCTGGGGAGGGTTCACTGCCCTGGAATCCTTCCGCACAAAAACGCCTCACCAGACCCCTACTCAGACCTAGACTAGACAACGAACAGAGAAGCATCACCACAGACCATTGTACCACCGCAGGACACTCACTTGCGGACGTACAGGGCCACGGTGACTTCGACAGTGACTACAACGATCGTTGATAACGAACTAACCGCCGGCATACCGACAATACATGTATATATTCACGTTCTGAACAGTAACTACCTGTATCCTGATAAACACATTGGCATCCTAAATTTTGTGCACGCACGAACACAAACAAACACAAACAAAAACAAAACGAGCCGGATTTCCAGTCCCACAGGCCAACAACAATGACATCCACACACTCTGCTGTGCAGTTTGCCTTTTTGCCCGAGCCGGGCTCCTTCGTACTGGACACTCCCAAAAACTATGTTTGGTAAGAACGTAAAAAACAATGCATTCCTGCTTTCTATTGCCCGCTTCATACTAATCATGATGTACAGGAACGACGGTACAGATTGTACAAAGATTAACAAACCCAATGGAGTCAAGAAGGTCTACTATGCAGCATCTGGCGGCAATGGCATCTGCATCGCGTCTTTTAAGACCGAGGCCTCTAACTGGTTTCTCAATAATTTCTATTACAGTAACGTAGTTGATAAGCGAGCGGAACACACAAGCGAGCGGAACAC